>OU015497.1:77513306-78095806 GCA_907164885.2 Dolomedes plantarius | reverse complement strand
GTTTTGAGGAGTGGCAGTCGAAAAGAGGTTTCTTCCATAACATTGTTTCTATGGAGTCTTTAATTCGGATCTGAACAAAATATGGCCGTTCAGAGGGGGTGGCCGGCTAAAAAAAGGCCAATGTTAATTTACACCAGCCCCAATCAGAAACGAAAATTTCTCCATCTGCCCTCGAGAGTGATTCTGGTTGCGCCATTGGCTTTTGAGAGTGCTTCAGCCAAATATCTCTGTCACTTGACACATGGACACTGGGAAAATTAGGGAAACATAAACTCAGAACGCCAGGAGCAAGTTGTTTATAATTTTCCTTCCCTTGTTTAAAAAAGACCCTAATGAGAGAACACTCTCTTTTAATCGTTCGCTCGCGACTAAATGTTTAAAATCGCGATCCTACCGCATGTTGCGCGGCCGCAACCGACACAACCCACATTTTTGTACTACATGTTCCTGAAATTTTTCGCGTCACGTGCGACGTAACAGGAAGATTCGATAACGTCAACTGTAACAAGGTATCCCAACAAGGGCGAGAGAGAGAGCTTTCCCTCTCTGCGGCCTAAATTCCATACCGAGCCTTCAAACAAACGCATGCGAACCGTCGAGGTCATACGGAACTGCCGCCTTCTGGTAGGGGAGTGAAAAGAGGCAAACGTGGGGTTGTTACCTCACTTCCCCCTCGGGCACGTGGCCTAAAAGTCCCTTTTCGGGAGGTATTTTGGTTCCGACAGATAGTCACCTGCTCACATGTGCGGGGATCGGGATCGTCTGCGATTTGTATTTGGAGGCCTTGCATGTCGTCGACTAACTACACAGTGGGATTTTTATGGATTTTTTCCAGACTTGCAGATCTCTTTTAAAAGGGATTATGTTTTTACAAGAAATGTCTAGGGATATTTCGATAGATATTCGCTAGATTTTAGCAAGATATTCGCTGTTAGTTTTATAAATAAAATTTTAAAGAAAAGTTTTATAAATAGGATTTTAAAGAGAGGTTTATAAATAAAATTTTTCCTGGGGACAAATTACTATGAAACCTCCCTTATGCAAACATAAAAAATATATGTAAATAAAGCTACTGGTCCAACAGATATATAAAATTTTATATATGCCTTAAGTTTTGGATTTAATTTTTTTTTTTTTACATTTTTAAATGATCAAGTATTTTTCATATCAATAATGATATTTAAATACATTATGCATACGAAAAATTATACATTTGATGGAAAAAATTATTACTAAATGTTGGTAACTAAAAAAATAACAAAATTTTGTGTCCTTAAAACCGTGAACCGAGCCTGAATGTTTTTCGAGTTTAAAGTCTAAGCCCACCCGATGTATTTAAAAAGCTATCATGTGTTTTTAAGTCAGTATTTAAAAAAAAATTAAATATTTTAAAAAGAAAGGGCAGTCCACAAAAATCGAGAGAGCCTATTTTTTTTTCTCGAGCAGGCTACAATGTGAAACTGAAAAGTTAAACTACAGACGACTTTCACAATTTAAAAAAAGAAAGAATCTGTGGCAAAAGTTTTTAAACGTGAAAGGGCGTTTCTGTTTTCGTCGTTTAGCACTTGTTTAAAGAACTTTTGCGTTTTGTAAACAGCAATGGAGATGAGTGATTCAGAGTTAGACTTGAAATACGTCGTGAGATGAAAATATATTATTCAGTAGTTTCTTACAAAATACAATATAGAAACCATGCTACAACCCCCGCCCTCCCCCTTACAGTCCTGACCTCACTCCATGGGATTTTTGGTTGTTTTCAACTCCGTGTGAAAGAAAAGAAAATTCAATACAGATACTGACATTATTTCAACTGACATTATTTCACTGAAGCATCTTCCACGAAATACCTCCGCCACATGCTTAGCAACGAGAACTGAACGATGGGACCATTGCAGACCATCTGAGGGAAGGTATTTTGAAAAAGAATAGCAATAGTATATTTTTCGCTGCACCTGTATTTCTTTATTTTTTTTTCATTTTTTTATTTATTTATTTTTTTTTTGTAACTTTACTCTCAGTTTTTGATGAAACGCCTTTGCACATTTTTAAATGTTATAATCTATGAAGGTATTTTGAATTTTTGAACTGTCTGCTCCTCAACTCTAGCTGCTATTAGAGCCCGACCCGATCTCAAAGATTATTTTAAAATATAGATCCCGTCTCAGATCGTTGAGGCCATTTTCCGAACTGAAAAACTCCGTCATCCAAAAATGACCCTGTATACAATAATAAAAAAAGAACAAGTCAGAAATTTTAAATGACCCTCTCTCATGCAGTGATCTTAGCCATTTATGATCAATTAGATTAACATTTGACATTCTTCCGGACAGTTTAGCATTTTATTTTCCAATTTTCATAGATTGTGATGCACGGAAATCTGGCCGCGGATAATCGGGTGATCAGTGTAATATGCACTTTCGGCTTGCCAAACGTTATTAGTCTTGATCCAAGGTTGCGCTCTCATTACATCGTGACATAGCAGCGTGCGCATTCATCAGATATGCGTCATGCATGCTAAAGACCCCACAATGAGTGTGAAACTTGGTTCGTCGGAGTTGAGGGTTTTTCTAACTATTTTAGTTAAATCAATTGCCTCCGGGTTCATGGGAGTTATTTTAAAGTTGTCTGCCATTGAGTTCGTCGGAGACTTCTTTTTCATTACGGTTATTGAACGGTTATCGTAGAGGCGTTGTTTGAATTGGATGTCTCAAAAGTTTTATGAAATGAAGAGGCTAAATTTATTTTATTTTAATTACTAGTATTCAATTTATCATATTTCCGAACTAAAATTTTTACTGAAAATAATTATGTTTCACGTGTTACAAAATATTTTGACTGAAATAAAGTTTTATATCTATATCTATATCTATATCTATCTATTATATATATTATATATATATATATATATATATATATATATATAGATATAGATATATATATATAGATATAGATATATATATATAGATGTGTGTGTGTGTTAGGGGAAAACAACAATAAGTAATCTTCTTTAAAATTTATTTTTATGGGGGGTACCAGAGATACCCCATTGCGTTGTGTAAAATTGGGAGGTGAACTCCAAAGGTAACGATACGTTTATAAATAAAATAAGAACATCTATTTTACAATATTATACAAAGGTTAGTTTACATATTATAAATGCATTTCTTGGCTATATGTATTATATGTTAAAGAATTAGGCCATGTTGTATCCACTTCCTGCGGAAGAGCCATTCCGGGTCGAGCGAAATAAAGTTCAATTTATCAAAATTGATAAAAACACCAGTTCCATTTTCAGCACTCTTTGAAAGGGGAGAAATGACCAACCTGGGGACCTTTGAGGAGGCAGCAAGGCATGGCACGATGAGGCTGGGGCACTTCTACCGGTGAAGGCCGCAGGCACGTCGCGGGCGGTTGAAAATGAACATCTCATCTCGTCGGGGCTTTAGCGGGGGCGCATGTCTCCTCTCTTGGTCATTGCGCAGCAGTTTTGCCACAGCTCGCCAGACCGAATCTCCGACCTTCTACCTCAGCACTCTTCGTCGATTCTCTAAAAAACTCGGGGTTCATTTCCCCCCTTTTTGATATTGGCCTCTCCCCAGGCTGGTATCCTACGTAAATTTATTGCCGTTTCGTGTATTTTATTCCTGTGCCGAATGATACGACATCCCCACGGTTGACTCACGTGGTATTTTTATTTCCGCGAAAATTGGATGTCGCTTGAGTCTTCCCTGGAATTTAATTCCTCCCATCCTAAGTAATTTTGGGGTGCGATGCTTCTCGGAACTTCGTGCAGGTGCAGGCCAGTCCCCCTTTTTCCAATATGGCCGTTTTATGACCCATAAATGTGTTGACGGAAAAGGAAAATGGCGATACTGTTGGAAGGAGACAAAATGTTCAAATTGTGTATCCTTCACAACATTTATCTATAAATTTTATAAGTTCATTTTAGTCATCGTAGCCTGAGTGTCAAATTTTTGAAGGTGTTTAACTTTAATTTATTATTAATTTTAATTGAATGTAATCTCACTCTTAATTATCTTACTACACTTTAAACTTTAACTACTGAGCACATTATCATTGATTACTTAACATCTTGCGTACTGGAGATAAAACCTCACGGTCAAGGGACTCCAATCATCTCACTATTCTGCTCAGCCTGAGTGTCAAATCTCCAAGAAAGAAACACAGTTTAACACTTAAAAACATTTATTACAGCAATTTTTCTCTCGTTCGCCATAGTAATTTTCTACGAGCCAGAGCAAAAAGGTATCGCCTACACAAGGCTCCTCACGTGTCTGCTAAACGAAGTATCTGAAACTATGAGATTATAACATCGCATATAACCCTAACATTGTAAGAGTGGACCCTTCCTAAAGGAAGAATTGTCATTAAGTAAGCAATAATTCAGTTTTTTTCCCTCACATTCTTATATCACGTACCCGCCCTAAAACCGCAAACTGTCAATTCTTTAGGTACATTTCCAAATAAAAGTTCGATTAAGGATAAATATAAAAATTATTAAAAAGTATAAATGCATAAATAAAATTAACAATTTATAGGTCACGCTATGAATTTAAGTAAGTTTGGGAATGATAAACCCTTTTTTGCTATAACATATGTAGCAGAAGACGACTGCTTGTTCATTAGCCTATTATGTTATTAATTAATGACGTAGCCCTCTAAATAATAATTTTGTAAATAAGTTATACTTATTCATTAAATGTTAGTATAGATTATAATAGTTTAGTTATTTAAAACACCTCATGGCTATCCTGTCCCACATATATAAGTAATACATTTTAAGATAATAACCTAAGATTTACTAAATCGGTGTTTTCTGCGTGGCAACAGATTAAGCATAGCAACAGTTTTCCACTCAGTTTCTATGGTGACGATAAGTTGTTCCAATCTCTGAGTTAGTGTAAAAATGGCCTAGAATATAGGATGTAACCGATTAGAAGTATTATGTAATTCCTCTTGGAATATTGTATAATTGAACATATTTATGTTAACGAAGAACTATTAAATGTTTTTAAATATAAATGTTATTATTTGTATAAATGGCACTACATATATTAAAATTCGGTAGGATTAGTTTTTTAATAACCTCAATATTAATGTTGCTAGGGGAACACTGTCCCTTTGAGACTTCATATCCTAAAAACTTAATTAAGGTTTTACCAATCTGACATTTCGATTGTTTAAGCTTAATATTTTCTTTTTCCCAGATGGCAAAAATTTTGTTAAGATGTAAATGTTCTTCCCAGGTTTCTGAATAGATGATAACGTCGTCAAAATAATTTAGAGCAAAATTAACCTGGTGTTTGTTTAAAATTTGTCTTATCGTTCTTTGGAATATTGCTGGAGCATTTTTCCATCCAACTGGGAGCCTCAACCACTCGTACAGACCAAAATTTGTCATGAACGCTAATTTTTCAATCTCACTGTCATTGATTTTGATATGCCAATAACCCGGTGTTAAATCTAAGGTAGAGAAAAATTTCACCTTAGTTAATTGGTCTAATAATGCATCTATTCTTGGAACAGGTTCAGAGTTAGTTTTTGTAATTTGATTTAACTTCCTATAATCGATACACATTCTCGTTTTTCTTCCCTCATCCTTTTTCATGACTAACGTGACGGTTGCAGCATACGGACTATGTGATGGGCGTATGATTTTAGCCTCTAACAGTTTTTCGATCTGCGTCGCGATTTCTTTATTATCGGGAGGTGATGCACGATATGACCATAAGGATACTGGCAGTTCAGAAGTAAGTATTATCTTCTGTGGCTCGAGCCTAATACAACCCACATCATATCTATCCTCCGAGAAAAAATGCGAAAAGTTATCCAATAAGGAGTCTAGACCTTCCGCTGCGATATCCCGAGGTGAATTTCCTTCCACAGGTACCGTGCATGAAGAGCCAAAAAACTGGTACAGGCGTGCGTATGCAAATAACGGAGATATGTAACAAATCAGCGTAATGCGATGCGGTCAACAGCGCCTACAACAGGTGTCTGACGAAGCTGTTAGATCGGTTCCTGCTGTTACAGTTGTAGGTTATCCCGATTTATGTGACTTTGAAAGTGGTGCTATAGTCGGCACACGAGAGATGGGACATAGCATCTCCGAGGTAGCGATGCAATTTGGATTTTCGCACACGACCATTTCACGAGCGTACCGTGAATATCATCTATCCGGTAAAACATCAAATCTCCGACAGCGGTGTGGCCAGAAAAAGACCTTGAAAAGTGGACTGTAGTAGCGGCAATCTTTGTTGACACATGCCTCCACTCCTTCCTTGCTATTCTGTAAAATGGGCAGAAAGGTTAAGCGGTGTGTGTGATGTAGTCTACACATTCTTCGTGCGGGAGACGTAATTGCCTCCATTCCTCATGTGTTGTTCGGAGAACAATATTGAAAAGGCAAACTGGCCGAGGGGTTCAGCTGTCTTGGCGGCTGATGATCTCCATAGAAAGACCTGTTAATAATGTTTTCTGTTCCAGAGAAACGTACATTTTTCAGGCCAACAAAGACCGGGTGATGGGCCTATGCAGCCTTTCAGCTCCAATTACGGTAAGGTAACTTGGAAAAACATCGTTAACGAGACCGTCCATCAAGAGGCAGGGTAGATGTCCCGTTGAAAGAAGGACCGCGGCCGACAAAGAGAACCGACTCTGGGATGTCGTTTCAGCCGGAGGGAACAAGCCGGTCAGGAGCGAGATGACATCAGCGGGCTAGCGGTTTGTCACCAGGAGCGCGAGGCTTTTATAAAGAGGGGATCGCCGACTCCCGGGAGGAGAACGCAGAGACACCGGAGAGAGAGACCAGAGAACCGGAGAGAACTTTCGGGTCGTTTTGACTGGAGGCTCGGGAGCTGAGATTTAGCTATGAGCTTAGCGAGTTCGTTTTGCACGTGTAAGGTGCCCATCTACTACTTGTAAATAACTCTGTATATAATTTTATTTGTCCAATAAAGGACGTAAGTTAATCCAGAACACCTGGTGTCTCGTGTCACAATTTAATGACGATGTTTTTGCAAGGCGCTGTGGCCACGTTATCACAGGACCGTCGACCACTGACGAGAATCCTTAAGCGAGATAGACGTGCAGCACTTTCTCAAATTGCTGCGGATTTCAATGCTGGGGCATCAACAAGTGTCAGTGTGTGAACTGTTTAACGGGCCATCATTGATATGGGCTTTCGGAGTTTCAAGCCCATTCGTGTACAGTTGTTGACTGCACGGCACAAAGTTTTACGCCTTGCAGGGGCCCGCCAACACCCCCATTGGACTGTTGATGACTGGAAACACATTGCCTGGACTAACGAGTCTCGTTTCCAATTGTTTCGAGCGGATGAATGTGTACGAGCATAGAGACAACCGCATAAATCCATGGACCGTACACGTCAACCGGGGATTGTTCAAGCTGGTGGAGCCTTTGAATACTAACAGAAGAAAGAAAACCAAATTAATATCAGTAGCGACAAGTTTAACGACACATCTCTTTATCAACAGTGCCAACATTATCATTAAAGGAGTGACTGTCTCTGAAAGATGTGATCTTTCAGATAAACATACCTAAACAATTTCCTTCAACGAATACAGAAAAGCTTTCAGGAACAGCATATTCAATCTTCTAAACAATCCGTCGTTTAAGGATAGTGTCAACATTGTTGATTAAGAGATGCTATCAAGAACTTAACTTCATCAGTAATCTTTATCTAGTTTTCCTTCGTGTTAATTTTCAGTTTCAACTTTATTTTTCTTCTTCCATAGCGCTTATCGTGAAAGCATTGCTACTAAAAATGCACTTCTTTCCGTTTTATTTTGGGCAGTAACTGATTGGTGCAATTTTTGTCCCTGTTTATAAATCTATGTATAATTGAATCGTTAGCCATTAGGCGTAACACTGTAGAAAAGAAAAGTTACCAAGAAAAACAAATCTAATTATTCATATATTGTCCTCAATAGCCACTATATGAGAAAATGAGACAAAAGAATAGTGTTTCTGAACAGATATTACAAGTAATATCTCTGTGCATTAAAGGTATTAAACTTTTTTAAAAATACTTAATTTTTTGGTTGGGATATCGCTTGGTTGGGGAGGAAGAATATGAAAGACAATTCCATCATTAGCATTTTACGTTAGCAACATAGAAGGGAAAATGAAATTTTATCGTCCGAAAAGTTATAAATTTCAAGTTTCAATAAATTTACAATGTACTCTCGATTATTCGTGTGCGGATTATCCGTACAGAAAAAAAATCTGAAATCTTTATCCAGAATAATGTCTTGTAAAGTCCTCGTGGTTGAAATGAACACACGAGAGACAGAATAAGTTAAAATCAACACCTTGTATTACAAAAATCTATGTACCAATATGTATACAGGCAGAGAGACTGTTCTCGTCTGCATCTGAGAGACAATCACTCAAGGAATCACAAAGACTCTTTCAGTCTAGAGCCGAGAGACGACACGCACCGGTCAGCACCTGGGACTTCTCCGTCCCCAAACCTTCCGCTGAACACGTTGACAGGTTGCCGGAGAGAGGTTTTGACACTCTCTCCGGCACTGCATCTCTCGGGGGCTCTTGTCAGGCACTCCTATATATATATCTCTTGGCTTGGCGGTGGTTTTCCTGCGTTTTTTCTGCGGTTTCATACACTCGGCGGCCATATACGAACGGTCAACCTTTTAGTCCCCATGGGGGTCGACTTCACTCGGTGGCGCTAGCGTTAGCCTGTCTCGCTTTCTCCGGCAACCTAGGAGGTGAGCGCCGATCAGTCTCGCGCTTTGTGACCCGTGTCTCGAAAGGACAGAGAAGCACGGCATGTTGTCTTCCGCCACACTGTAGACGAGGCGTCAGTGATTTTAGTCAGATGTATCAAAGCCAATTTACATCACAGGCGTACATTTCCCCTAGTAATTAAATGAGGCCTTCTCGGCTTCTCGGGATTAGGCCTTCCAAGGAAGAGAGCTCTTGGGTCCAGGGATCTCTTCCAAGAAAGAGCCACGACGTTACAACTTACTAAATTTAATGAAAACTGCATGCAAATTTCTTCCGGCATACATATACAAACTAGATTTTTAAAACAACAGTTTTCTATTAATTGAGAAGATTTTTATTTGATTAAGGATGTGATAATGTACTGAAATAACACTTCTTTAATTTCCCCGGGATTATGAATACAGTGATATGATATCATGTTAGGAAAATTCATGGTGATATCAAAAACATATCAAAGATTCGGTGTTTTTAATTACATACATAAATTAAATTGCTGAAATAGAAAAGCAAGTGTAGTATTATATTTTGAAAATACAATAAAATGTAATAGAAATCGGATGATCTGTTTTTTTTTCGATTATTCGTGCTACTCCTCCCTCCAATAGGGCAGTGTCTCACAGCATGTCACATCTCAACTCTTGCAGATTTTACTTCTTGTTTGGCGAGGAGTGGCAAAAAATTGCATAATTTAACATGGCGTTCAATGAGCATTCTTACAGCTTGTTAAATAAAATGCTCTCAGATTACGCAAAGTCTTTAGATACGGTATCTAAACAAAAGTATATCACTAAATTAAACATTCAGGTACAGCCCGGAAAGGTTTATTCAGTATGTGACCCGTATTTATTGATAGAGGAAGACTGGAGTTACGATACAAGACGCTGGCCTGAAGTAACTTATCCTGATATCTGTACATATCTCAACATAATAATAATCATTCTAAATGAAAGAATGATTATATTCTTTTAAACCTTGCGAAATATTTTAAAAAAGTGTTAAAATACCTGTTACATACAACTAATATGAGGAATTTTATAAATAAACTTAAATTATTTAACTCAAAATGAAGGTATCGTCCGAAAACACATGCAAACGCATAGGAACGGCTTCTGTTTTCTGCCACCCGATAATCACGTGATCTATAGTAGACGAAAACTGACGTAGCCAGTGACGTTGCGACGTTTCGCCTTATTAGGATAATTAGGAGTACACTGTACACTAGCGAACATCTGTGTGCGTACTCTCAAAGTTAGCAGGAAGTGTAATTTTTTTCCCCAAAAATAATAAAATCGCCGTGCGAGCTATAACTCCTGCTAAGCGTTTTAGGGCCTGTTCACATAGGAGTCCGGTAGCGGAAGTGTTAGAGTATTGAAATATATTTAACCATTGACAAATTTCCAAACGATTAGCAACGAAATTTTTAATACCTATGATTGGTTTATTTCCGTCTCAGCGCCATCTTTCCTTTTGCGCTTCTGCTACCGGACTCCTATGTGAACAGGCCCTTAATTGTCACGTGATTCGACAGTAATTTGTTCTCTTCCATGGCTATGCATTTATAGTTTTTGGGTGTTAACTGACTATTTTTCCATTCATTCTCTTTTACATCTTGGACTTTAATCAAGCATTTTGTTTTGAGTACACTTATTTGATCATTAAAAATTTTCAAATAGAATTAAAAGAAAGGCATATTACCTCTAAAGATGTAAAGTAGTATTTCAACACCGTACAACATTTTTGTCAAATACTATGTTTTAAAAGCAAAGAGTTATAAGTGTTTAACAACCGCTGTTCCGAAACGCAGCCTATATCTCTCCAAATGCATCGCTAACAATTCGCTAAGCTCTAAATCAAGCTGTCACTATTATCATTCGTTCCTAAACACATTTAGACTCTATTCATCGGATTCTATGAAAAAAAAGAAAGCTCACGTGACTGTATTGTCTGCCTGTGAATAAATGAAGCGGTTGGCTGATTCGTTTCTGGCGATAAAAATCTTCGGCGTCGTAATTTTTCCTGCTTCCTCCTTATTTTCTTGATATTTTAAATTTTGACTTCGATTATTTTTCCACCTAGAAGGTGCAAAGGGTAAAAATAAATATAAAAAGCTGTGTGTGTGTGTGTGTGTGTGTGTATGTGAGAGAGGGAGAGTTTATTTATTTTTGAAACTTCGTTCGTGGCTGTCTTCTGGCCCGTGTAGTGCCTGTTACACAAGGGCGTATCCTGGTCAAAGATGTTGTTGAATGTGCTACCATGGAGTTCTGAAGAGAAATGCGGGTGACGGATGGGAAGTTAGGAGGAGGGAATGTTTACACGTTATAACAAAAGCGTAGTTTCGCGCGACTTTCTGCCTGTTTTCACCTTTTGCGTTCCGATTCATAAACTTCAGCTGGGTTCCTCTTTCCCTGATGAAGTGTGCATAAATCTCTTTCTTCAAACGCCGCTAAGAGTGTCACATAGAATCCGGCAGCATCGGCGTTTCTCGTATTGACACACTCTAAACCAATCACAGATCTTAACAATTTCATGGCTAATCGTTTGGAGGTTTGTAATTGGTTAAATATATTTCGATGCGAGTCAGCGGACGCTGACAGATTCTATGTGAACAGGCACATGATCTGAGTTCTCACGACGTAATCCAAAAAAAGAAAAAGAAAAATCGGTTGATTGTCTATAAATTTATCTTTGGATGAATAAATATATCATAAGAATGTAGTCATGCGAAAATAATTATGATTATTTTAAGATGGTTAGTTTTTGTGTATCTCTGGATTACGCGCTACTGCTTTTACAGTAAAGACTAAACAAATTTCAGGTAGTCTCTTCTAACGAAACTACCGCGGGTTATTAACGTAGGATTACTTATCGTTGCTTACCTCTTTTGTATATGTATGTATGTGTTATGTATATATGTATCTACATATGTATGTCAAAATTTTATCGCATTTTGGTACTTTTCTGTTTAACTAACTATTCACTGCTTGTCGAAGCGATATGGACTGGATTTGGCACGCTGCCAAAAACTATAACTCGCGAGGTCGGATGGACGGACTCTGAAATTTTGCTTTCCGAAGGACCGTTATGGAGGAACGTAATCCTACGTTAAAAGCTGTTGTGTGAAAAATATTGAAATTTAGAGGATACTCAAATTTGTTGTCACGGTGAAATCCGAAAGGTGTTGTTAGAATTTCATGCTGGACTTTTAACCCGGAAATGCATAGAAATTTCAGCATTTAATTGTCTGCTAAACATTGCCTCCAAGCTTCAACACCCGGCACTCTTATTTCGCTTCTGGATTCGATGGTAGCCCATTCAACATCTTTAACCAGGATATGCCATTGCGTAAGAGGCGTTACGGTATGCCTGAAGACAGCAATGAACAGACTTTCAAAAGTAAACATTTTCCCCCAGCCCCCAAAGCCTTTGGATAGTAATTTTCACTTAGCAAATCCAAAATGGAAAATGATAGAAATCTCGATATAAAAATAAGAAGAAAATAAACAGGAAGCAGGAAAAAATTCGATCCGAAGATTTTTATCGCCAGAAGCGATTTCACCAACCTCATCACATATTCAAAGACAATAGAGTCACGGGTGTGCGTTCAATTTCATGCGCAGGGAACATCGAATAGTCCTGCAAGAAGAACCTGATCTGATATCAGTGATGAGTGAAAAAAAATATTACAACTAGTAATAGAAGGTTTAAATGCGTCTAATAATGTGCTGACTCGCCATGAGTTGGATACGTTAATCAAATATACTTCATGGGGATATGTCAATTGATAAGCTTCGAGGAATTTTCTGTTTAGTATTATTTCTAATCACACTTCAACAAATGAGTAGCTCTGAATTCTGTTTTCTGAACGTGAAATTGAACACTTAAACAAAAAGCGAATAGTTTCTCAAATTTTGATTTTTTTTTTTAATATTTTATAAGGGTCATTTAACTGTCGATGTCTACCGCAAGAGAATATAAATCAGTTCTTTATGAAAATAAATAATGGTAAAATAATTTTGAAGAACACATTTCAAGAACTGCTTTCAGATACAATGGAACAGAGTTAAAAAGTAAGCATTTGTTCACATGTTAACAGGAACCTTCCCCATGGTTTTACGCTACTGTATACTAACCTCAATGTTAACATATGGAGAAAATGTGTCTACTAGTTACAGCTACATAAATGCTGATAATCCAATAAAAATGTTATTTTCAGACAGCCTGAACTTTTCTGCACCTTGCGACAGGATTCATTTTATAAATTTCGTCCACCAAAGGTATTTATGAGCGTTTAAAACACACTAGACCAGATTTTTCCCCGAATAATTTAAATTTTAAAATATAATTTGCATTTTTTTTTAAAACGAAAAATGCCCCCAAAGTGTAAAATTTCTTTCTCTATTACAAAGAATATGTTTTTAAAAAAATCTTTATATCCAAGTCGGCAATCATTGGACAAATTTTCTCCATAGGTTAACATTGAGGTGATAGGGTTAGTACACATCAGCCATAACTACATTATTTTCTAACCACAGATTCGGAAGTACGATTTTTTTCTAATAAATGTAGATGTTAAACTAAAGATCCCGAAGTTTTGAAAGTTTTTTTTTTTCAGTTCGATAAATTATTAAAGTCCATTGCTACAAAAATAAAATTGTTTCTCAAAAAGATTAAATAAAACAATGTTTCCGAAAAACGTGTGCATTGAATTTGTAAGTAGATTTTCAAATGCAGGAAAAATAATTCAAACACATAAATTAGCTAGTCTGTGATTAGAAACGTACAGAGGGGAAAATTCCTCATAGATTTACAGTGAGACTGAAGATTTGAGGCATTAACGGATGTACTGCCTTTAACTAAAATCAGAAATGGCGTAATAGAAAATTTCGTATTTAAAAGATTTTGAAAGAATACTGAACACTCTAAAACAGAAAAAAGGCGGAAATAAATTTTGCTGTACTTACACAAACTTTCTTCAGCTACAATCAGCCAATCAAAGATTACCTTTCAAATCCACTCGCAATACTCCAATTGCACGTATTACAGCAGGAGAGTAAAAATATCGCCTCAAAGCATAGTTTTTTGTTTAGTTTGTAGTTGTGTTTTGGTTAATCTCACACGAGCCAGACAAAGCTAGGCTATGGTCCAAGAGACCAATACATTTTCATAGAAACCAAAACCAGAAGTCGGTATGCTGGAACCAATAAAGAAAGATCACATTTGAGACATTGGTGGAGAGTTTTAATACCCGGATCTATTTTCATGTTTCATGTTGCCACTTTCAGGCCACACAATTTTTTTAATTTAAATACTTTAATCGTTATTTAATATTTCAACTCTATGTAAGTATATTACTGCATAGGGTAATGTCTCGCAGCATGTCACATCTCAACTCTTGCAGATTTTACTTCTTGTTTGGCGGAGAGTGGCAAAAAATTGCATAATTTAACATGGCGTTCAATGAGCATTCTTACAGCTTGTTAAATAAAATGCTCTCAGATTACGCAAAGTCTTTAGATACGGTATCTAAACAAAGGTATATCACTAAATTAAACATTCAGGTACAGTCCGGAAAGGTTTATTCAGTATGTGACCCGTATTTATTGACAGAGGAAGACTGGAGTTACGATACAAGACGCTGGCCTGAAGTAACTTATCCTGATATCTATACATATCTCAACATAACAATAATCATTCTCAACGAAAGAATGATTATACTCTCTTAAATCTTGCGAAATATTAAAAAAAAAAAGTGTTAAAATACCTGTTACATACAACTAATATGAGGAATTTTATACATAAACTTAAATTATTTAACTCAAAATGAAGGCATCGTCCAAAAACACATGCAAACGCATAGGAACTGCTTCTGTTTTCTGCCATCCGATAATGACGTCATCTATAGCAGAAGAATAGTGACGTTGCGACGTTTCGCCTTATACGTAAAAGAAAACAAATTGGGTGATACAATCCAACTATATGAATACAGAATGTTTTTTTGTTTTTTTTGAAGTTTAAAAAAAAAAACCAAACACCTTAAACAATTTGATTTAAACATAGACTTAATAAATAAAAAAAGTAGGTAAAACTGAAAAAAAAATGCTGATCGTTCGAAAACAACGCCCACACAATCACGTATTTATGATGTAGAAATAAAAATATCTGATCTAATGGCGATAACGATTTGCTCGCTTACTTCATTTTAAAAATGCGGATTTACCCCTACAGTAACACGAATTTTGCTCGTTGCTTCCTGTTTTTACATGAAATATAATTTCAGTAAAAGCCTCATTTCACTTCAGAGAAAGTTTTAGAATAATTCCCAAATCGCATGGCTACCACAAAAATTGCTGCAATACCTATTGTGAAACATTTGACACCAAACTATATAAAAGCACGAAAATTCAACGAAAGACGTGTTTTTTTTAAAAAGCCTTCGAAAGCAAATATCATTCTAGGTAACCATAGCAACCACGAATTGTTGGCGATGACGATAATTATCTCTAGTTTGTTGTTGTGATGATGTATAGCTTCATAAAATAAGTGAAGTGACCAAATAATCTTTTTATTTATTTATCTATTTGCACTATGGCTAGAGAACAAAATTATTAGATTTTTCTACTTTTTTGAAGGAATGGGGATTTAAAAAAGTATTAGAGCTATTACGTTCGAATATCTGTTAAACTCTAGAACTGTTCTGATGTTTCAAAAAGATTTTGTGAGTTCGAATATTCCTTTCAGGTTCTTAAAAGTCTTCAGATAGGGAAATAACTTTAGAAATATTGTAGTAATCAACCAAAATTAATAAAAAATAAGATTGAAAAAAATGTTTTTTTTAGAATCCTTTTAATTTTTGTGTTATTTAAATAGTTTTGACTAACATAGAGTAAATGTTGAGTAGAAAAGACATAAAATTTTTAAAGATAAATTTCTATAGGCTTCATGTAAGTTGCGTGGTTTTTACTCAGCATGCAAATTTTAGAATTTTCTAACGTATGGTTATTCCAAAGAATGCATCTATTCCTGGAACGTTGAAAACACTAAGAGAATACGCATAAAACTAGACAGAAATTCCCCAGTTGTAAATGGAAAAAGTACCCCTTTCTATACCCTCTCCCCCTATTTTCCAAGGGGGTTTCCTAACCCTTTCAACGGAACGTGCTCTGCAGCCTTTCGAAAGCTACTGACCTTGGAACCAACAGCTTCTTATTCGAATCGTCTGCGGAAGGGTATCTTTTCCCGATCGGCGACCTTGTTCTGTTCATTTAAAACCGGTCCTTCGCTATACCATGGCCTCTTTCACCCCTGCGATCACGCCTACAACGCTCATGCATAAAGGGGTAACAGCCAAGTCGCGAGCGAAAGATGTTCTGTTTGTTGGGGAGAAAAAAAGGATTTCCATTCAAGAAAAAAATTTTACTTTCTACCTCATAACGAGTTAATGACTGGTAATACCTGCAACTTGACAAAGGAGAGATGCTTGGGTTTGCAAGCAGGTGAAAAAAATTCACGAATAGAAAATTGTTTGCGGGTTATATAACATCATATAGATTTAGACATATATGAATATTTAGCCTAAAAATTTTGAACATAACTAATTGAAATTTTCAGATTTAGTAATTCAAATGATAGTGAATATTTATTTGGAAATAATTCAGCAGATTTTTTTTTTTATCTAGAACAATATTCATTTTTTGTATAACATCTAATTTTAAAAGGAAGAAATAGTCGTATTATCTAATACATTTTCTATTTAATTGTATGTAAATATTTAATGTTTAGTTAATAAATATAAGAAATTTGTTTAAATAATATTGCTTCAAAATCTTTTATCATTACCTGTAATTTCCTGACTTAACATAATACATTTATGGCAAACAATGGATTCATTTTACAGTGAAAAAAAATTTAAACAAAAACATTTTGGTTGAACAGTTATATTCATAAGATATTCATAATTTAGTGTATAAATACATAATGCATAGGATGTATTATTAGGAATTTTAAAGTCCTCACATTATTGACAGCCATTCAAACTCGATTCGAAGATAAAAATTTTTTGCGAAAATAGAAAGAGTTTTATTTTATTCAAACTTTTGGGCAGAAATCATACTTAGAAAATTTTTTTCAGCTTTACACTGAAAAATAACCACTGAGATTAACAAAATATCTCTCTTTCTGCACTGCTGGATATGCTGAGATCTCATCGCTTCTGTGTTACGTAATCAAGTTATATGCAAAATTACCCTCTTTATTTTATACTAAGCCGGGGGGGGGGGGGGAATCGAAGTGATCGGTTAAGATACTTGCTTGAATTGTTTTGTTAAGAAATCTGGATTTTTGATCAACCGACACAATGACTCTTAATGGAAGTATAAGAGAACGAATGCATTTATATACACGGATCGATTTATAACCATTGAGGAATCTAAAACAGCCCATTTTTGAAAAAAAAAAATGAAATTATATTTATCCTTTTTTCCTTGGGTTTTAGTAATAAAAATGTAGATTTTGGTTTCTCTTTTTTTTCTATCCATTTAAAATCTCAGCAAAAACTGACATTTGTGAGATTCGTTGTTCTATTGTTTTGAAGCATTTATTAGAGTACTATATATTAGACTCTTTTTCCTTGTATTAAAAAAATTCTCGGATCCATTGTTCTGTTGATAAATGTCATTTCTCATGTGTTTGACATTGGCATGTATGCATACAAACATTTATATTAAAATCTGTACTGAACATTTTCAGTACTGTACATGTTCATGTATATGACATGCTTGAATAAAAATCAGTTTAACACTGTACAATAGATACTAAAAGCACATACTACATGCCAGTTTATTAGCTATATCAGTGGTGCTCAAACTTCTTTCAACCACGACCTATTTTCTTTAAACAAAAAATTCACGCGACCACAATGAAAATCTATTGGTAATAGCAATTTAAAATAAATAAATAAATAAATAAATAAATAGGAAAATGTTAACAAAAGAATAGAAAAAGGAATTACGCAAATTTCGAGAAATTATTTAAAAAATCAATTAATTGTAGATTTTGGGTGTATATTTACTTTGCATAATAACAATTAAAACACGTCTTCCTTACCAGTGGCGCACCCAGGATTTTTTCTTGGGGGGGGGGGCCGAGATGAATGGATAAAAATATTTATAATGCATGGGGGGGGGGCCGAGATGAACGAATAAAAATATTTATAATGCAAAATCAATATTTCTACTTCTTTGAGGGGGGCCAGGGCCCCCTGGGCCCCCCCCCTGGGTGCGCCACTGTTCCTTACCATCTACACTTTTTTTTTTTTTTTTTTTTTTGGGGGGGGGGGGACAAATCTCGTATGAGTAAAACTTTATATTTAAATATTAATAGGTATTCGTATTTCATTGAGGTAAAAAAAATTTTAATTTAAATTAAAAAAGAGCATTATCTTAAAATTATAAGCTTCAGAATAAAACATTGAAAATTATAAACTTAATTTATCTACATAAAACTAAACTAGAAAAAAATTAATGAGATGGGTTAATCTGGACTCAGTATTTTCTCAATATACGGTGAAATATTTGAGAATACCACTCTCATATCATCGTTGTTAGGTTTTTATAGCTACTCATTTTGGAAACCTAGTCTCGCTCAGAAAAGTAAACGCGAATGGAAGCAATATAGCTTTGAAAGACTGTTTGACACCTTATTTAACAATATCATATTTTTAACATATAAAAAATATAAATAAAATACTAAAAATATGTAATCATAGAAAGTTGACAGCATGTTTTTTATTTAAATAATTCAGTATGATAAAAATTTACTTCAGATTATCCGCGACCCTTCCAAATTTTTTCACAACCCTTCTGTGGGTCGCGACCCACAGTTTGCGCACCACTGAGCTATATCGTTAGTATATCATTTTTCCTATATAGTATTTTTTCAATTATTTTGTTAATTCCCTTACTAAATAGCTCTCTTTTGTTGCTCTTATGTGTACTTGAAATCTCATGGCTAATAGATTTTTAACCAGCCATCAATTATTATGCATCAGTTAATATTTAAAAATTCACTGATCCTTGAATGACAACAGGAAATATGTCTGAGAAATAAACAAGATGACATATTGATGAATCTGAAAAAATTTAGTTATTACAGTATTAAAGCGAAGCAGACTATGAAAAAACCCAATTTTACAATTTTCTGTTTCTAGTTACATCTTTCTTCTGTAGATGGCGCTGTCTGTTCGCATTTGATAGTTATGAACTAATCATCCCGTTTGATATTTTTTCTTTTTTTAGCATTGTTTAATTTTTTAATTCATTGAATACTTTGGAATATTTATTTTATTTTATTCACAGTAAATACATTTCCCCATTTTTAATTAAATTTTTCGGTAATTTTAACCAAGATATAAAAATTAACCTGAGATAACAGAGCAGCATTCTGTACCTAACTGACCAAAACACAGTGCGATTTCGTAGAATCCTTCCAGCGACCCCCCTCCCCCCTTTACTCTAAATAAATTTCGTACACATTCGATTCCTGAATTTTTATCTCTCTGCGGATACATTAAAAAAAGGGCTTTCTTTTTTTTTCCCCTTTCACTACTAATGTGGCAGGCACTTGTCTTTTCAACATTCGCCCATTTCACTCAGCTAATTTGTTGGCATCTTTGACTATGTGAGCACCATAATAGGCGAACCAACATCCCCTGTGAAGGGAGAGACAAGAACGTCTACGACTTAGTCGGGATTCGAACCACTGCCCACTCCGTAGAATCTCGTGTGAGAAGTTAGTTAATTTTATGCCATGCACTGAAATATGGACCCCAGTGAGTTGCTGGATTATTTAAGTGCGCCAAGCGTTTGTCGAGATCAAGAACCGTTGAAAATCGTGGGTGAAGCGAAAGGAACGACGTCGAAAATCATGGACAAGTATGGGATTCGTTATGCTTTGGATTTGAGCTACCTAGCCGGCTCTTATGCCTCTTAAAGTTATTTCTTACCTTTGCGTGAATTCTTATCATGACACTAAGCTGTTACTGGCACGACAAGTCATGATTTATAACTGTTGTAATTTGAACACAGACTTTTCTTAGTTTCTTTTATAGCTCCCCTCTCATTGACTTAGACTGGTTAGGGGTAACGACCTTGGAGTGAACTTAAATATTTGTTCCTCTTCTGCACTGCTACTTTTTAATGTAGGATTACGTTCCTCAATAACGGTCCTCCGGAATGAAAGAATTCAGAGTCCATCGCGAGTTATAATTTTGGCAGCGCGCCAAACCCAGTAGCAGTAAACAGTTAAACAGAAAAGTACCAAAATGCGTAAAAAAAGGGGGGGGGGGGTAAGCAACGATAAGTAATCCTACGTTAATAACCCGCGGTAGTTTCGTTAGAAGAGACTACCTGAAATTTTTTTTAAATTTTAATTTGAACTTAAAAAAAAATCTTCGTTTAGATCAGACGTGTCTAACCCGCGGCTCCTGACAGATAGTAATGTGGTCCCACAATATCCCAAATCTGTCCCCATGGAAAAATATCCCTCCTGTTACAATTATCCCTTATTCGTGTCATCGCTGTTTCGCGTACATTTTCGAACAACAATTTTCAAAGATACAGCAAGCAAACAGTAAAATTAGTTGAAAAATTTGTGATGCGCATCTTTAAAACTCACTTATAATTGCAACCATCCCCATCGATCGAGACATTGATGCATTAGTTGCACAAAAACATAGACAAATACCCCTCTAATTTTATGGTTATGTTGCCTTTTTTATAAAATAATATTTTTTAACAATTGACGTAAAAATTTTACTTATATATATATATATATATATATATATATATATATATATATATATATATATATATATATATATATATATATATATATATATATATTGTATGCGGACCAAGCCAATTTTTCTTCTCTCACTGTGGGCCCAATGCAAGCCAAAATGTTGGGCACCCATGGTTTAGATCCTATACTCTCATTTCGTAGGAGACAAGGTGATATCAGGATACATTTGATACTAGGGCATCCATAAAAACCAAAAAAAGACTTGCCATGGTCTTATATGAAAAGTTGCATTAGGCTGTAATGACGGGCCGGATCAGCTAACGAAAAATGATACTTAGAGATCGACGAACAGTGATTCGAATTGTGCGGAAAAAAAACTAAAATCCGCAGAAAGTAAATGCCCGGGTAATCGATCAGATATCATGTCGAACCAGTTCGTCAGAAATTCTCCACACTCAGTTTCCATAGTCAGGTCGTGTTGAAAAACGTAAACACAACCGGGAATGCCCTGAAGCTCGCAGAATGGTGCAAAGAACCTAAGAATTGGAGAGTCAACGACTGGCAGTCTGTCATTTTATTTAACTAACAGTCATTTACCTTCTTTTCCACAAATGGACGTATGTTAGAGTGGAGACCAATAGATACCCCCCACCTTTTAGTGTCTTTGGTTATAACTATATGGAACACGGCAGTGATTCCGTTATTGTGTGGGCTGGTATTTTATTGCACGGTAAATGCCATTTGTTTGTTCTGAAATGGCGTTTTGTAAACAAGAAGTATCTGGAATGCTAATCACTGATTAGAAAATGTATATTTTTGAGTTTTTTTTTTATGAAGTAGACCTTTTAAAAAAAAAGATTATTTTTTTCTACCTTTTCTTTTCTTTCCTTTCTGTTTTAATTTGCTGTAACGTCGATAATGGAAATCCCAAATATACCTTTGTTAATCTTAAACTGCAAATACATAACTTTACAAAGTAAACAAATGCCTTCATATTATGGAGATGTTACGGCAAGGTTTGAAGTGGCAGATCTGATTACGATATTCGCATCGTCCTTTCTGCAGTTGGAAGCAATCTTGACAGGCGAACGAAACAAAACACCTTTGTTATACACAACGACCTGAATGTCCCCGTTTCGCACCGACTTACATATACGTTATGACCCAACACTTTGTTAATTTTATTATATGCCCACACTCAGACACTATTTTTAATAAGCCGTCAGCCACAGCGAACTGAAACACAACCCGCAGCTTATCAAATCGAACGCGTGCTTTCACGTTTTGTTTTGGAATGAGTCGACCTTGCGAAACCTGATAAGGGAAAAACCGTCGGATCTCGTCGACAAATATTTGTCACTAGACGATATCACTTTATTTTTTTTTGTTTCTTTCTTGATCTATTAATACAAATCTCTCTAGCATTAATTTTATTAATAGGCAAAGCAGGCGAGAATGTTACTGTTTCACGCGAGAAAATAATTAGTCGCTGGAAGTGTTTACTTATGAAGTTGCAATTAGAAAATTGTTTTTTTTGTATAATTGAAACCTATATTTAGTTTACTAAATAATTGATTACCCGAATACATTCGGAAGTAATCCGAACTGTTGAGTGGGTATTAATCACTCCCCCCCCCCCCTTTCAATGAAATTAATTACGATGTATATCTTTTAAGGAAATTGAATACTGATGAACACGTTTAAGGGGGGAGGGGGAAGGAATCCAAAACAAAAGCGAAAATTGGTCACGATTTCAGTCCGTGATGAAAGCACCTTTCCATTGTATTTAGAATAAATGCATCAATACATAATGCACCCACAGATTAACTTGGTAAAACTCAAAGCTCAAATTTGGAAAAGGGGTAATGAAAGTGGCAAATGCATTTGTTTCGATTTCGCAAATCATGCGATATACGTAAGAACTAAAGAAGATCAAACCGAAAAAAAAACTCTACAAAAGATGGATTGGACAAATAAACAATATACTATATTCATTTGTTCAATAAATAATACAGTACATTACCAGAGTACAGATAAATAAATAACTAATATACTCACCCCCACCCCCTAAAAAAAAAGTTCCTGCTTCAATAGTGTGTGAATTTATGTGGATGGAGCAAAATCAACATGCATATGGATAAGTGAGAAAACTGTTCCAGCCATTCAAACGAATTGGAGTTACGGACAAGAAGCAAAGAGACGTGAGATTTACGAAAACTATGATTATTTTTTTTTAATCTTTTTACTCAAAGAAATCAGATATTTAGTAGGTGTGCGGTATTCGACGTAATATTAAGGCTGCTGTGTACTAACACCCTATAGGATTCGCTCACCTCAATGTTAGCCAATGGAGAAAATGTATCTACTATTTATAGTAACATAAATGCTGATAATCCTATAAAAATGGTATTTTCAAACAGCCTGACCTTTTCTACATCTTTCAACAGGATATAAATTTCGTCCATCAAAGGAATTTAGGAGTGTTTAAAACACACTATACCATATTTTTTTTTCGAATAATTTAAATTTTTAAATATTATTTGCATTTAAAAAAAAAAGAAAATGCCCCAAGATGTAAAATTTCTTTCTCTATTACGGAGTACAATTTTTAAAAAAAATCTTTAAATCGAAGTCTGCAATCCTTGGACAAATTTTCCCCATAGGTTTACATTGCGGTGAACGAATCCAATAGGGTTAGTACACAACAGCTTTAACGCCTCTGTAGTAATTATTTAATTATAAGACTGGTATACCAGAATGGATACCCGTATTTAACTATACATGCACAAGTTCACTAGATGATAGGTATTAAATTTGTTGGTTTTGACATGGTTTTTTTTTATAATGGTGTGATTTCTAACATTTAAAAAAAATTATTTGTAATGTATGAAAGATGTACATGTGTTTCTTTAAAATCTTGCAAGATGCGGTTTTCAGTGAAAGTGTTTAGTGCCTCTGCTCATGAAGCCTTACAAATCAATTTAGTAGATTTCATAATGATATATTCAAACTCTTTCTTTCCGCCAAAGATATCAGAACTTAAATGTAATCCATTTTACACGTTGAATGAAATTTTTTTTTAAAGCTAACAGAGTTCTCTCTGGAAGGCATTCCTCTCATTTACTATTTGGTGCGTTGGCAAACAACAGGTGGTGAAATAAGCCCTCTCCCCCCCCCCCCCAAAAAAAAAAAAACACAATAAAACAGGAAAATAATGGAAAAAACAGGATTTTTCTTAAGTATTAATCGTAGATCATATTTATGAATTTCATGCACATGTATCACCAATTTTAAACTTAGTGGAGTTCGACACACTAAATTTTCGAAAAGACAAACTTTTAATTTTCTTGATTAAAAGCCCTGTAACGACTTCCGTACAATAGCGAATATTTTGTGAGTTGAAATTCCGGGAAGACCAACCAACGCGCGGTTTGTGCCCATAATTGATTTAGACGGCTGGAGACAGACAGTCTTGGCAGCATAATGACCGGAAGTGCTACCTACAGATCGTGGAAGTTTGTCGGCTACATGAAGGAATTTGCCGACCAGAGGCGCCTAGTCGTCTGCGAACAATAACTGAATAAAGAAAAGCGGCGTTTTCCAGACATTTCGAGAACGTTCAGCTAAGGTATATAAAGTCGCCGGATGCGAGTTAAAGTCATATCAGCTATTCAGAGATTAAGTTTTTCAGAGTGACGCTAGAGCCGAAGACAAGGAGATACTGTAGGACCTAGATAGATTTGAATGAGCGAAACGACAGCTCAAGTCTGACCATTCTCGTCAATGCCGTGAACCCACGAATTTTATTTTTTTTTAATATATATTGTAAATAGCCTGTATTTAGTCGAAAAATGCAACTAAAGCATTAAATACAAAAAGGCTGGCAGTCTTTTATTTAAGGCAAAGTCCTTAGAGCACATTTCAGAGTTATAATAACGCATGTTTCTACGATGATAACATTGCCGGATTCACATCTCTATGTTGTACTGTCAACGCCTATCCTGCTGTACTTTAAGTTTGTTTATCTCGAAATGGAATATTTGACGATCTTCAAAAGTACACGTCTAAAACTGTTTGGGGGGTAGCTCTGTAATATTTTGTGTAGCGTACCTTTATTCTATTTTCATTAAATTGTCTTCTGGATTGTTGATTTAGAGAAAGAATTCTGAAGATGTTTTCCCTAAAGCAACAATGAATCTTTTTTTTTTCCTTTAGTGATTAAATTTTTTTCATAATAGATAAATGAATTTTTTATAAATAAACCTCAGGATTAATAGATAATTTTTTCATAAATTCTAGGGACCAACTGTCTTGAAACCTTTATTATTTACAAAATTGAAAAAAAAATACGCAAATAGCGCGATCAGTTCATCTAGTAAATGAAACGCAAAACCTGCTATAAATTTTGAATTTAAATTTCCTAAAAAAAACAAAATTTCAACCTGCTTAAATATTTTTTTTATAAATATTGATCTCTATATAAAGAAAAATTTGAGAAAAAATATCATTGCGAAATACATGTGAGTTTTGTGTAACAGTTTTGTGTAAATTAGTGGTGTAACATTGTTTCCTTGCAAACAATGAAACTTTATTTCAGCACAGGTATGAAAATAAAATTTAATTCTGTTGCACTTGCTCCCTCTCTCTCTCTCTCTCTCTTTATATATATATATATATATATATATATATATATATATATATATATATATATATATATGTGTGTGTGTGTGTGTGTGTGTGTGTGTGTAAGTAAGTAATGACCTTTTAGTGGAAAAGAAGTCTTGGAAGCTGGTAAGATCTCGTATTATGAAATGTGCAGATGTTTTGTCTGAGACAAACAGCTGTTTGCAAGGAGTTAGTTTTATTTTTTCGTCTGGGCTAGAGGGTTTAGGTGTCTTTGTCTGCTAAACCTGACAAGGGCTGTGTCTGTGGGCCAAAACCGTTGCCAAATTTTGTCAGTATTTTTAATTAACCCCGTTTTAGCGCTTCAAGTGCATGAATGGAAAGAAAAAAGCGATGCAGATAGCGCAAAACTGGGATCTGAAAATAAAAAAGATTTGCTAATAAGATCTCAATTTTTTTAATTAGTTTTAAAGCCATGCATAACACATTAGAGTATAATTCATTTTTCTGTAATGCACGAAGATCAAACGAAACTTATCAAAAGTTAGAAAGTTTGAGAAGAAAATTCTATGAAAATTTTATTTCGGATAGCCACAAATTAAATTCATTCTTTGATTTCATCATTTTTTTAAATCAGATGTGTAATATCTTTTTGAAATCAAATACGATGATTTCCAATCGTCTGTTTTGCCTACTATTCTTAACCCTTCAGCGGGCGCGCCCCTGTACAAAGTGCCACATTTTCGTAATTTTGAATGGTTTGTTTTTACATATAAGGTTTGAATGTTCTAAGCAGTTTCTATTTATAACTACACCCTTTCTAATGCAGGTCTGATTTTCTGACCCTTGAATTCCTTTCTAGTCATTGTTGGTCGTGATTTAAGCGTGGTAAACCAGCGATTATACTGGATTACAATACGAAAAAAGCAGGAATTGATGTAGTCGATCAAATGTGCAGCTATTACACGGTATCCTGCATATCACGAAGATGGACAATCTCATCGTTTTTTAGGTTTTTGGACATAATAGGAATCCATTCGCAAGTTGTCCTTAGATCCAATAAACCTGACAGTTTTGAAATAAGGCGATTATATCTCCATTCTTTGGCCTTTAATTATAAATATAGTTCAATATTATCAACATTTTATATGTTGTCATAAAACGCAGAATTAATATTTTCAATTTGAAAAAAAAAAGTTTATTACAAAAGGAATAATCAAGGTGGAAAAAGACGTTGCACTTTGTGCCACGCGCGCCTGCTGGTGTTCCCAAAAAATGGCGCGCCCGCTGAAGGGTTAAAACAAGAAAATTACTGTTGCCAAGAGGCAGAACATAAATTTAACATGTTGTTTAAAAATATTTTCCAGCTGAAATACCAATGCTACAGGTTTTACCATTTCTGCAGACATTGTAATTTATCTTAAAACCTCATATTACCCTTACCAATCATGCTCAAAAGCACGAAAAATGCTACTACAGGATGAATAAAATCCGATTTTACATTCATAAAAGTGTAATTCAACTATCATTCATTCACCTTTATATATTCCGAAAATCTAGCAAACCATGTTTAAACCAGATTTATTCGGTGGAGTGAGTCATGTTGTAGTAGACCTGGATAGAGTTTATCTTTCGACAATCAAAGACGCTTATCGAATAAAATGCTACTAAGAAAGAGGATTTACATAAAAGAAGGTCTAATTACTTCAGCGTAGCTAACACCAGAATCCCAGTTTGAAAAAAAAAATACACATACTTACTTACATTTCACGGATTTTTTTTTTTTTTTTTAATACGATTTTGATATAACATGGTTGAGAGAAGGAAATAAAAAGAAAAAAAATCAATTTTTTTAAATGATTTATTTTAATTTAACTCGTTTCAAACTACGCCTTTTTAAAAATTTCCATTTGAATTCATTTTTTAAAAAATATTCCTATTTAAGAAAATATTTCTAAAATTTATGGTAATAAAAATGATTCAGTTTTTATAATCACATTTATCGAATTAGCTTTACCATTGAAAATTCATAGTATATTCACATTTTGAGCATGAAAATCCCAAATATAAAACTATGCTTGACATTACTAAACAACAAAACTGGAACAAACGTATTTCATTGGAAAAATCTATATATATAAAACGCGTAGGTATGCGGCACAAAAATCGACGATATTTCTACACTCCGAATGGCAACGTCTGCAACTACCGGATGTAAACATTAGCGGCCGTCCGCAATTTAAAAATCTATGTGTGTAGTGGCGACTTTTTTTACATTCGTGGATCTTTTAACAAAATATGTTTAGACCTATCAATTCTAGAGTTTAGTCATGGACAGTTGTATGTAGGTTTATCTAGAGTCCGTTCTTTTGATTGTGTCACTGTAGTATCTCCTACTTTTGAAATACTCAACAGTGTATATCAAGAAGTTTTATGAATATCATAGATGTAATCCACTCTATATTTTAGTACTTGCTGAATTTTCACTCCATTTTATGAGTGAAGAAATTTTCCCAACAATTTATTAGTTGATATCATTAAGTGGGGTTATCCAAATTATGAGCAATAGTACATATAGAGAGTGATGTAATCCACATTATATTTTAGTACTTGCTGAATTTTTACTCCATTTTTTTTAAGTGAAAAAAAAATTTTCCAAAAAATTTCTTATTTGATGTAATGATAAAGTGTAGCTATTTTAATTTTAAAAAATTGCACATACAAAGAGGAATGTAATTTTTAAAATTACTGGTGTTGGGTTTCTCAGTCTTATGCTTAACTCTGTTCTGAAGTAATGGAAATTCACATTTTTTAATCACGATGTTTTAGAATCAGCCTTATAGAGAGCTTAGCAATGATTATCAATTTTTTGGCTGAGCTCCCACTACCTCTTAACAATGTATATAATTTATAAAGACAGGTAATGGTAACATTCCTTACATATGTTACTTTCAGTTGAGTTGTTTTGCAAAAGAAAATATAAAACTAAAAGCGACCATGCTGGTCGCGCAGCGGCTAGTTGTACAAAATGTAGGTCATGCGACATAAAGTGGCAACACTGAATTTTGGAATACCCTTATAAAATGAATTCTCAGTTCCCTCTGATTTCTGGTTTAAATTGAGTCATTTCAGAGGGGTCTAAGCGTTTAAATGTTTAATGGAAAATTTTTTAAATAGAATTTTAAAAAACACTCAAAAGAGGGGCACCGATTATAATCGAGTTGATAAGATTATATCGTTTCTTTTATCAAGAATAATTTTCTTTATACATATAATTATCTAATTTTATAAATAAAAAAAATACTAAAGTCAAATAAGGTTTTATAATGTTTTACTTTTGATGCAATTTGTTTAAAACCAGTACATAATTTGTAATGGGTTTTCATGTCTAAAACTAGTCTATCTTTTTTTTCGGGTTAGAGTTTTTTTTATTTTTTTTCGCTTTTTTCAAAACCTGTTTACCATACGTTTATATTTTCTTCTCTCGAGCGTCTGAAAATAAAGTTAGGTGCACATTTAACAACCATATTCAAACCCAATATCAATTTTAATTAAATAAGAAGTAGTAGTTATTTGCGGGATAAAAAGCTGATCTGCATTTCATCATCCCAACATGTCTATTGTGCGTTATTCCCCCCCCCCCCCCCCCAAAAAAAAAAAAAAAAAATCAAATTAATGTTTGAGTAATCATCAACGCGGGGAATGCTTGTTATCATTACTCAGGTCGATATCGTAAACTTGATGTTTTTGGATTTAAAAAAAAAAAAGAAGAAAAATGTTTGGTTTCCCAAGTATGCAGCGTTTATTATAAGGGATTTTAACGTAAAGAAACCTCCCAGAAGGGTAGACTTCCCATTAGATAGGTTGATGAAATAAAAGATATGAAAATGTGTGGAATATATATATATAAATTGGGATATAAAGCGTCGAAATTACATTAGATTTAAGATAAGATAACAAAGGACAATGCGTGGAAACAATTAAGTAAATTAGCTTAGGATATCACAGGACAATGCCTGAAAACAAATCTAAAATAATTCTGCTCTGTTGTGCAAATCAGGTGCACTAGCATTATGTTTTCACTCTGTGTAATTTAGATTACATTTCCTCCTTTTTGCTGTGATTTTAATTTTATCGCATGCTCTATTTATAACAGGTTTCGAGTTGTGCAGTATCTTCGCAAGAGTCTATATCGCAACGGTAGCGTGGCCGAGCGGTCTAAGGCGCTGGTTTAAGGCACCAGTCTCCTCGGAGGCGTGGGTTCGAATCCCACCGCTGCCAGTGATTGTTTTGTCCTGGGAATTTTTGCATTTACTAAGCTAGTAAACTGAACAATTATTAGTGTATTTGAATAAACACAAACGTCTTAGGGCTATTTTTTTTTTCGACTTAAAAAAGGTATAAGTTGTATTCTCAGCGACTTTCGGCACTTGAGTTTGCGTATACAGCATATTTCAAAATTTTTTAAGGTAAAAAATTTATATCGTGAAGTAAATAAATTTATTTCACGATATAAATTTGAGATTATACAAAGCTGCATTATGGAAACTTTCTAAAAAATATATTTATTTTACTAAGGAATGAATTCCTTTATTTATTTATTTTTTTAATTTCAGTAAATTAAAATTATCAAATTTTCTTTTTCCTCCCCAAAATTGTTATTTTTTGTAACCGCATAAACTGTTTGGTTCATTTTTTATGCTATTACCGAAGCACCAAAATAACAAAAATGTAAAACAAATAAACGTGAAAATATCTACTATATAATTTATTCGCTCCCCCAAATTGGCTTAAAAGAATACCGTTGAATCTGCAGTGTTTCAAACACCCGGATGATTTTCTTAGCTTCAGCGAAATTTTCTCAGATAGTTAAGTTTAATTAGTAAAAACTTGACCTTAATTTTGAAAAGAAAGAAAAGGGGAGAAACACCCTTAGATCAAATTTCTGCGCTACCAACGATTTCAACTGTTTGGGTCACATACCATGAAAAAACTAGTCGCCATGGTGACCAGCCGGCAAACAACACAACTCATACGCGGAAGTCATTCTCAGCTGTGTAAAAGCTGCTCCGGTTTTCAAGATACGCTTCAAATCATGTTTTGTCTATTTCATTTTTTGTTTCATGGATTACCTTTTAAAGTTTCTGTTTGATGTGAGAACGTTTTCCGAGAGGAAGTGGGTTATGATCTAAAAATTGGGAAATATCTTTTTTTTTTATGGTCAAGGTAAGGAGTTATACTGCTAAAGAATAAAAAGTACAAATCATGTAGCATCATAATACATAATATACATAAAATAAAATTAATATTTTATATAATAAAGCGAATATAATAAACTATTTAGTGAAAAATTGCAAATTATATAGCATTACAGTTACTATACTTTTTGCAGTTTTCATTTCTAAGAGCTTTCTTTTAAAAAAATCAGAATTTTAATGATAAAAAGATAATTTTTTTAAAAAATAATGATTTCGTGGCGCAAAATTATTTAAGAAAATTCATAGACGAAAAATAAATATTCTCATTATGGAATTGATTCTTCAATAAAATAAAGCAATAAACTTAAAAATAAGGGGTTTTTTTAATAGCAGTGTACTTGTATAAAAAATGTAAATTACTTGAACCTTACTTTTTGAATGTGCAAAGACATAATTAAATAGTTAAAAGATTAAACTTGTATATTTTATTGTAATAAATGTTTGTGGTTAAAAGTATTTTAATTCTGAACGAAAACGATGCTATGAATATAAGAAGGCAAAATTTTAAATTGTATCAAAATATCTTTTGTAAACTTTATTTTCCAGGAAATAGAAATAAATAAATTTTTACTGTTTGAATGAAACTGTTCAATTAAGGATTTGTTTATTTGATTCACAGCCATATGTAAAGTATACATATTTCTGTATGTAAAAGACCTTTTAAGTCAGATTCATAGAATTTTTAGGACAGGAAGGCTAAGGTCTAAATCAGGGATTCCCAACGGAGTCTAGGTGGTCCATCGACCCCCAAGGGGTCGATGGAAGTTTAAAAAGGGTCTATAGTATTCCACGGGTCTATTAGGGGGTGTATAATAAATTTTTCCTTTTTAAAATTTTAATTCATTTTTTTTAGGAATGTAATTATTAGATAACAATATCCGTTTTAATGTGTATAAATACGGATTTGCATAGGGCGGAGTGATCCGCGCATCTAAAGTCGAATGTCATGAGGCTTTTGTATATGCCTAGAATGCCGCCGTCGGCTTTTATTTGTGTAGCAACACTAGGCAGAACTGGGGAAATCCACTGGACCTTAAACAGCACATGGGTCCAACGGATGCAACCAATCAGAAGCAGTTTCGTTTTTCTTTTGGTTATGTTGTGCAATTACAATCTGTGTTTCTGAAATGTTTATATTTCTAAAATTACAAATGAAAATAGTACAAAAATAATAAAGCATAAACCTAATGAACCACTTTTTCTAATTTTTTTGTTCATATTCTTAGTTAGATTGTTATCTTTAAGAGTTTTATGTGCAATTACTAGTATAATTATGTTGTATGCTGTATATTATAGAGAAAAATATGAGGGGAGTCGATGAAGAAAATCATTCTTTTAAAAGGGGTTGATGTAGGAAAAAGGTTGGGAACCCCTGGTCTAAATGTTAGCTCAAAATTTCGACTATAAATCAAGCCTTAATCCTTTACCACTATCTTATTCCTAGTAGTATGTTTGCATTGGTAATTTGTATTTTAAACATTACCCATAAACTAATTTACGGTTACAGAATTCGGAACCAATTTTTTTTAATAGTATTTTGAGATAATCACGAGTATTAACAATCAGCATCAACTTTCTGTTAAAGACAGAATACATCAATCAACTTTGAACTATTTACAAGTTGTAACACAGACTTTTCTACTGTCCATAACATGCAACCAGTAAAATTCTAGGTCACATTCCAGCGACAGTGGGTCACTGTCCAGTTTTTAGATAGCCGTCGTTGCGTCACTGCCTTCGTCAGTCAACCGCAAAATCATTCTACTTTTCCAACAGCACGTGGTGCCCGTGCGAAGACTGATAAAAAGATAGAGGGAGAAAGACAGATAATGAACAGGAGTATCGAGCGATAATGACTATCATTGACACAGATAATCGTACTCTGGTAGGTCAACGTCTTCAACTATTCACTCTCTGATACACGACTCTCAAGGCCGTACAGTCAATTCTACGAAATGCGTTTGCCATCTACTCAAAAAATCTTTCTCTTCGTGCTCAAAAATGAAAATCGTTTCTTTTCGCTCAAAACGATTGCGTTTGATTATTGAAAATTACATGTCACTGTCGAGCAAGAATCGATCACTCTTGTGTAGAGTTAAACCAAAGAAAAATTAATGTTTTATTTTTTTCCCGTTATCTCATTAACACATTTTACCTCCCTGATTTACTTTGTTTGATTCATCGTTTTGCTAATTCATTAACATATTTGTTTATTTGGTAATTTTTTCTATTGTAGAGAATTAATAGTGTTTTTTTTTTAATTTCAAGCCCCTATACTATGAGAATATTTATAGTTTTTTTTCGCCATTTCTGCACTTCTAAAGTATAATCTGCTTGAGTTTTTACACCCAAACCTACCTTCGACCGCGGAGCAAGAGCTGTAAACAATGACAGCGTCAGCCTATAAAAGCATCTTCAGCCGGATGACTTAAAATGCAATTGTCTGGCCAGCTATAAAAATGTTAATTGAATAATACCGCATGTTTCCGAGATCTGTCGTTGAATTGAGTAGAATATATTAACTCATGCAGTAGTATATATTTTTCACTTCCTGTATGGATTCGTATCCACATGATTTAAAGAAAAAATCATTTCTGGTTTCAAAATTAGCACTATAGCACAGTAATATTATTCGAGCCTTAAAAACTTAACTCATCTAAAATGAAACACTGATATTGTAAATATAAGCAGTAATCAAATTATGAAATAAAAAAAAGTTTCTTGTCCATCAGTATAATTACTTAGCTTATAGCCATATTTTTAATTTCATATGAGTGACTTACTTTCGATTTTCGCGTGAGAAAAATTCGTGCTTGCAAAGTATATTCTACTTCTGTATGACATACTAGAGATGCAATGAGTATTTTACGGTAAAGAAAGAAATAAAAATCGATAAAAGATAAGTAGAACACCAATACGATGTAGGATTTTCTTTTTCTCCATAATGACATTTTTCCTCAACAGATGGCGTAATAAGCCTACAAAAAATTCAGAAAAATGGAAAGAAGAATAATTCTGCAAAAAATAGATCATCGTTAGTGACTTTATTGCTTATGGATTCTTTATGAATTAATAACTCTACGCAAGGTAATCCAGTACTATTTTTTTTTACGTTTGTCGTTCCAAGACAGAAAATCTACCGTAAATTTCATTACGGATCAAAATATTCTTAAATTTTATATAAAATAAGATTTTATACGTAAATAAATTATGAAAAAAATAAAAATCTGTCATAAATATTTAAAGCCACATCTATCCACACAAAAAGAGAAAAACTCCTCAGCAGTAAGTCGAAAGAAATTTCGTGGACGTATAAAAGATTCCACTTTCCAGAAAATCGAATATAGCAAGAGAGGTCATCCAACCCTTCTAGTTCGGCCTTCTCTCACCTCACGGCGCAATAACCTCGTTTTGAGGGGGGAAGAAGGGTAGTTAATTTTCCGTCTGTGCGACGCGCCTAAATACTATCCAAAATTGAGGTCGAGCTGGCGATTTCTGTTTGAGGGAAATCTCGCCAAATTCATATGGCTTCGTTCTAGTTTTGTTGATTTGGACCTATGAATTGAAGAGAATGAGAGAAAGTCACACTGTCAAAGTTTATCGATCTATGTCAGTTTTAAACGGCAGCGGTTACGTATGTAGTAGAAGAGAATCTAATATTTCATTTCTTTTTTTTCACATGGGAAACTGTTTGAAAGGTTTCGTAAAAGACTTTGAAAAGCAAATTTCACATTTGCGTAAAGCAGTATTTAGAATAAAATTCAAAACAGATCAGAAAACTTTCAAATGTTGAAAAAATTAATTTCCTTAAGATTTCATTGACTTATTTTCTTGCAAAAATAATTACTTAAGGTTTATTTTTTTCACAAAATCTGTTGATATATGCTTTAATGCTTTCTTAATAATAATTAATACATACAACATACTGTCAACAAGCGCTTGACTTCAGTTACAGTATAAAAACTACAGATAACTTCATTTTTCACTAAATGGAATTTTCCTGGAAATTCTTCCGATCCTTAGATTTCAAGCTAAAAAAATTCAGTTTTTATCTTTCTACTCAATAGAGCAGACAGGTGCAAAGGTTTGTCTTACACGGGCTTCGGAATTTTCAACAGTTAAATTCACTTAAATTTGCTGGTGAAAAATCCGTGGTATATTTAGTATCCTAATATAGTTGATACAATTAACAAAATCAAAAATGCCCTTTATATACTAATACTGTATATAAAAATACTGTTTAAGTACTGTTTATCAAAAATATTTTTAAAATTATGTTTTGATATGGTTTTTCGCTTTAATTAATTTTGCCTGCCTTACGCACTGTAAATTACATTACGTGTGTGTGCTTTTTACAATGCATTGTAATATCAGGTGTTCAAGAGACGCGAAAGTGTCAAAGTTACAGACGTTGAACCCTTTCCCAATAAAACATATCAAAGGGAGGGTCGCAAGGAGTTGAGAAAAAAAAATCAATGCACTAAAAATAAAAAGTCCTTTTGTGCAACTTTCTCTGGAAGCCGTCGTCCGCAAAAACTAACCAATCAAGATATTCCCATTTGAATGACGTTGACGCGAAAAAGAGAACAATAAACGTGAATAAACGGCAACCAAAATGGCTGATGCTAATGAGCCAGAAGTGCTGCTCCGAGATTTGGTAAAGATGCTCTCTGAGGGAGTCAGTCCCCTCTGGGCGAAAAGATTGCGTACAGAATCAAACTTTGCCGTTCAAGGTCAGTGACATCCCAGGTCAGGCACCTGAGAACGCCGCTAGGGGGCGCTTGCCTTAACGGATATTCATTCCGGATTTCTCCCTCTATATATTAAAGATGATCTTGTTTTCATATTTGTTTATTTTGTTGTTAGAAGTGGGTTTTGTTTTTAGAGCAGGGTAAAGCTTTTTATTCATTTTTTTCTCCTTTGTTTCTTAACGTTTATCTGCGTTTAGAGACTCACTGGGTGTACCAGACTGGAAGGAAGTTTAAGTGAGAAACGAAAAAAGTTTATTTGCACGCATTGTCCATTTGTTTTAAGATAGTGTGAGTGACATAAAGGATAGGTGTATTTACGCACGATTATAAAAAGGGGATTACATAACAAAATCTCATTTCTCATTATGTGCTAGAAGACGAGGAATCACTTATGCTTCATTCTTTACTTTGCAGTTTATTTAATGTTTTTATCTTATATGTTATCGTATATTAGATATCAATTTGTGCATTTACTGTTTAATGGAATTAGGTTACAATAGAGTGTAGGAAATAATTTTTAATTTTTTTTTATATTGCATTATAGAATTTGCTTGTGAGGTTGAATCCTGAAAGTAAAACTTTCTTGACAATTAATCTTTTTTCCATATTTTAGTATAAAAATCGCTTTATCTAAGTATTCTTATTGTAATTTCAAGATACTTCGGCACAACTCACCTGTCTAAAATAAATATTTGATCATCTTTTATTTTTTTTTAGTCTGATTTCTTTAACTATATGGGATAAAGGATAGGATTAGGCGGATCTTTGATTGTATTCCTTTCAGGAAACTGTACTCACACTACTGATTCCGATGCATGTGGCCTCACATCTAGACTATTCCAGCGATGTGGGGAAATATCCTAAGGCGCATCACATTCCTTACAACAGTAATTATGATATTCAAGTATAATGTGCTTGAAATTCTCTTAGATTTTAAATCTTGCCTCGAAGTTTCTTTAATCAACACCTTTCATATCGATAAGCTTCACCACCACTTGGAATAATATGTACGTATGATTTCCTTAATATTTAAATTTTTCGAGGTCAAAATACGAGGAAAACGTAGCCTTAAGTGCCAGTTCTAACGTTGGGAAAATCTTGCTGTAGAAAAATAACGTTACAAGCCAATGTTTCGATGAAAAATAACAGGGATCTTAATTTCCCACTAAAACTGGAATAACATAAAAATTTCAGTCATTTTTTTTCTTAATTATAAGGTGTTTATTCGTCTGAACCCGCATCTAGCAAGTCAAATCCGAATATTATTCTCGCATAACATAATTCATACTCAAATCTCCCAAAAGACATCTTCGCTTCATTTAATGTTCTATTCTTGGATATTTCTCCAAAGTATAATGAAGACTTAGACACGCTGTTCGGATTCGGAAACATTTACAATAATAATAAAGTTAGAATAATAAATTAAAATAAATGTTGTCGCATATGAGGTACAAATGAAAGGATTTTTTCCAATTTAGATTCCTGCATACAGTAACAAAGATTTTAACTTATTTCAAACCGGCAAATAATTTACGTTTCTTTTAAGTATGTATAAATAGTAGTGGATTATGATTAAGCTAAATTTAGTACAGACTTATTCATTTATGAATCTAAGAGTAAAATTCATTTATTTACCCTTAGCCCTTGATTTTGGCTCTATTTCTTGTTAAGTTTGGTTTAAGAGAAGTTACTGATAATTTATTCATTGTTGTGTTGTTGTTGTTGCTGTTTCTAATGTCCCCTGGTCAGAGGCATTCTAGACCAGGTCCATATAGGCTAGTGGTCTGAGGGGTGCGGCTCCGATTTTATAATGACATCACAAGGATCGGAGTCCGATTTAGCCACGTGCCACCTCAACTTTGACCGAACGCCCCTAGGGATGACATCTGGGAGGATCGTACCCTCTCCCACCATGTCTGACCTCATAGAGGGACTTTCCAGTGTACGGATTTAATGTGCCCATATCCGGCCTAGACGCGGATGTATTAAATGGCGCTTGTTAGGATTCGATCCGAGCATCCTCAGCACCGAAAGCCGGCGCGCTACTACTAGGCTACCTCGGGTCCACTCAGCATTGTGAAATTGCGCCATTAGAACTTGTTGCCTCTAAGTTGCTTCAAATGTTTAAATCTTTCGGCACTCAAACCTTAAAACTGGATTTTTTTTTCATATTTCATCAGATTCCTTCTTCAATAAAAGGCACATCCGTTCGATAATTTGGGGGGGGGGGAGGGGGGGTGTCCTTGTCCCCAAACGAAAATTCCCGATATGAGCAAAATCTTAATCAGTTACTAATAGTAGCGATTTCTTGATCTTCAAAGTAAAACTGAAATTTTTAAGAAAATCAAAAACATTGATGTTGAAATTTAATCAAAATTTTAAACCAAATTTAATATTCTTAAATCTAGATGATGCCTTTTTTAAATATTAAAGTTTTGTGCTTGACAGAAACACGAAAATATTTATATTAAACAAAATACAGTGTCTGTACTTGCATCCAATGAACTCTTTATCTTTAATTCGTTCATTTCTTCAACACGAATATTGATTAACGTAAATAACATAAATTGTTTGAAGGGAACATTTCATGTGGTTTGTGTTAAGATGCCGAGACCGGATTGATATGAAGGAATGAAACGCACAAAATATACAGCAGAATAAATGTTGTAACTATATCTTGTTCCGCTAACGCTATATTTTGTTCCGTTTATTTCACCGTATTTTTTAATGTTTATTTGATTCGTTCATATGAATCTGATCAGTACTTCCCAGCACAAATCAAATCAAAGGTTTCATTTAAACATTTCATGTAATTTACATTTTTATCAATATTCATGATGATATTTTACACATTTCATGTAATTTACAGTAATAAATACAGTCGAACCCCGTTATAGCGAAACCGGTATATAACGAACTCACGGATATAACGAACGAAAATTTTGGTCCCGCAGTTTTCTTATTGTAGGTAATTTAATTAGTATTGTGCCAGTTTAATGTAATCGATTTTAGTCAATTTAATTCATTAATGATCATTTTTAATAGATTGTATCTTTTTTTATTACATCATTATTGAATACACATTGCAACTAACGAGTTATACATTTTGGGAACGATAGTATTTTTCTTAACGATTCGGATATAGCGAAATACCGGATAAAGCGAACAAAACCTTTGGTCCCTTGAAGTTCGTTATAACGGGGTTCGACTGTATCCGTATTGGACTAATGCACGTGCGTCTTACAAAATAAAATAAACAGCTCACTGGTTTGCAAGTACGTGCACCCGACGAAGGTAGCAGAACATTTCCAGCGCCGACCTTGAGAGAAGTGAACGTTACAGCATTATTAATCAGTGCTAAATAAGTGTGTCATTCACCTCCGATATACCTCCAGCAATCGGCGAACAATGGTTAAAACACGCACGTGAAAGAGCAGTTAGAATGGAAAAAAATACATTGGATTCTCCATTTCACAATTCCAGTTAAACGTCCTTGCGGCCTTTCCAGATCATGCGATAGCGGTTCTTGGATAATTTCCACACTCTGTGTCAAAGAGGAGGCTGGATTCTACTTCATGCGTTGTTTTGCAACGGTATAGAATTTGACAAAATTTCGAAGGCGCCTCTCGATTTGCCTTCAAAATTAACCAAAAAATAGAAACAGCTCTGCCTATTTTCTTGCTTTCTGATAATACGTCTGTTCAAACGTTTATAACAGTGATTCCCAACCGGAGCTTTAGGGTTCGAGATTTTTTTGGGGATAAACAAAAAAAATATTTGTTGGGCCCTTTTAAAATCTATATATTTAAGTTGCTAGGCCGAACTTTTTGGCAGTCCGTGAGAGAAAACTACTGCATCAATTTACTTCATTTTGGTCTTAAACGAAAGATTGTAATCTGTACATTTGTCAAATTTGGTTTTTGTAACCGCAATTTCTATTAATTAGCGATAATTTACAATTAAAAATGGATTTCTGCGCATGCTCAGTGACATTTTTTAATGATAAACACGTTTATTCCGAGGAGTCTCTCTAAATCTCTCTCTGCCATTTTTATTTTTATGATAATTATGTTTGTCAAATATAAGATTGAACCTGATGGAAATTGTTTATTTCGTGCTGTTTAATTAGCGATAATTTACAATTAAAAATAATACTTTCTGCGCATGCTCAGTGACATTTTTAAATCTGGCTTTAGTACTCACTGAGCACGAGGCTACTTAAACACATTAATTTGTTTAGCATTATTATGATTTTCAACATTTGGAAATGATGTGTTGAGTATAATTTATGTATTAGTACATTTATTTACTATCTAGCCGTCATGTTTTGACAGGTACCAACTAATAAATATTAAGTTGATATCAAGCATTTCTGTGTTTTCTGTGTAAAGAGTGTCAAATCCAAAATTGTAATTTTGAGAAAAACGGGATTGAAAAAAAACAGCTTTTGTAAAGTCAGTTTTTTTAAGTTTAATTTTTAATTTTTTTTTCTTAAAGTAAATTTTTCCAATTTTTTTTTTTGTTATTGTTGAGTAAAGAGTGTCAAGTCCTTGATTGGGGCATAACCCCTTTAACACTAATATGTTTGTGTATTGTTTCACATATCCCAAATTTTCCCTGATGAATAAAAATACTTAGGAGTGGAATTGGACTTAGCTTTCTGTACCCTGCAGTAGCCCTTGGTTTTTCAAACATGCCTGGTTTGATAACTCATTTTAGCCCATTTTGGTCATAACATCCTTTGTACAGCAAACTCAAATTTATTCTTTAAGCACCGCATTAATGTCTCATATTAAGTCACATTAAGTCTCTAAGTCTCATATTAATTAAACAAAACTATTCTTAGTGATTTCCATTGTAATTCTCTATCTAATGTACACTATACTGAATCCTATGGCTATTTTTGAAACTGTATTAATACAGTCGAACCCCGTTATAGCGAACCTGGTATATAACGTACTCACGGATATAACGAACGAAAATTTTGGTCCCACCGTTTTCCTATTGTACGTAATTTAATTACTATTGTGTCGATTTAATGTAATCGATTTTAGTCGATTTAATTCATTAATGATCATTTTTAGTAGATTTTATCATTTTTTAATATATCATTGTTGAATACACATTGCAACTAATGAGTTATGCATTTTGTGAACTCTAGAATTTTTCTTAACTGTTCGGATATAGCGAACCACCGGATAAAACAAACAAAACCTTTGGTCCCTTGAAGTTCGTTATAACGGGGTTTGACTGTATATTGCATTCTAGTGTTTGTTACTAATATCTTTCAATAAATAAATAAAACCAGCAGTTGAGTAATTATATCTTTGAACTTAAATTTGACATGTTCCTGATATAAATTCTGCTTTGATTTTATATTTGAAAAATTGAAAAGAGTAAAATTCTAACAAGGGGGACCCGAGTAATACAAGGGTATATGCCAAGGGAGCATTCCGAGTATGTATGCCCAAGGGTGCTGCAAACGTAAAAAGGTTGGAATCCCTGGTTTATAAAATATACATTTATAAAAGCACTAGCGGCCCGTCCCGACTTTGTCCGGGTTGAACAAAATATTATACCAATAAATTTCCAGTTGATAGCCAATAAATTGTAAATCTTTTTTTACCTTAATAATAACCTAAATAATACCTTAAATTAATTTTATGTTAGATAATAATTAAAATAAATTGTTAAAAGAAAAAGGCGTGCCGGAGAACGCTGGGTTCGAACCGCTAGCGTCAGAACAGAAGCCCACCGCAATAGCACCACGATAAGGATCGTTGAAATCTTCGGAACAAAAAGCGGTAGAAGACAGTAGCGGAAACAATGGAGATTGTTAGGATTAAGCCCCTAACTTTATTTCTACTGATTGGATATACATAATATATAGCCTATGTCCATCTGGAATAATGTACCTTTCAAACAGTGAAAGAATTTTTCAAATAGGTCCAGTGGTTCTGAAGATTACCCTCCACGTACAAAATCGCTCTCTTTATATATAAGTATAGATAGCACCACACTAAGGATCGTTGAAGACTTCGGCACAATAAGCGGTAGAGGACAGTAGCGGTAACAATGGAGATTGTTAGGATTAAGCCCCTAATTTTATTTCTACTGATTAGATATACATAATATATAGCCTATGTCCATCTGGAATAATGTACCTTTCAAACAGTGAAAGAATTTTTCAAATAGGTACAGTGGTTCTGAAGATTACCCTCCACGTACAAAATCGCTCTCTCTTTATATATAAGTATAGATAACATTCTTCTTAAAATTTAATTATGCACCTTTCACAGTTCGAAATTATATCTATGCACTCTTCATCCACTGCCAGAACTAAATATACGTATCTCAAACATACCAAACATCACAATACGACAACTTGCACTAGTTTTGCAACTACAGTCGAACCCCGTTATAGCGAACCCGGTTTATAACGAACTCACGGATATAACGAATGAAAATTTTGGTCCCGCCGTTTTCCTATTGTACGTAATTTAATTTGTATTGTGTCAGTTTAATGTAATCGATTTTAGTCGATTTAATTCCTTAATTAACATTTCTAATAGATTTTTATCATTTTTAATACATCATTATTGAATACAGATTGTAACTAATGAGTTATACATTTTTGTGAACTCTAGCATTTTTCTTAACGGTTCGGATATAGCCAGTCACCAGATAAAGCGAACAAAACCTTTAGTCCCTTGAAGTTCGTTATAACGGGGTTTGGTTGTAATGAAACCAGTCAGAGAAATAATAAAAAACCCTTAATATTTTGCTATAATTAAACTTAAACTCAAGGCGCAACAGTCCGATGTGGACCAGAGCCGGCGGTACCCATCTCCGCTTTCGTGACCGTGGGCTTGGGGTGCCATACAGCATATGTCTCAGTCAGGTGGTCAACCTGACGTGGGACCCCCAGAGTTTAGTTCCCAAGCATGCTTGGTCCTCATTTTATCGACCCACTGAAGGAATGAAAGGCTGAGTCGACCTTGCCCAGTCACAGGGTTGAACCCTGGACCTGTGGGATGGCAGCTTGACGCTTTTAACCACTTTTGCTATAATTAGTAGCAAAAAATATATTAGTAGTTCCAATTTCTAAAGCGAACTTAGAGCAAGAGAACGTCTACTCAGTAAGCCAAGGTAGCCTAATGACCCTTTGTCTGCCTTGGCTTACTTATTTACTGTTAATTATAGTAAAACGCTAAGAGTTTATCTTCTCTGTTACAAAATACAGTTCATTTGGAAAACATACGACTCATAACTTCCCTTTGATCATCCTATCCCGTTACACACCCTTCAGCCCAATACGCGTAATACCGGTTACACGACATTAGAAAGTGATCCAATTCATAACGGTAGTAAGCCCATTAAATCCGTATGGGGATTAGAAAACGGTTTTATATCCAAACAACACAATCTAACCCTCCGGAGTTCAGTGAAGCCAGAGGATCGAGTTTGCAACGCTACAGCAATGTGGTCGAGTGTTCAGTGAGGAGTTTTAAATGGTTGATTGCGTAGTTGTGAATTCATCATGCAGCGAACAAATATTCTTCCTTGTAGTAATTCTATTGTTTGGGTTTTTTTTCTTTCTTTTAAAGAAAATTCCTTTTATCTCTGGATCAAAAATGACGTCCCAAAGTATGATTTTATTTGTTTATTTATATTGTTTTTCTTTTAAGAGAAGTTCATTATAAAAAAAAATGTCCCCTTCTTATTCATACTCTGTGCTAACACTTAAAAGTTGTCTATTTTCTCTCCACTCCACTGATTTCATTGAACGTTAATGAAGATGTTAATGCGACGTCGGTAAATACTCATATTCCACTGGAATGGGGAAATAACAAAGAGAAAGCGAAATCGGAATTTTTCGTTTCCCACACATGTAATTGAAACTTTTAACAGAATCAACTGTCTTGAGGCAGTCGAACCCCGTTATAGTGAACCCGGTATATAACGAACTCACGGATATAACGAACGAAAATTTTGGTCCCGCCATTTTCCTATTGTACGTAATTTAATTAGTAATGTGTCAGTTCAATGTAATCGATTTAATTCATTAATGATAATTTTTAATAGATTTTTATCATTTTTTAATACATCATTACTGAACACACATTGCAAGTAATGAGTTATACATTTTGTGAACTCTAGCTTTTTTCTTAACGGTTCAGATATAGCGAACCACCGGATAAAGCGAACAAAACCTTTGGTCCTTTGAAGTTCGTTATAACGGGGTTCGACTTTCCTAACCCTATTGGATTCGCTCCCCTCAATGTTTACCTATGGGAAAAAATGTGCCCAAGGATTGCTGACTTGGATTTTAATTTTTTTTTAATGTACTCCGTAATAGAGAAAAAAATTTGACACCTTGGGACATTTTTCGGGTTTTTTTTAAATGAAAAAAAAAGAAAGTTATTCGGGGGCGGGGGGGGGGGGGGGAGAGTCTGGTATAGTGTGTTTTAAACGCGCGTCATTTCCTTTGATGGACGAAATTTATAAAATGAATCCTGTTGCAAGGTGCAGAAAAGTTCAGGCTACCTGAAAATGCTATTTTTATTGGATTATCAGCATTTATGCAGCTGCAAACAGTAGACTAATGATCTCCATAGGTAAACATTGAGGGGAGCGAATCCAATAGGGTTAGTACACAGCCGTCTTGAGAGAGCAGAATTCTTGTTCAAATAAATCAGATCTCACACGAATTGAGTTACAGTTAGTTTCTAATCGCTATAAACTTTGTAATTTCATTTGAATTTTTTAAATAAATATGATGAAAATAGGTTAATCACTGATAGCACATTAAAAGCTGTCCATCCGTTTAAATATTTTTAAAAAAAATTTACTCAAGAGATAATACTGTAAAATATTGAACAATTTGTCGTCATAATTGTTCAATTTATTCGAAACTCCCCCATTTTGAGAATCTAACCCTGTTGACCAGAGCATTTACTCTTCCAAAATTCGCTAGCTGAACATAACAACATCTTTTGTGAAATTAACAAAAAATGTGAATATCGAATAAACAAATTTTAAATTTTCCCTGCTTTTATGTATTCGTGTCACGATGGCAGAGAATTTTCAAACCTACGTGAAATTCAAGGTCTTTTGAAATACGCATTTTAGATCAGACGTATTTTAGGTCAGACAAAATATTTGAAATACAATTTTATTAAGTGCATCTTCTGAACACGGGGTAGGTTTTTCCCCCTTGCACTTTACTAACCTCTCCTTCTAATATTTTTGTTTACTAATCTTTCCTTATCTATTCTCTCATTACATCCAAACTACAAACTTTTTCCCCTCCTCACACATCATTTTATAGGTTTCCGGGCCCATTATCTCCAAAATTCTTCGACTCAGTTAGCCGGTAAAATGTGCTGAATCGTTTATACCGACTTTGAACGTCATACAATCCAAATTTCGTTCTATCGATAATCCCATTTCAGAGATAAAACGGATTTGTCAGGCAGGGCGGAAAAGTCAGTTTTCACCTCAAACAAATCGCCTACTTGAGTTAAAGTATCTACTTCTTATTACGTTGCCGATTCCAGAATTCTATTACGGAGAAAATTTAAGAAAACAGATCCCAAAACCTTTAAAACTTCGAAGCCCGCAGACGTCACTAATAAGGTAAGCGGGAAACACTATTAAAAAATAATAATAATTAAAATTATTTTTTATTTATTTATTTTTATTTAATTGTTCTAAAAAAAGACAAATTTTTTTCGTTGTGGTTTAAATTATTTTAACCGTTGGAGTAATCACAAAGAATTTAATTTTGGCCCACCCATTCCACTGATAGGTATATTTTCTTACTTAAGGCTGCTGTGTACTTACCCTATTGGATTCGCTCACCTCAATATTAACCTATGGAGAAAATGTGTGCTATTTTCAGCTGCATAAATGCTGATAATCTAATAAAAATAGTATTTTCAGCCTGAACTTTTCTGCACCTTGCAACAGGATTCATTTTATAAATGTTGTCCACCAAAGGGATTTATGAGCGGTTAAAACACACTATGCCATATTTTTTTCCCGAATAATTTAAATTTTTATATATTATTTGCATTGTTTTTAAAAAACGAAAAATGCCCTAAGATGTAAAATTTCTTTCTCTTACGGAGTACAATTTTTTAAAAAATCGTCCAATCAAAGGCGGCAATCCTTGGACACATTTTCCCAATAGGTTAACACAGAGGGGAGCGAATCCAATAGGGTTAGTACACAGCAGCTTTAACGCCTCTGCAGAAATTATTTAATTATAAGACTGGTATACCAGAATGGATACCTGTATTTAACTATACATGTGCAAGTTCACTAGATGATAGGTATTAAATTTGTTGGTTTTGACATGGTTTTTTTTTCCAAAAAACAATTTAAATTTAAAAATATTATTTGCATTGTTTTTTAAAAACGAAGAATGTCCCAAGGTGTATAATTTCTTTCTCTTACGGAGTACAATCCTTGGACACATTTTCCCCATAAGTTAACACTGAAGTGAGCGAATCCAATAGGGTTAGTACTCAACAGCCTTATGGCTGTTAAGTAACTTAGATGAGACTCCATTTTCTTTTTAACCTAACAACCCAAAGACATACATCGTATTCATTTTCCTGTTGGATTTCAGCTTACTTACAGATTTCTCACCCCTAATCGAGGTGTCAAAAATTCTGCCCTTGACAGGGCCCATCCAGTAGTTGTGCCCACATGTCCATTTTCTTTAAACTGTATATGGAGTGAAGGGAGAAATAGAAACTTTTTTTTCAATAGATCACACGAATGGCTTTCCATTAAAAATATCCATAATCTGCTTAGTTAGTAAAGAAGGGCTTTACGAACATCACCTGTTCACCCTACACACACACATACACACATCCACGCCTCCTCGACTTTTATTACGGCTCTGCGAAGCGAAAGGGAAAATACAAACGCACACAAGCAGCAAGCAATCTCATCTCTAAAAATGAGGAAACAAGAATAGTTCACTGAACGGGTCGATGTAACCGAAGGCTCGAACGCAAATGTGGAAAAACAGGTATATGCGTCGAGTACAACGACGGATACGCACACACATCTGAGACCCGTTTAAAGGAGGATGACTGGGGTAAAGAACACAAAGAATGCGTGCGAACTTTCTCTCCTTTCGAAGAGGCGAAAATTGGGGTATAATCCCCTTGCCCTGTTGCTGAAAGGCATACCAGTTTTTTTTTTTTTTCATTTCGTTATTTTCAGAGTGTAACATTACATTCCCCGATGAAAGGAATTAACCGAGTTTCTTCGAAGAAATTTGTTTTCAGAATTTTTCGATGATTTCCATTACACTTGTTTCGTTACCTTGATTCATGGTGAGGAGTTTGGGGCATCCATTTCCTAAAAAATCAAGGTGAGTTCTATGGTGCAAAGGTGAGTGAGTGTAACAAGGGTCTAGGAGCAATCACCTCCTAGTCAGCCAGATTCTGATACTAGTCTGTTCAAAATGCACTAATGTTAGTCTCTGATTTTTTGGACTATTTCACATGGGTCTGGCGCCAATTTGGATTTCCAAGATTTAAACTCACTTTCTTATAATTCTATGACTACGCGTCTGCTATAGGGCTCACATAAGGCAGCTGTAGGTTGTCGGAAGCCACTGAACACTTTGCTACAGGATCTGCAAGAAGTCAGAATTTCCATTCTTATACGCTAAGATGATAGTGAATCATAAGCACTCCCTAGTGTTCTAGTTCAGTGATCTCCAAAGTGGGGTTAGCAGAAAATTCTAGAGGGTACGTCACATTTCCTAAACCATATACAGAAATAAATTAGAGTTAGAACCAGATCTTCGAATTGCATTAACAGAGGGAATCAAGCCAGATTTTTCCAAAATTAGTCAAGAAATCCAATCACATTGTTCTCATTAAATTATAATTTAAAATTTCTCTTATAATTTATCAATTGCATGTATTTATATTGTTTCATTTAAAATAAATAAATAAATAAATAACTTTATTTTCTGCATTTTTTCCGTTCGTTTCGTGAAAAAAATATCATTTTTGACACACACACAATATATATATATATATATATATATATATATATATTGTGATGAGCGTACCATCATGCGGCTGATCATGTACATGGTTTTAAGCCAGAAATTAACACATCTGTTACGAAAATAGAATCTTCCAGGTTATTTTATGAAGTACGAAATAAAAATATTTAAATGAGTGTGGCTGAGTCTTTCAATACAATCACACGCATTTTAATTAATTTGTTCGGGCGTTATGGTAGCACCCGAAGAAGTTAAGTGATTTAGTTTAAATTTCAAGAGGACCCCTTCTCTCTAAAGCGAGGGTGAGTCTAAGGTTTCTGCTGCTCGTAGATCATTCAAAGAAAAATTATATGCATGAGGAAAAAAAATTTCCTTAACTCCAACTATTCGTTAAATCACGATAGATCAAATGCACCTTTCCTGCTTAAAATTTAAATTCCCCACGAAAAGTACGTTAAAAAAGGATATCTCATAAAATACCGGATATTCGCCTGCCATAATTATGATGAGGTTTATTTTTATCTGTAAAATAAAAACCTCATCGATCAGCAAAAATAACACTGTACTTCTCTTTTACCTGATAATAATCAGCATTTCTCAGCTCTCAGCCTGGCAGTGTCGTTATCTTCGCTCCGACCTTGTCAGTAATATTCCTGTAATAATCCCTGGATTCCGGCAAGGTCGTTCGATGCTCAGCACGCGGAAAAATGTTCCATGTCCTACCTTCCCCCGCACACCTGCCCTTTCCTACCGTGGTTTTTTTTTTATTTTTTTTTATTATTCGTTTTCTTTTCAGGTTCGCCCTTGTTTCTCGGGTTTTGCCTTGTTTCGAGCAACGCCTGGCTGGGTACGAGGTTTTTCGGCGTCATTACGTGGCCGGGTGTTCGATTATGGGTGCAAAAGCTGTGGGGGAGAAAACGAACCGCGGGAAAAATATATTCCGAGCTGTAACACAGAAAAGGTTGGATGGATGTATCAGGGAAGGATATAAATACCGAGTAAAGTGACGTCTTTGTCACCATTCCGTTTTATAGTAGTAGTACATGCGGGTTCCTGAAGATTGATTATTCCAAACAGTAGCAGTTTTATTCTTCTTTCGATGCTTTGAGAAGACGACAGTGCGAAGTGACATAGATTATGTGTTAGTTTAAGTCATGCCTCGCTTGTTATAGTATCGCATAAAAGGGAGTAAATTTTCAACCCTTCTAATTGAAGACATTAAATGGATGCTTTGAAGGATTTGCTCCAGGGTGTTTTTTTTTTCATCATATTATTATCATTTAAGTGTATATTATTGACAACAACTCAAAAATAAATTAAATTCGTGTAGACTCACTTTGCATCGAATGAAACACAGAGAATTTATTCTTCAGTTCTTCAGTCTGGTTTATTTTCACTTGGTTGATTCTATAATGTTTCCTGACCAGCCAAATACTAGTCAGGTGGATCGGGAATTAGTGAGCAAGTGGATAGAAACAGGAATTAATCTAACATGGTAAGGAAAAGATAGGTAATATTTCGGAAGGGTATGTTGCCTTATAAGCAAAAGTTCCGATCTGTGCCACTAGTTTAGTTGTGAATAAATAACGTCTTATTTATGTGGTGTATTCTAAATAAATGCACCTGTGGTAGAAAAAACTTCTGTACCTTAAAATCACCGTCTACCGGAACCGGGATCTGAACCCCGGTCTCCAAACTTTGAAACCGGTATTATAACAACTAAACTATCCTGACACTGGAAGGTTAGCCAGTACAGAATTATTTTCATTCATTTGTTAATTTTTGTTTCTGGACCATGCTAACTTTATTGCTACAATGAATATTATTAAATGCTTTTTAATGGTAAGTTACTATGCTTTAAAACGGTCCGGTGTCACTATTACAACACGTGTCGCAATTAATATTCTACAAACGGGGTTATTCGGTTATAAGAGGAAAATTCTTTTTTTTTTTCTTCCGAATTCTGTTCCAGACAGAAAACGCCTAAAATGGAACAACTTCCGGTGGATGAATGTTGGGACATATGAAGAAGTGATTATTTAAATTACATCACAGTATGACAAATTATCCCTTTATGCAACAATAAATCCTTTCGATGACTTTTTCGATCAGTCTTAAGTCCATGAACCTCTAAAGTGTCATTACAATATCAACAGACGTAAGAGGTTCAACAAACTGCGATCCTATTCTGTAACAGACCGTTTACTTGGTTCCAGCGAAAGACTTAATTCTATTTCGCATAACTAATTCAATTTCGCAAATAATGACCACCTATCACGGTGCATGAGAATTTCCAGAGAGGACGTTTCTTAGGAGGAGGAAAGTTTCGGTATTCGTTTTACTTTACAGTTCACCGCATCACCAAATTGTGGGGAAAAGAGATTTTGTTTTCTTTGTTACAAATATGCTCAGTGAAGCGAACGAAATTGTGGAAAGAAGCATTTTATTTTCCGCCTATGCTCGCACCAGAAGAGGTCTGAAATATTTCTTAAAAGAGCTGTCTTGAAACTGTTACAAAGATCAAATAAAGTTAAACCCATTCCTTTTTTTAACTCTAAGAGTGTATTCCCCGTTTTGTGTGTTTTCGTTACAGTAAAATACACAGAAAACGTGTTATAAACATAAGTATTTACCACGAGGAAATTCTTTTATTTAAACTGCCAACTCATTTGCGCATAACACCGTCCAAATCAAAGTCCACAAGTTCTCAGGTGTTTGTTGGTCAAAATATGATTTTTATCATATTAGTAACATTTCTGCTGTTTTTTCCTGCGTGTTCAAGCGATTTAATGGCATCACTCTCGTTCACCACAGAGGGCAAAGGACAATCTGTCAGAAGATCTTATCAAATGCGTATCTGTGATCGAAGCCATTCACATCATGTTCTAAGTAGCCCCAATAAAAATTAAGCCTCCCCCCTCCCTCGTATAGGGATTAGCGTCTCGGGCTTCTACTGTGTCGGCTCGGGTTCGAATCCCGAATGAACGTTTACGCGCTGTTCCTTAATGTCAGCAGTGTTGACTCACCTATATGGTGTTCTCATAATCAACGAATTCGTAGTGTGGATGGGTCAACGACCTCAGGACAAAGTACCTCCCGCGTTAGAAAATATAAAAACAAAAAATAATATGCATATATCTTGACTTATTTATTGTAACACTGGTCTCAATTCTGGTCTTGCGCGGTCTTCTGGTCTTTCTTCCTCTTCCACGACAATATCTAGCCCTTTAAAAAACAAATAACTCGTTAAAAGTTAGACTCTTTCGAAAAATATATTTCTAACAGGTTACAATTATTTTCATGTCGCTTACAAGATTTGCAAGTATCTTCCTCTGACACACTGAGACCGTTCGAGCGATTAGAGTGGAGTGGGATGGGGTGGGAACTTCTATTCTGATCACAAGAAAGGCATAATTTAAACAATGTAAGGTGTTTGAGCAGATACTAGATTTCGATGACTGATAGCTTACTAATATTGTATTTAATACATTGGTATTTTATAGCCCACGGGATTGAAGGCTAAGGCGTTTAGTAAAATAATGTAATGAAGGAAGTTTTTAATTACACCTAATGGTAATAATTAGAAATAACCGCCATTTTTTAAAGGAGTCTGCAGTATATATACATTTACTCATAAGCATTTCGTAGAGATTTCTTTCATTTAGATGCGTCTTTATACAAGGTGTCCCATAACGATTTGGACAAATTTGAAGGGGAGGTAGGGCGTGTCAAAAGGATTCAAAATTGAATAGCAACCCATCATCGCTAACGTCATTGGAAAGTCGTATCAGAGGTACAAGAAATGAAGGAATATAAGACAGAGATTATTTGATATATTTATTGCTCATAAATATTACATATGTGGTTGATGATACCATTTCAAAAGGTTACAAAAGATGCACAAAGTTTCCACCATTACAAGAGATGCAAGCGTTTCAGCGACGAACCGTGGATTGGCGGACAGGTTCGAAAACACATGGATTTGATTGGACCTGGTTGCCTGGCCCCCACGCTTTTCGGATTTAAGCAGCCTGGATTTCTTTCTTTGGGGTGATATGAAAATTATCCAACAGTGGCTCGACAAATGGAAAATCAAAATTAACACAGATAAATGCATAGCTATTATGTTTACACAAAAAACTAAACGCACAATTGACAAATACAAACTTATTATTGGTAACACTATTATCCCCTGGTCTGACACCGTTAAGTATTTAGGAGTCACCCTTGACAAAAATCTCACCTGGAGACATCACATAACACAAATTAGGGACAAGTTTCGAGTTGCTAAACGTTCACTATTCCCCTTAATTGCTCGGAACAGTAAATTATCTATAAATAATAAAATGCTCATCTACAAATCATTTCTTAGACCTCTAATTACTTATGCAGCTCCGGCATGGACATACGCAGCAGATTCTCATATTAAAAAGTTAACCGTAGCACAAAACATTACTATTCGACAAATCGTTAACGCACCGTGGTATTTCAGGAATGCTGAAATCCACGAGGAGCTTGGCCTCCTTACTATTCCAAATTTCCTCAAAAATTTAACTACTAACTTCCATAATTCTATTTATAATGAACTTCTTTTAAATCTCGCTAATTATGACTTTGCCGATACTGCCAACAGAAGACGGCCAAGAGCCGTTCTCTGTTCTTAATTATTTTAAAACTTCATTTTTTCATTACTTTTTGTAATCTTACTTCTTACTTTGGTAAGCAGTGAGCTTTAATTTTTTAAGTTTTTCTTATTTTTTAAGTTTTTCCTATCTATTTTAAGCATTGCTCCCATGAGCATCGCTTTAGCTATAACATTAAACTTCCTTTTCTCAAGCCACTCCCCGGATCCAAATTCAAATTCAACCTATTTCTTTTCACCTTTACTCTGGTCATTACTATGCAAGCCTACGTTGGAAGGCGTGGCCTATATAACGTAGTTATCCCATTTATCTGATGATCTTTGGGGTGCACTTATAGAGGTGCTGTGTATGAAACACCTGTCGAGTCTGAAATGGATCTGGTTGCAAGAATTGTTTGCGCTGCTGCAGATACCCAAGCAAATCCAGGTGTTGCGGCCAATGCAGCGCCACCTATATTCACCGATCTAACACATGTCTAAGTGTTATATCTTCCGTTTGTGAGTGTCCGTCTTCTGTTGCTGCAAGACGGAAGTGCGCATGTTACGCGGCTTTGCCAATTCATTTTGGTTAATGTGTGCATTGCTTAATAAATGTTTACAGTCCACTTTCGTTGATTTTATTTAATTATAAACGCATAGAACCCCCCCCCCCCCGCAACGCCAAAACACCAGGTATTTTCGAACGTGTCCGCCAATCCACGGTCCGTCGCTGTAACGCTTGCATCTCTCATAATGGTGGACACTTTGAACATCTTTTGTAACCTTTTGAAATGGTATCATATACCACAGTATATGTAATATTTATAAGCAATAAATATTTCTGATAATCTCTGTCTTGTACACCTCATTTCTTGTACCTCTGATACCACTTTCCCATGACATTTGCGACCATGGGTTGCTATGCAATTTTGAATCCTTTTGACATGCCCTAACTCCCCTTAAAGTTTGTCCAAATCGATATGGGACACTCTTTATATATATAAAAAATCATTATGTATATAAAAGTACTTGAACAATTTGAAATTATCACAAATGTCCTAATTTGAATAAATAACAACATCCCGCTGGCTGGGCTGGACAGGACTTTATCACACAGGACATCTTGACATAAAATACATATATACAACGGACGATCACATATTTTAAGAGCACACACTGTTTTTACATAATTACAGGAACACTCGATTGCTCGTACTAACATCAACTACTTGACACTTACACCTGCACTCATTGTCTCGCCTGGTACTCTCCTTTCTCGCTGCATTCCGATGAGTCTATTATCAGTACTCCGCGGGGGGGGGGGGGGGGGCAGATTAGGGTCAGTGGGGAAGAAAATTATATTTGTTACAAAATTTTGTTAAAAAAAATTACATTTAAAATTTAAAGCCTGTTTAGTTTTTGATATACTTGCTTAATCATTAGCCTTATTCACCTTTTTATCTTGTAAAGGTTTCAAAAGAAATCTACCAGTAGGATTTGAAAAAATTTCATTTATAATATTTTTAATCTAATTTGAAAGGAAAAAATTAACTTTTTGAGTAACTTTTGATGTAGATGAAATATTTTCACAATTTTTATTCTAGACAGGAAGACTTGGAGACAGTTTAACGAAAGCTGAACAGAGAGATGGCTGTACAAGATTTCACAGAGATAGCTTGAAAAGATTTTCAGAGATATCCATTTAAAGTTCGCAAATCATGTAAATTTCCTTTCCGAGATAAATGTAACTGAAGTGCAGATGTGCAGAAGGGTACGCCCAGGCCCTGATTTTCCATTAGGCCCGGTAGGCCCGGGCCTAGCCCAAAAAAAATTTAATTTTAAAGGGAAAAAGAGAAAAATTCCCAATTCAATTTTTTTTTACCTTTTTTGATAGCATTTTTTTAATATATCTTTTCAAATTTGATTGATTGATTGGTTCATCATATGTATGTTATAGTGTATATAAGGGATTAATAAGTTTTTCTGGTCGCATTGTATTGGTGTTTTAATGATGAAGTTAATATGTTGTATTGCTTTTTGTTATTTGATAACGTTCCAGGCTTCTACGCTTCAAATAGCCAATTTTTGGCAAAATGGTACTTTCACAATGATTCATGATTATTATTATTATTATTATTATTATTTTGTGTGTGTGTGTCAATTTTGGAAATTTTATGTCCACATCAGTGTTAGGGGGCCCCCATCGCGAGTTGTGCATATAGTCAAGAATTTTTTAAATCGGGCCCTGGGTATGCCCAGTATAGAAAAATGTTGTTGTACCTCACAATGTAATCATAATAGAAATATGGGGTTTGTATATTTATTTCAAACATAGGAAATGAAAATTTTGTGCTCAGAATGCCTTAAATGATTTTAGTCAAATTAGCACGAAAATGAACCAGTAATTTTTGTTATGAATTTTCTTACCAGTTTTCCCGAGAATAACGTGAAAATTACACCAACAGCGAGTGCCATGTCGCATCACAACGTAACAATATAAATTCCAAAGGACAGTACTGCAGAATAAAAGATGGTAGAAACGACCTTAAACTATGCTTACGGACAGAAACAATGGCCACTTGTTGAATGAAGAAAAGCCAAGCGGATGCCACCTGAAAATGGGCGTTTAGCGGAGAATAAAAGGTGTGCGCATGCCCCCCTCCCTCTGCTTGCGCTAATTGCACAAGGGCGTAAGCGCTAGGTGTAAATCAGACGGGCGGTATTGGAAAATTCAAGTCTTTTACAATATATTTCGCTTCCGCATCTCCGATAATGGTAGTTGTGTCGAGTAAATATGGGCAGAGGAATATTTTGGTAAAATTATACCTTTCATTTGCTATAAAGGTCATAAATGTCTATTCGTTCAAACCGATGAATAATTTCGGTGGCCATGAAAAGGCTGAACTAACCTGTTAGGGCATGATCTCTCACACAGTCTTTCCAAAACTTTGAAATCGTGGGGACCCTTTCATGAGAGAAATGTAGTAATGAACCTCTTCTTCTTTTTTTCCTTCTTTTTTGTTTGTTTGTTTGTTTGCTTGTTTGTTAATTTTTAGTCAATAATAATAAGCAATTTTTTATTATATTCAAAAAGGATCTATTTCCGTTTTAAAACTATTGCTGTCAAAACTTGTAAATCTATATAGATAAAAGGAAAACTTTGTCTGTCGGCCGGAAACGGAGAACAATTCCGGGTAGACCGTTTCTGGTATGGTATTCGTTATGGAATTCGGCCATGTTTGAAAATGTCGAAATCGATATATTTTTTTTGTATATGAAAGTACATAAATGTTACATATTTGGAAAGAGCTTTAAAAACTGATATTTTTTTCTGCGTACACTTATTCTGTTACTTTAATAGTTTTAGAGATATATCAATTTTTAATGAATACTCCACCGATACAAAACGCAACCGCCATGTTTTAAAAGTTAAAATCGATGGTTTTTTTAAAGAAAGTACATAAATTTTACATATTTAGAAAGAGCTTTAAAAGCTGATAATTTTTTCTGCGTACACTTATTCTGTTACTTCAATAGTGTGAGAGATATTTCAATTCTAAATGCATACTCCACCGAACAAAACGTAACCGCCATGTTTTACGATGTAAACACAGCGTGATTCTCACTAAAAATGAATCACTGAAAAGAAATATTTCATCGTGTGTCCAATTTTTAATTATTTTTCTATTTTTCATACTTTTAATTCAAAATCATATATAGATCATTTGAAGATGTACTAATTTTTGGGGGGGATTTTTTGGCAATTAAAAGTGAAAAAAATTTAAATTCAAGTGAACTGTGATTCGAGTGTTAAGTGATTCGATAGCTGGGCAAAACCCGAGCATAGCCGGGCTTCGCCCGGCTAGTTGCCATCGGGACCGGTCAGAACTCCGATTAAGCGAAATTTCATAACACCAAGATGAAGTTGAATGATATCCTGTTACCAAAACGTCCTAAACATTTTCAGTGATTGCTAAAATGATGTCAAAAATAAACTAAGTAAAGGCTGCTATTCAAATTTGACAATATTAGTTTAATTATACTGTGATGGCGGCGGGCCCTCTGCTTAACCCCCGGTATATTATATATAAAATTTGGTGAAGTTTCTTTTCAGTTTTGAATGTTTACCAGAGGCGAGTCCAGGTAATCAATCAAGAGGCGTGCCAGCTCTCTGGTAAACAGATGACAACCAGGACCGGATGTGCAAATGGTTTTGTGGACAACTGGTTCCGGAGGTATGCAGCGGGAAGAAACCGGTTTGAACTGGTGTTCGTCTGGGCAGGAGAGAGCAGCGAGGTGGTGACAAGGCAGACAGAGAGAGACAGGGGTCCGGCGTGGATGTCGGATTTGGTCTCGGACCAGCGTGGTACGTGTGCAGAGAAGCCACGTGGAGGCGACTGTGATTTGTTTGGCGGAGAGCCTTACAGAGGTGAATTAATTGATTTGGCTGGAGGCCATGCATGCACTGGAGGTGCAAAACTCATATGGAGTTAATGTAATTATGTAAATACGCTAAAGAATAAAGGTGCTTGTTTTACGTTCCTTAATCCAGCGTATTCTCAGTGATTTCTGAGGGAACCGGGTGGCTAGGAATTAGCCATAGTTCGGCGCGCTATCGAAATAGACTGGGCAGTGAAGACGAATTACCCCAGTATATGATAGCTGGTGGCAGCGGTGGGATTTTACGTATGTGTTTGTGAAATACGTGAGGATCCACGGAGGAGGTGAAGCAGTGGCGGAACTGGCGAGGATAGCCAAGGGAATCTGCCGATGCAAGCAGTCAACTAGGACCTGCGGAAAATACTAGCAGCCGAGAAGTGTAGCCAGACGCAAGTTGTTCAGAAGAAGTGGAACCTGTGCAAGAAAATTCGATCAGCGTGTACAGCTGGATGCGACAGCAGGAAAGGTAAGCTCATTTGAAATCTTCCAAAGAGGTCTGCGCGATAATTGTCGAGGGGCAGTAAATTGTGGGGTTGGAATTAGTCTAATAATTCATGGGATTTAGAAAGATAATTTCAACGCTTCTTTGAGAAGTCAGAAAGTTAAACCAGTGAAGGTTTAGTGAAAATTTGTTCGAGAAGAACAGGTGTGAAATCCTGATAGAGATCGGGTAAATGTAGTAGTCTTAGTAGACATTAGTAGTTAGTTTTTTCTAAAAGTGATTTTAGGTAATCAAAACTTTGTGAGTAAATCCACAGGGAATCTCACGGGCACGTGTTGTGCGGAAAAAAGAGAAAAGTGTTTTCTTTTGGGTTTATTAAATAGAAAGTGTTTAATGAATTGAATTTGTGCGAGTGTTTGTAGGAAACAGCACAGTGCCTTGGTGCACAGGAAAGTACTCAGTGTGGGACAAAACGCTGATTTGAAATAGTATATTTGTATTAGTGTTATTCTAGAAGTGTATAAGCAATTTGAGTGTTTTATGCTCTAAGATAATGTGATACATATGTGTTTCTTTTAAATGTTTGATAATATATTGTGATATATGTTCTAGCTATTGTTATGTAATTTGATAGGATTGCTTGTGATTAATTGTACCAGTTTATGTGTATAAGTGAAAACTCAAAGGTGACAATATTTAGTGTCGTTATATCTAGTACCTGTCCTATATTTCTGTGTTAAGTAGGGCAAGTGAAATTACATGTGTATTTCTGTGAGTGTATTGAGTGTACGGCATTAGTTAGAAATAAGATATTGTGATTTCTGTGAATACAGTGGTAAATCTTTTAGTTTGGAAAAATGGAAGTTCTTCTAATTAGACAGACTAAAATTGTTCTTGTGGCTTTGGCCGATAATTTGGACGTTGAGGCGTCGATAAATGATAAAAAAATAGTAATTGTCCGACGAATCATTGGGTCGGAAAATTACAGTGAAGTAAGAACTAAGGCGGGTCTAGAAGGAATTCTAGAACAGATTAAATTAGATCGGGAAGAGAAGGATAAGCAGATGAATAGGGCCTATGAATTAGCTTTGATAAGAAAGAGAGAAAGTTTAGACGTTAGTCAGAAAGCCATAATAGACAATATTTTCGAGGTTTTCGAGTCGAATAAAGAATTCTTTGTGAGACATGATAAAGGAATCTTTGAGAGACTAGAATACGACCTAGACTGCGAGGCGAAATATGCTTTAGTTCAATCAACTAGAATTATAAAAGCGGAGGAATTGGAGTACCTGAGGGTAAAATTGCAGGCTGTAAATTCCTATAGAGAAAGTAGAGGTTTAATAAGGAAGGCCGGAGTCACTAAAATTGAGAAGAGTGTCGAAAGTCAAATTGAGGGGAAAATTTGCGTAGAGCAAAAGGTTAAATCTCTGGGTAGAGAAAAAAATGTAGAGAATGTGTTGGGAAGTTTCAGCGAGGTGGAAGCTGGGAATTTCGGAAGCGCGAGTACTCGAGGCAAAATTAAAAATAAGGAATTCTGTAGCCAGTTGGTTGCCGGAGATACTTTGAGCAGTTCGAGGGAAGTGTGGGAAAATAAGGAAACCTTTGTAATTGAGCAAGCAGGCTTAAATTCGGGTGTAGGAAATCGAATTGAAATAGATAACTCGCTCTGCAAATCCGTGAATGTAGAGACAGTGGGGAAAATGAATGTAGATTTGTGTGAGGAAACTAGCCCAGATAGGAGGGAAATAGATAACTCGCTCCGCAAATTCACGCATGTAGAGACATGTGGGAAAATGAATGTAGATTTGTGTGAAGAAAGTAGCCTAGATAAAAGAGAAATATTGTCTCAAAGCGACTCTAACATTTGTGAGCTCGAAGTGAGAAAAGTTAGTTTCGTTGAGTCAGCCGATGTTTTAGAGGACTTGAATCCCGCGTTTTGTGTAACTGAGCGCACACACAGGGGGATGGACCTTTGTCCGAGAGTCTATTCATCAGGTTCTTTTCAAGGGGAAGGGACTATAAGTGCGTGTCAGGATTTGATGAATGTAGTCGAAAAAGTTGAGCCGAGAGACGGTTTAGAAATTGCTCTCCAGGGATTAGACAATGGCATTCGGGAAAACACGGACCGCGAAAGGGTCGAAAGTTCGTCTAAAATGGATGGTCAGATTTTGACGGAATTTAGGGGAAACCTAAACAATGCGGTTGAGGGGGAGAGAATCCCTGTAGAAAATAGAAGGACAGCGATTCCGAGTAGGAACATTTTGAGAGGGAGGTTACCTAAGATTGGGATACTCCATTGTAATGAGTTCAAAGTGAAATTACATCCGGTAGTGATAAGAACTCAACAGCGCCGCGAAAAGGCGAGTGGAATAACGCGAAAGAAAGCGAAGTTTAAAATGTTTTTGGGCTTGAGCAAAACTAAGGGGAAATGTCCGTTGTCTAGAAACAAACCGAATTGCGTAAGGCTTAGACAAAAGACGGGACGCCAGGGTTTTGTCAAGTTAAAGAAGAAATTTAAGGGAGGACGACATTCTGTTAAATTCAAAATGAAAATAGGTACGAAATACACAGAAGGGCAGCCTAGCAATTTTGGGAGACCGAGGAAAAACCGAAAGTTGCAAATATTCGCGAGGGCGAAGATTAAGAGACAGGATGAATTTAGGGGGTCGTGTGACAGGGTTTCCACGAAATTTCAGCTTAAGCGAGATGCTACGAGGAGGGTTAACTCCAAATTTAAAGGAATTAAGTTTGGGAAAATTTAAATTCTCAGTTGAGATTTTGAGGGTCAAGGGAGAATTTAAATGCTGCGTGAAACAGTGACCCAAAAATGTATGTGTAAGAATTATGTGTATTGTTTTTTTTTTGTATGATTTTATACCAGAAAGTTGAATTGAGTAAATTGTAGTGTATAATATTTTATGTGTTGATTTTTGTGAAATTTAATGTGCATATATGTTGGTAAAACATGACCACATAGTATGAGAATGGATTTAGGCAAATTATGTATAATTCCTTATGATCAATTAGCATAATGATTTTGTTTTGGTGAAAGGTCCTAAGACGCTTTTTGTGTAAGCCGGTGGAAGGCCTCAGAAAGACTGTCATTAATATACCGCAATACAATTTTGTTCTTGTTAGAAAAAGAACCAAACGAGTTAGTTTGTTATGACTCTATGTCAGGTAAAAACACCTAATGGAATTGTGGAATCCTAGTGTAGAAATAAATGTGGGCTCAACTGTGAGTTTCGGTTTCCTGGCCAATCGAGTGGAAAGAGGCCGTTTGAGTCGCGCGTTTGGATAGGAGAAATTATGTTCCGTGGGTTACAGGACCAACTGAATGTCGAATAGTTAATGATCTTGTAATGCCGAATGTTTAATGAAATAGTAAGAATTACATAACTAATATTTAGAAAAAAATATAAGTTTAATTTTGTCCACTATATTTGGTAATCGTTATCCACGATGATGTGTTTTTGCTTTTAGAGAAGTTTACAAAGCAATTGTGAAATTTTTAATTGGTTAATGTTGTGATCAATGTATGTTGTGTTAACTGTGTTTTTTTTGAGTAATGTTTCTTTGTTTAATGTGTCTTTGAGTAATATTTTGTTTCATGTTATTGCAATTAGGTTAAGATATAGTCGATAATTGAAATATGGTCGAAATTGTGGTAATGTTTGTAATTAAGTAAGATTAGAGTAATTTATTGTTGTAGTACCTATGCTAAAATATGTTAAATGAAACTGCTTAATGTGTTGGCGGATAGAAGCTAAACGAGTTGTAGGGTACTTTGTTGGCTATGACTGGCCGAAAGGTACGGGTGCTAACGCCCTTAAGTTTATAATTGAGACGAGAAGGTTATCTGCAGATAGAATGGCCTTGAGGCTATGTTTTTGTTGTTTTCAGTATGAAAGTGTTAACTTAAGTTTTTTAGTGCATTATGAGTATTTTGTTTGTCTTAATCATGTATGAATTTATTATGTGTTTAGCTAATGTAATATCAGTGTAATGATTATCTGCATCTCTTACTGGAAATTGAATTGAGGTTTTTCACTCTCGAAAAGTATTCGGAGTGCAGGTTTAGGAATGATGTGTCCCAGACTGAGTGCAGTTTAGGGCATTTTTCGAGGGAAATTTCTAAAGTAGGCGGAAATTGACTCTAGGAAGTTAGGGCTGAAGAAAGCCAAATGGTATTGACCTCTTTGGAAATGTTTCATGTGGGCATACCTAAAGGGACCTATCGAACTTTCCATTAGCCTTTTTTATGTATAAAAAAGCCTTTAAAGGGGGGAGGAGCTGTGATGGCGGCGGGCCCTCTGCTTAACCCCCGGTATATTATATATAAAATTTGGTGAAGTTTCTTTTCAGTTTTGAATGTTTACCAGAGGCGAGTCCAGGCAATCAATCAAGAGGCGTGCCAGCTCTCTGGTAAACAGATGACAACCAGGACCGGATGTGCAAATGGTTTTGTGGACAACTGGTTCCGGAGGTATGCAGCGGGAAGAAACCGGTTTGAACTGGTGTTCGTCTGGGCAGGAGAGAGCAGCGAGGTGGTGACAAGGCAGACAGAGAGAGACAGGGGTCCGGCGTGGATGTCGGATTTGGTCTCGGACCAGCGTGGTACGTGTGCAGAGAAGCCACGTGGAGGCGACTGTGATTTGTTTGGCGGAGAGCCTTACAGAGGTGAATTAATTGATTTGGCTGGAGGCCATGCATGCACTGGAGGTGCAAAACTCATATGGAGTTAATGTAATTATGTAAATACGCTAAAGAATAAAGGTGCTTGTTTTACGTTCCTTAATCCAGCGTATTCTCAGTGATTTCTGAGGGAACCGGGTGGCTAGGAATTAGCCATAGTTCGGCGCGCTATCGAAATAGACTGGGCAGTGAAGACGAATTACCCCAGTATATGATAATACTATAACTTAAGTCTATACACTTTAAATTGATACACTCTAAATACTTAATTGATACTTAAAGTCTTTGTTTGTGTCAGTCATGTCTTGTGTCCTTGTTTAGCTTATTAACGACACAAAAATGAGAAAAAAAATCACCTAATGTCACCTGCATTTTCGCAGAGCTTCGTTCTTTTTGTGAATGTGTGTATGTGTACCGAGCATGTGTACCGAGCAATCTCTCTAATTTATTAGAAAAAGACCATCAGCAGCTAAAAATTCCGGTTGCTGCTCTATATACTTAAAAGCAAACTCTAGCGCCACTGTATCTTCCTCAAGAAAACTGTTTTTTTTTTTTGGGGGGGGGGGGAAACTATCAGTTATTTCTTTGTACAATTTTAAAGCTGTTTACTAGTAACTAAAAGAATAATCTCGAGAGTCGTCTGTCGAGAGCCATTTCCATTTTGTTTGGTTCCTCAAATTCCGCCTTGATCGCTCTCACGCAGATTATGAATGAGCACGGAACATAAATAAAATATCAGCAGGAATATGCTGCGATTGATATTGGATTAAGTTGAACTTGGGATAAGTTTTATTGGAATTCGGATTATCAAATTAAGATTCTGTAATTATAATGAGATAACTGTCACTGTCAATTCTTTCTGAAATTGCAGAATATGCAAATAAGAAGAATGAGAGAAAATAATGGTATGAATACGAATAAAAGCATAGCAATACGTTATGATACGTATTGCAGTAGTTGATCAACGAGGGAAAGTACGGTTACGCAATTAAGATTTACCTTATATAGAGACGAACACATTTTAGCAGTATTTCACCAAAATATAATCAGATAGTAGCTTCTCGATATTACCTGTAAATAATGTGAGTAATACTGGAAACGCATTTTATCTATCTCTAGCGTCTGGAATTATGGTATGTAAATTATTAAAATAAATTATAAATCTTCGAATACTACTAAAAAAGATTTTCATTATTTTTATGATTATATTGGTTTCTCGAAATAAGAATTTTACTGAAAAATAGGAGAAAGAAATACTGAAAGCTAATTCTCATTAGATTCTTGTTGGCTCAAATAAAAGCTCAGTATGCTTTTCAAAGGCGTCAAAATCGACCAACATCGTCGGGAGCTAAAAGGACAAACAACAACCTGCAAATTTAAAGAATGTCAAAGGAGAAAAAAAAATTCCTCTCTTTTATTTTTATTCTTTTTTCTAATTGTTGTCCAATTTGTTCTCCTCTTTTTCTACAACACGTCTGAATACTTTTAGTATATTGGCTTAGTGATGTTAATGTGGTTTTTCTAGTACCACTTTGCGTCCATAGCACATCTTATGATTAATTATCTAATTTTATTTACTCCTGATGTTAATATCTTTTTAAACTTTCCTACAGTAATGTTTATTACGCTTTTATGCTTTATGTTTTATTTTTCTTTTGATATGTTGATTTATATTAAATTATTTCTCTTGGGTTTTATTCCTTCTTCGTAATACTTAAATTTGTTTTTCGTATTTTTTTCCCTTATAGTTTCATGGTTTTCACACGTCATTTTTTCGGTCGCTGTCATATTTCCAGAACCGGTCCCATAGGCGAGGCGTCGAGGAGATCACCTCAGGCGTCGAATCGAAATAGGCGCCAAAATGAGACTAGTAAAATTGTGAAAATTTTAATGAATAACCAAAAAATTGATCTAATAAATGAAGAAATTCATAAAAATATATAATTACTAGCTGAAAACTACTGAGTAATTCGCTACTTAGCACATTCCAATTAAATACAGCGGTCAATGTATGTAATTAATGCCAAAAAATTATATATATATATTATAAATACAACGATCAATGTATGCAATTGATGTAAAAAAAAAAAATTATAAAAAAAATCGTAAAGGATATTTTTACAGACAAAATAATGTAGAAGAAAATATTCATATTAAATCTAATAGAACATACTAAAGAATATAGTACAGTTAATATAGTACAGTTTGAGGAACATATCTTCTACTGAATTTTAATATTTTTTTGGATAATGGCCAATTGACTGCCGCATTAACAAGAAAAAAAATTTTTATTTTGTCTATTTCATTGTTATGCACGTGACGATAAATTAATTTAAAGTACCAGAAAAAGAAGTCACGAGATCAGAATTTCATAAATTAAATTATAAAATTTAATCTTTAAAAATTCACCAAAAATCAGAAAATGGAGGTAAAGATTCGAAAAAGATTTCATTTTAAAGAAATTTTTATGATTTTCTCGTGATATAAATTTTATAACCCCCAGATTATTATTTTAAATGCAAACTTGAAAAAAGTTACTAGAACAGCTTAAAAATTTAATTTGAAAAAATCTAAGAAGAATTTTTCAAAAATCTTTCTTAGTGCACCCCTACACTATAAGAAGAATCGCCATGCAAAATTTCAGACCTTTGGGTCCCACGGTTTGGTCTGTGCGTTGTCTGTCATTCAGTTCAGTCAGTCAATCAATCAGTCAGTCAGTCAGTTACGGAACTGTTTTATATACATAGATAAGCGAATATTTAAACAATTTTTTTTTATAAATTCCTGAATTTGAGATTATGAGAATTAAATTTTGAATGCATATTTCCAAACGTTGTTGTAACCCTAAGAATTTCTAATAATTGTACCTGTAACTGTACTACTTTTTTAAAGTTCTCTAAGTTTTTTAATTTTTAATGTTTCTTTAAAACAAATACATATTTTTCCAAAAATTCCGTTTTTCTAATAAGTAAACTATCTAATAGAGATACATTCAATACTCAAGGGTCTCTCCAAAAATTGGTAAAGGAGCCGTTTTTAAAACTTGCCTCAGAGCCACAATTGATGGGCCCGTGTCTGCGTATTTTCCATTTTCAATTGTGTGAAATGGCAACATATCACATACGTGGAAGCATGTTTTGCGACGTTGCTTTGAAATTCCTAACGAAACTGATTGTTTCTGACTTCGACAAAATAACGTATTGACCTTGAAACTTCAGCTGCTAACTACAAACATTTATTATTATTTTTTTAACTTATTACGTACACTGAAGCTTTTTCTTTTAAAATATAATAACAAGAATTAAAATACTGAAACCATATTGACTAACCATTTATTTATTTATTCTGAAGCATTTCTATTAACACAATATATTCCCATTCATGTCTTCATATGTATTCTATAACACCCCGATCAAATTCAGTAAAATCGATTTAAAAATAGCAGGTTTTCTTTTTCTCACTCTGAAAACCCATTACAAAACAAAAGCATTTACCATTCCTTTTTCTTCCCCGTTGAGAAAAAAAAAATTTCTCCGAAACACAGATTAAATTTTTTGAAAAAAAAAGTTTGTATACGAAGTACAAGAAAACACGGGAAAAGAAATTTTGTTTAAAAACAGAGAACTCATGAATGAACCACGCATGAGTAAACGAGTTGAACTGCAAAATAATCTTTCCTTGAGTGGCAATGAGGGAAAATAAATGCTGTGTGAATAATTCTCATCTGATGGAAAAGAGAGTAGAGTGTGTTTTATTTATGGATAAATTTTGGCGTTCTGTTTAGGCAGCTTAAGAGAGTTCTGCGTGTTAAGGAAGAAAATAATTTTAAGACTGTTTTGAGGCGTTTTACTTTGATAAATATTTATGCCTGAACAGAGTTTACTTTATGGCACTGTGCATGTTTTCTTGAGCGAAAAATTAATTTCGTTCAGTTTAAAAATTAAATTAACCTTCGTCGTTGTGGGATTAAGTAAAATTTATTGCGATGGGTTCAGACACGGATTAAGAACTTATCATAGAGATGATAATCAAATTCTGACTGGCTGGGTTAATGTCAGCACAGTATTTTCTCACTGAGTAAATGAATATGTCTGAGCATTGAGCTGAAAATTGCAATCTACAATACTCACAAAAAGTGAAAACATAATAAATACATAAGTGGCATTACTTATGGACAAATTTAATATCAACAACACCTCTTTATGTATGTATATGAATAAATATTTATATCATGATCATTATGTTTGAATACCAATGTAATTAATGCATAACTTTTATGATATCGATGGCGGATAACAAATGCCATCTTTCTTGTAATCTCATGTGTGAAAATAGTCTCAGTGTATTTTATCTCGTTGTGCTAAAACTGGAAAATTTCTTTTGTACACGAATGTCTAAATCAAAGCGTTACGAATAGTAATTGTTGCAAATATAACGACATAAAAATTTACATGTTAGATTTGTTATCAGTTGAGTGATTTGAACAGCCTACCTACGTCCATGTAGTCTTCACTTCTTCTATGAAAGTATTCGTCCAAACGGTAGATCCTTACTATACACTTTTAGGTATCATTGAAATTTTTACGTATTTTATACGTTAATAACTTACGTATTTTATAGTGTATATGGAAACGACAAAATAATTCCGATTTGTAGTAACATGGATTCCTATAATCACAATTTTGACGAAATTCGGTAAAATCGATTTATGACAACTTTAAAATTGTGATAACAAACGACATCATACAAACTTCGAGAAAGTTGGTAGGATGCAGTTTGTTTAGATTTAAAATTACTACCCCAAAACGATTGTCTAATGATAGAAGAATTAGGAAAAAAAACGTTCGACAGTTTGGGACGTGTAAATTTTTAAGTTTTCGATTTTAAAGTCGTCAAAAATTGATGAAAACCCAATAAGCTTCGAATGCTAGTAAGATGTAGTTTATTTAGATTAATCGTGTGTTATCAAAACCTTAATCCTTTGATAGACGTACCCAAAAACATTTTTTCGACATTTCGAGAAGAGTCGATTTTGAGATATTAGATGTCAAAGTTGGTTGGAATCGATGAAAAACAAAAGTTGGAATTTTAGTACGATGTAGGTTATTTATTGTGTTCCTATATGAAAAACAAAAGTTGGAATTTTAGTACGATGTAGGTTATTGTGTTCCTATACCCAAATATTAATCCTATAGTAGACGTATCAAGTAAAAATTTCTCGACTTGTTGGGAAGATAATATTTCGATTCGATATTAAGTAATTTTAATTTCGATTTCAAAGCTGGTTGGTTTGCTTTAGTTTGTAGCGCTACGATCACCTTTTCCTACACGAGGGGACCAACTGCTTAAAGCCGATTCCGAACGGCTACAAAAGTCCATACTAAGTGGGACTCGAACCCACCAGGGGCGGCTCCAGTCCAGAGTTTTGGGGGAGACAACGTCCGCTCTTAGGGTTATACTATATATACTGTATATGTGTGTGTGTAAGTAAGTGTGTGTAAGAAATAAACATCGTATCATTTTAAATTTAAACTCATTTAGTATTAGGTGTACGAGTATATAATTTTAGGCTATAAAAAAATACGCCGGGCTTTTTTTTTTGAGGGGGTAATTTTCCCTACTGCCCCCCCCCCCCTGGAGCCGCCATTGGAACCCACAAACTTTGGTACCAAAAGTCAGTACCCTAGCCATCCCGCCATCGTCCAATTGAAAGTTGGAGAGAAAAGAAAACAATTTTTAAAGGAATTAAAATGGAGAAGCCTTTTTTCCATCTTAATGATATAAAAAAAATTATTTTAGTTGGTATGATTTTTAAAGTTGGTGAAAAAACTTTTAAAAATCCAGTAAGAGTCTGCCGTTTGTTTACGTTATTCAGGCAAAATGAGGGTACGATCTGGCAAGCAAGAAACAACGCAGATCTGTATTTGTTGTTTAGCCGCTGCACGTTGCAAACAGCAGTGCTTGTTTAAATACAGATGGTATTATCCACATTCACGTTTCGCAGGTTTTGCTTATACAGGAAATAATTTCCTAGGGAAGAACGTGTATTGAAACAGTGCTCTTCTTCTTTGGAAGTGTCAACCCACCGATTCTTCCTAGCGTTCATTCAAGGCTGTTCTACGCGGAAAGAAGGTCGACTCTTCGAAAGTGTGTCAGACGGTGACGTTACGGAGCACGCAGGGATAGCTCCCATGACGTCTACGCAAGAGACGAGAAAAAATAATCACAATAAAGTGAGCAGATAAATTCAGAATGCTGTGCCGTTATAAATATAAACCGTCCCCGCTGCTGCTTAGCATTCATCTGGATTGAGTTGCGTTTACTCAAGGGCGTGTCTAAAGGGGAAGGGGGGGGGGGCTAAGTATTAGGGTTTCTGAATCCCACCTTTTATATATTAAGCTAATGAATTCAAACAAAGTAAACAAAAGCTATAAAAAAAATTGAAGCATCAATAAATAAAGAAACAAAATAAACGAATCCGAATGGATATCATCGTGAGGAAAGTGGTCTTGGAAGTACATGTAAATAGGTTTTGAAATTTTCTGTAAATAGTAAAGGTTGTAGATTTTAAATGCTTCTCGCGTGTTTAATTGACGGAGAACGTTACAATGTCATTGACTGCGTGAAATTTACGAAAAAAAATTAGTAAAAGTATTTAAATTTTAGCTCTCTCCTGATGTTAAAGAAAAATGTCTAAATACTTTTGAGATCTGTTATATACACAAAAATACAAATACACACGTCTGTGGTGTGGAAAGTTCGAAATAAGAAAAAGACTTCGTTCACCGCCCCTATGTGAACCTATATGTATGTAGTGTAACGTTTGCCTGTGATTTGGTGTCTAAGTCGGCACTCTAGGTAGCGTATCACAGGTTACGTGAAAGAATTTAACAGCCAACTAATCAGCATAGAATTACATTGATATTTAACTTTATTGGAGTGTTCTTGAGTATACGCACACGATTAGGTCGTGATCATACGAACTTAAAATATACACAGATGGACGTCACTTGAGTTAGTACACTCACACAATTGAGGAATAGTCCTCACAGAAGAATCGATGAACCTCAACTGCAGGTCGTCCTCGGGGATTCAGGCTCGAATGCTGGAAACTTTCTGTTCCAGCTGTACTGTCCAGGAAAACTTTCCGTTCGTTGAAGTCAGACGAATCGAGTAACGTTCGTGCCTCAGACTGAACAATCCGGAAATAGAGCTATTAGCTCTCTGGCTATCTAAGCGCAGGCTCTGCTACTTAGGACAGATATTTCATGATGTCCGAGAAGAGAATTTCTCTCCTTACTCAACCGGGTTATCTAATTTGTAAACTATGAAAATCACCACAGAGCAGCAGGCGGCTCGCCTCACGCATTCTCTCAAGATCGAAGCTCAAAGCTCCAAGTAAATCGACGAAGAGCAATCTCTGCTCACTCTCTAAGATAGAAACTTGGAGACTCTTTAGCGGAAACTAGAGCTCCGAAGACTCTATAGAAGAGCTCCTACAAAAAACGAAGACGCTCAGCGAGACCCCTCAAAACTCTCTTGCATCCTCTTTTATCAGTTTTTCCCCTGGCGGAACATTTTAAGCTCCGCGCTCCTGAATCGGTTTTCTCATTGGCCCTCCTGGGGGTCTCGGGTGCAACACGACGATCATTTGCATATCGATACAATATCGGGATATCCTCCATCGACTTCGTCAGGGGGTGGAGTTCCTTTTATCTTATAATGTCAAACTCGTAGACAGTCCAGCGTCGGCCCGTTGTTCTCCCGCCGTCCAGCTGCTGGTCGATCAGCTGTTTCGATTGTACTTGCGTGATCCCTGCAGGGGCGGAAATTCCTGAGTAGTGAACCCGTTCGAACGGGTTTGCGATTTTAAAGTCTCCTCTCTGCTTTTTATCTAATGGTTTTTTCGGGCCGTAAGACTGAAATTCCACAGCAGTAGATATGAATCTGCTTGCATTCTTAATCATTTAGAAAGTTATCTCTTGGCCTTTTTTTTTCTGAAATATCCATTTCTCAATGATAATTTGAAAAGTAGACGTACTTTCTGCTCTGTATCGTGCAATCACACGAAATCTGTTTCTTCCGGCAGTGCAACAATTGCTTCACCCATTTAAACCTTCTGGTTACGATGTCACCCTTATAAGTTTGGTACTATTATAAACATGAGTTCTAGCCCCCCCCCCCCAAGCACACACAGTTTTGGATTGAATCTGCGATTTTTGAATGAAATTTGGCCTTTTCATCTGTTAAATGACCGTGTCGAAAATTAAGTGTCAACTCCAAACCTCATTAAAACTCGCCTTTGACTTTCCCTTCTTATTTCTTTTAAAAATTGCTTATCACACATATCTAGGTATCCAATTCTTCTAAAAATAGTCTTTATATGCGGATTACGCCTAAATTGCAGATTCAAGCAGTAATGCTACGAAGTGTTGAAGAAATTTAACTACTATATTCTACTAGAAACTAAACAAAGGAGTGAGAAATCTTCAAAACGAAAGTGGTGCAAAGTTTAAATCATCTTTACATATTTTTTAATGAATTTAATATATTTACATATTTACAAGAAGATAATAATAGGCTGGAAAGCCTCTACATTAACTAAATTCGAAAGAATAGACATATTATGGGATCTTAATCCCTTTCAAAGAAATCTACATTCTGACAACTGATTCAACACTCTATATCAAAGGACAAGAACAGCGAATTCTAAACATTAAAGAATAAAATCAAACCGATGGGCTTACAGCGCCATCTCTTGACATATTATTTCTCTACACACTCCCCACCTGAACTCTGATAGGAGTTCATCTACTCCAATACAATCATAAACAAAAAATTCCCATTTCTAAAAAGCAAAATTTCTAATCAATCAGATTTTTCAAAAATACAGTGCAAAAAAGAGAGAATAAACAATAGGTTAATACTTGAATTAAATCACATCAATATCAACAATACTTTTCAATATCTAGAGTATATAATAGGCATAAAGTTCTATCTAAAATAAAATAGGAATTATTATTAAAATAAATGCAAATATAAAGAAAATTATTATTAAACAATTCAAATAGTGAAGTTTGAAACTTCAAACTTAAAAGAATAATAAACTAAAGAACATTTCAAATTATTCAATTCAATATTTAAGTAAAATAAAAAAGGATATATAAACGTTAGAGTTCAATATAGTTCAAGAGGATATAAGTGTTGTGCAGTTCGTTTCAAAGTCCCATTTCCAGTTTTTAATTCATAAGATCGAACTTTACCGTCACGTCCAGGAACGGCTTTAATGATTTTACCTAGTTTCCATAACAGTTTGTTTTTGCTATCTCCTTGAATCAGCACAACATCTCCTAATTTTAGTTCGGGTTGAAAGTCAGGATTTTTTAAAGAATGGGCGGTTCTAAGGTCTAACAAATATTGCTGTTTCCATTTACTCCACAACTGTTTTAACAGCAATTCTTGATAGCGTTTTCTTTTTAAGAGAGTCTTTCTTGTTGTTTCGATACCGATGATTTCAGCGAAAGTCAAAGGGTACGTAGGATCAGTTCGTCCAAAGTTCAGGAAACACATTGGAGTCAAGGGTTGTGGCTCATCATTTTCATTATAAACGTAGCTCAAAGGTCGTGAATTAAGAACAGTTTCTACCTCGACGAGTAGAGTAGACATTTCTTCGAAGGTCAACAACGCTTTTCCTATAACTTTTCTCAAACAGTTTTTGACGGATCTTACGAGTCTTTCATAAAACCCTCCCCACCATGCGGCTCGCTCGATGATAAACTTCCACTGAGTTCTCTCTTTGGCAATGAAATTTTTAAACACATCATCTTCTAAAATTCTAGAAAAGTTCTCAACTTCTTTTTTAGCCTTCTTGAAGGTTTTTGCGTTATCAGAATAAATGATTTTACAGTTTCCCCTTCTACTCAAAAATCTGCGAAATGCAAGTAAAAATGATTCTGTCGACATGTTTGAAACTAGTTCCAGGTGTATAGCTCGGGTTACAGCACATGTGAATAATGTGATGTATGATTTTTGAGTATCCTTTGAATTCTTTACGTAAACCGGTCCAGCAAAATCAACTCCACAAACAGCAAATGGGGGTGATTCAAGGATTCTGTCTTTAGGTAAGGGCGCTGTCATCTGGTCTGCAGGTTTGGCTGAATATTTTTGGCAAATTAAACAACTTTTTATAGTCTTTTTGACTAACTGACGTCCTTTCGGGACCCAGAAGCGAGATCTAACTTTAGCCAAAGTTGCAGCAGTCCCTCCATGCATTGTCTTCTCGTGTTGTTTACGTACAATTAAATAGGTCAATCTAGAATTTTTAGGCAGAATTATTGGATGCTTATTACCTAGTGTAAAGTCAGAAAATTCTAATCTTCCTCCTAATCTCATGATTCCCTTTTCATCAATATATGGGACAAAATTGTACAGAGGGGAGTTCTTGTCAATCGGTTTACCTTCTATTAAGGATTTATATTCTTCGGCAAAAACCGTTTTTTGTTCAGACCGAATCCAGAAATTTTCGGCTTCTAATAGTTCTTCTGTTTTTAGAGTTCCCTCAACACTACTACATTTTCTCAATTTTGAAACGAAGCGTTTTATCCAAGCGGTGACCCTCAACAGTTTCTCTAAATTACTATATTTTGATAAGTCAAAGAGGTCATCAATATTTACGGTAGTACATTCAAGCTGATGTACATCAGTAGATTTTTTCCGATATTCAAGTTTGGTTTCGTCAATTGTGTCTGTAAGGTCTAATTTTGGCCAAAGATCAGGAGAGAGCTGAAGCCACCGTGGACCTTGGGTCCAAATGGGTTCATTCGTTAATTTAGATATTTTCGTTCCCCGAGATACGAGATCTGCAGGATTGTCCACCCCTGGACAGTAATGCCAATTTTGAGGCGGGGTCAATTTTTGAATTTCCTCGACACGATTCTTTACGAAGGGTTTGAAAGTTGCCGGTTGTTTTCTGATCCAAAAATAAACAATTGTCGAGTCTGTCCAAAAAAAGCAAGGTATATTTAACTTTATCGATTTCAAAATATTGTTACTTAACTTTGCTGACAATAGTGCTCCCATCAACTCCAATCTAGGCAAAGTGAGAGCTTTTAGTGGAGCTACCCTATTTTTAGAAGCAACGAAGGCAGTTTTAATTTCATTATTGTTTGTTGTGAAACGTAAGTAGGCAACTGTACCATAGGCTTTCGTGCTTGCGTCTGAGAAACAATGTAATTCGATATTTTGGACATCAAAGTTCGAGAATTTGAAAAAGTAATGACGAGGGATAGAAAATTCGGCCATTTGAGGAATCTCCTCACACCAGTTTCTCCATTGGGAGGTTAAATCTTCTGGCAGTGGTTCATCCCAATCTATACGCGATGACCAGATCCTTTGTATCAAACACTTTATTCTAACAGTGAAGGGTCCTAAAATTCCTAGAGGGTCGAAAATCCGACCCAACACCTGTAGGATAAATCTTTTTGTTTCTATAGGTTTAGACAAAAATGACAATAGACTTCGAACATCAAAATACAACAGATCGTTAGAATTATCCCACGCCATACCTAGGACTTTAAATGGGAGATTTTCTTTATCAAAAGTTTCGGGATCTTCATCTGAAACGATACCTTCCTTTATCCACAGTTCATGTAATTCTTTCGAGTTAGTACGAAACTTATGCAAATGCATACTAGCTTCTTTGAAAATTTTGATCGATTCTAGAGTCGTAGTCAAAGTTTCTCTGACTGTCAGCTGACTTCCGATTGCGTCATCTACGTAAATATTGTCATCTAAAAGGTCCACAGTTGTAGGATAGACTTCTCTATATTTTTTCAGGTGGTATCTAATAGTCGCTGCCAACAGAAACGGAGAACAGTTCATCCCAAATAACACTCGAGTAAATCTATATATATTAGGGGGGATGGTTTCATCAGAGGGAATTTCGGAGAATAGAAATCTAGTTACATCTCGGTCTCTTTCATCTATGAGAATTTGTAGAAAGGCCTGTCTGATGTCTGCAGTGAATGCAATAGGATTATATCTAAACCTTAATAGGATGTCGAATATCTCAGGGTACAAATTGGGTCCTACATGAAGACAGTCATTTAAAGAATTCGAGCCTGGGGGATGCGATGACGCATCAAAAACAATACATAATTTGCTCGTGGTTCGATTCTCGCGTATAACTTCCCTATGTGGCAAGTAAAATGTAACGTTTTCTTCACCTTGAACATCTGTTACTCGTTCTATGATATTTTGATTTAAGTAATCTTGTATTACATTTTGATATTCAAAAAATAGATCTGGATTTCTTTTAAACCGTTTTCTAAGTCGATCGAACCTTTGTTCTGCGATTTCCCAGTTATCATTCAAATCTGAAGTGTCATGTTTCCAAGGTAATCTAACTTTGTAGCGAGAATTTTCGTATGTTATATTGGATTCGAAATGTTTAAGTGCTTCATTTTCGGTTGAATCTAAATTTTCTTTTTCACTAATAAGTCCTGAATTTTCTAGACTCCAAAATTTTGTTATTTGTTTAGAAATTAGATCTTCCCCTACAATTACATTGAATGATAGAGAGACTTCATTCTGACTCTCCCTTCCTTGTAAACACCAACCGAAAATAGTCTCTACTGCGACAAGATTTTTATTCAAACGCTTAATGTGTCCCATGACAATATCATAATAATAGTCTGCTCCGATTAAAATGCCAATTGATTCTTCACTATCGAGGGAATCTGCGAGTATCAAATTCTTTAGTTGTCGAATTTGTCTAATTTCTTCTAATCTAGGAGTCGGAACGTTTGAGCCTGAAATTTGATCCGTTACTAATAATTCAACTTCTATTCTAGAGTCAGAAGAACTTTTATGTTCCAAACTCAATTTAACCACGTCATAATTTCTTTGAATAGGTGTGGTGTTCCCAAAGGTGTAAACAGTTAATTTTTCTTTCCTAGTTACTTCGAGATTTAATTTGTTAGCTAATTCGCGTGTGACGAAACTTTTCATGCTACCCGTATCAAGAAGGAGCCTGGCAAACATTTTTTCTTTTCCTGCTTTAATTTTTATCGTGCAGGTCTGCAGAAGTATCACATTGTTAACATGCGAAACGGCGGAAACAATTTTTTCACTTCGTGGTTCAACTTGTGTTTCAATTTTTGAAATTGAAGAAACCTCACATTTATCAGCTTCCGAATTTTTGACTGCCGTGTTTGATTTAAAACATATACCTTCATAGTGTTTGCCCCCACAGATCCTACAAGCCTTTGTTTGTCGATAAGGGCAAAATGCAATTTTATGTTTCAAAGACGTGCACAAAAAACATCTATTGCTCTGCTTTAAAATGTCTCTTTTTTCATTTACTGTAAACACTCCGCAGTTTTCCGATAAGTGTTCCTGAGAACAAAAAATACACTTCCGGTTTGGTAATGTTGTCGCAATAAATTCATGTGTGGTAACCGACGGTTTTTGTTTTGAATATTTGTTAAAGTCTTTTCTTTTAACATTAGAATTCCACGTATACTTTGAGTCAAATTTGTTATATGTGTTCTTGGATTCCAGAAGTTGTTTTGATTTGTGAGAAAGCGACAAACAGGAGATTTTTTCCCGGGATTCTATCTCAGTCCGTAAAAATTTGAGAAAATTGTCTAAATTAAAAGTTCGACTATCTATATTAGTACGATGGAACTCCAAAGCAATATCGTTGGGAATGGTTTTCAACAAAACCGGAATTAACATGTTAGAATAGGATTCTTGTTTTACATCGAGAGAGGAAAGACTTCTAATTTGAACATTTATTGTGTCATACAATTTTCTTAATTTTGTTACATCATTCGAGTTTTGTACAGGGTTTAAATTCAAGAGATTTGACATATGCATATTGATTATCAACTGGCTTTGACCAAATCTATTGGTAAGAATCTCTACAGCCGAATCATAATTGGATTCTGAAATCGAAAATCCATCAATAGAACTTGCTGCATTTCCACCTAAATACGATTTTAAATAGTTGAACTTCTCTACTTTTGAAAGCGTTGTATTTTCATGAATTGTAATTTTAAATGAATTCCAAAAGTTGCTCCATTCATTACAATCGCCATAAAACTTTTGTATCGACATTTTGGGTAATTTAACATTACTTTCAGATTCTTTTTCTTTTTTACTTCCGATTTCTGAATGCGAGTCGCTAGAAATATTTAAGTTCAATTTTTGAGATTCGACGTTCTTGAAATAACGTTTGATTTTTGATTTCGTTATTATTATTGTATCACTATATTCCATGGAAGTTACAATATCTAATTCTAATTTACCATCCTCATTTTTAATCAAACTTTGGATTTTTTTCATCTAAATCCCGAATTTCTATCTCTTTCGAACTTAAAAGTTCAAAACAATCATCCAATCCTGATTTATCCTGGTCTTCAATCAATTTATCAACATTTTTAACGATATTCGTGATGGAAGAACGTAAAGTAGCTCTTCTTTTGTTTAACGCCTTGACATCCATAATAAATAAAGTATCAAAAACTTTACCTTTGGCAGTTTTCGCATAAAATGCTATCCAATTGCTTGAAATAATCAGGAACACACAACGATTACTAAATATTTTTACTCTATACTAAACTATTAGGTTCCCGAGACCGATGCACCATGAAGAAATTTAACTACTATATTCTACTAGAAACTAAACAAAGGAGTGAGAAATCTTCAAAACGAAAGTGGTGCAAAGTTTAAATCATCTTTACATATTTTTTAATGAATTTAATATATTTACATATTTACAAGAAGATAATAATAGGCTGGAAAGCCTCTACATTAACTAAATTCGAAAGAATAGACATATTATGGGATCTTAATCCCTTTCAAAGAAATCTACATTCTGACAACTGATTCAACACTCTATATCAAAGGACAAGAACAGCGAATTCTAAACATTAAAGAATAAAATCAAACCGATGGGCTTACAGCGCCATCTCTTGACATATTATTTCTCTACAGTGTAGTGCGGTTCAAGTGCTCAGAAAGACGCACTGAATATAAGTAGGTACAACCATAAAGCTTCGTCCTTTAATATTCAGATCATTTAAAGTGCTTTTGTGTGATTAATGAGTGAAAGATGTTAACAAGGTTCAACTTGCGCGATCTCGTATGTCTTATTTATGGCGAACAAACGTAAAGTGAGTCATCTAGAACGACTTGAAAGCCGGCAGTTCTAAATGACCGCGCGCGGTTTTAGCTAATGAGAGAGATTAGATGAAACAAACACCGTCTTTGCGATGACATCATAATTTTGGAAAGACAGAGCGGCTCGTTTCCAGAACATCACATACCACAACTGTTAAATTGTTAAAATGCCTGTCAGATTATATGTGTAACACCCATACATGTATATTAATTAAATATAAACTTACTTTCGTGAAAGCATATAAACACATTAAACGCTTCTAAACGTTTCTACATTAGCATGTTACATGATACATTTCTAATATGTAAAGTATTTATTTAAATATCAGGGTGTAAAATGATAAAGCAAACAGTTCCTTAGACGTTATTTGTGTCTTTGATGTAATAGATTAGACACTATAACTTTTAATAGACAGCTACCAGAGACATTTGTCTATATATATAAAACAGTTCCATAACTGACTGACTCACTGACTGACATACAACGCACAGACCAAACCGCTGGACCTAAAGGGCTGAAATCTTGCATGGCGATTCTTCTTTAGTGTAGGGGTGCACTAAGAAAGATTTTTGAAAAATTCTTCGTAGATTTTTTTAAATTAAATTTTTAAGCTGTTTTTGTAACTTTTTTTAAGATTGCATTTAAAATAATAATCTGGGGGTTATAAAATTTATATCACGAGAAAATCATAAAAATTCCTTTAAAATGAAATCTTTTTCGAATCTTTACCTCCATTTTCTGATTTTTGGGGAATTTTTAAAGATTAATTTTTCGAACTTAATTTATTAAATGCTGATCACGTGATTTCTTTTTCTGGTACTTTAAATAATTTTATCGCCACGTTCATAAAAACTAAATAGACAAAAAAATATTTTTTCTCTTGCTAATGCGGCAGACGATTGGACATTATGCAAAAAAATATCAAAATACAATAAAAGAAACGTTCCTCAAACTGTACTATATTCTTTAGTATGTTCTATTAGATTTAATTTGAATATTTTCTTCTACATTATTGTGTCTATAAAAATATCCGTTACGATTTTTTTATAAATATATATATTTTTTTACATCAATTGCATACATTGATCGTTGTATTTATTATAAATATTTTTATACATATATTTGGCGTTAATTGCAAACATGACCGTTGTGTTTAATTTGAATGTACTCCGTAGCGAAGTACGGGTTTTCAGCTAGTTTAATATAAAAGAGGATTTCTTTCGGACACAAAACCTAACATCGATACAACTGTGAATGTAGACAAGTAATCGACACTCTCTCCGACAAATAAATTATTGAAGCCAATAAGCCTTTTAATTCAAAGAGCTCATTGCGAATATACATATGCATGTTTTATATACTAGTTTACGGTTAGGTTCCTGTCAAGTGTAGGCGGTGCATCGGTTGGCGTCGTAAAACTTCAACTCGCAAGTTAAACTATGAGGAAATGTTCCTCTATTTTTCTAATCATAGATCGACAAATGCATATTTAAAAAAAATTCCCCATTTAGATCTTTAAATACAATGCGCGTGTTTAAGAAAAATATTTTTTGTTTTAATTTACTGTTTTAAAAAAAATTTAAACTTTGTAGCGAATATTATCAATAATTTAATGTCCTTTAAAAAATATCGGTTGCTGGAAAATAAAAATAAAAATAAATAAATAAAAACTACCGTAAAATCTCGAGTATAATACGCACTTTTTTTTCACATTTTAGTCCGCAAAAATGAGGGTGCGTATTCTACTCGCACACACACACACACACACACACACCCCAAAAGAAAAAAAAAAAACGCAGTTTTTAAGCATTGGATAAACGAACGTACAGCAGCTGTAAGACATTGTCGCAACACGGGTGCATGCGCATCTGCACTCCGTGATTCATCCACCCGTTTACTAAGCAGGTATTCCTTTTAAATAAACGACACTCACAGTCCGTATCGCACACGCGTTCGTTTAATAACAGGTCCCTTAAAATAGTGATAGTTCCCGGTTGTTGCAACTGCAAAAAATTATTATTTTATTTTACTTATTTCCCTCAAAATTTCTTCAAGGCGGTCCTATACGGCAGCAGAAAAATTATCAATTGTTAAACGTGAGACGGAAGTGAGAACGACATATTATGGGAGGATGGGCAGTTGTCATCGAATGAGGATGATGATGGTGATATATATATTACGAGGGTACCAATACTTATGACATGGACGCAACAACAATAGATGAGCTAAATTCTAGTGAAAGTGATTAAGATTGATAATTTGCCAGTATCGTTTGTTTTGAATAAAAATTTAAGTTTTTTATTCTACTGAATTTAATGTTTTCGTTTCTTTTTATTACAAATTTTATTTCTGCTATTAAATATTTGTGCAATTTTTAACTGAAATATTGAAAAGTTATGGGTGCGTATAATGGTCGAATTTTAATTTTTTCCGAAAATTTCGCGCAAAATCAAGCATGCGTATTGTATACTCGGGTGCGTATTATAGTTGAGATTTTATGGTAGGTGCTTTTTCTTCGACCGTTAACCAAACATGATTAAACTGTAGATCTGAAAAGGATGTTTTGGTGTCTAGGAACAAGTTGCTTCTTTTATCAGGAACATCCACTTGTAATTGCAGTTAATATGAAACACTCCGAGGCAACAAATAATGTTTTGTCTAATATCTCTTATATTATATTTTTTCAAGTATAATCTTTCGACATCCTTCTATTCGAACCATAATTTTTGAAAATAATAATGTCCCTAATGATAACACTCGCATTAATTTGACTACCATACCTTCATATGACCTTCAGGGGACAGTACAACGAGACGGATTTGCAGTCTTATGAGACAATAAATATTTCAAAAATGAGTAAATTTACTGGATAACACCTTATAAAAATTCACATGTGCTTGCATATTATCATTTAAATATAGCCATATAAACCTTGCTCCTTAATTTGATATTTTTCGTGCGCGCTAAAAAACCATAGCAACTAAAAAGAGAACTGAAACCGCATCCCCAACAGCAACAATTAAATTCCAGCTGTTCTTAAAGTCTCTTTGCATGCGGTATACTCACAACTGCGCGACAACTCAAGCAGGGTAGGCTGCTTTTAGCAATCCTTTTTGCGTCGCCACAGCAGGTGTTATGCTTCGAAAAGTTTGCGTATATCGTCTGCGGCTAAAGGGGAACATGTTGCAATTCCATGGTCAAGGTCGGTTTTCATGGTCTGTTCCAAGAGAAGTAGAAGTTATGCGTGAGTCTCTTAAAGGATTGTTGCAATATGAGTTATATGATTTTCCAGTAAGCAATATATCCTTCCTTGTTCAACAGCGTTACGTAAAGGATGGGAATAAACAGTATATACGAAAAGTCACGGTATATTGAAGATTTTAAGAGGTTTTCAATTATTGGTCTGTCACGTTTCAGTTAGATGGAAATAAATATAAAGAATTATTTTCCTAAACGATACAAAAAGGTAGCGTTTAAGGATAGCGAATAAGTTATCGTATCTGTCTCGGGGAAAGAAGACCCTTTGACAACAGATTGTTATCTCTCCTACTTTACGTGCAAATCGCACATACGCGAGCCTTTTTCAAAACCCGCTAAACACCTGGTTTCGAAGTTTCTGTTTTTGAGCATTCGCATGTCCTCTTTTGCTAAGTAGTGATGCAAAACACACAGTTAGAAAACGGAGTCATGTTTACTAAATTCCTCTGTAATTTCTGAAGGCAAAAGACAATGTTTAAATCCACGATTTTCTACTTTGGATACAGAGTAGGCTCCGTATGGTTCTAGAGACGAAAACACAATCAGGTCATGAGAGGTCGTTCGGGGAAAAAGAAGCTCAGTTTTCTGATTTACATTCAGTGTTACAAGAATAGAAATATTTTATCTAAAAGATTTTCTTGCATTGTTATTGCAATCATTTCTTTCTCCCTTTTCTGAATTTTCCGGTAATTCTTCAAAATTCTTTCCGGTAAAATTCGTCGGTAATTCTTCAAAAATTTTATCCTTATGGATCTCAAACCTCGAGATTTCAAAATAGCACTGAGACACAGCATGCTCCACATTTTTAGAGCTTTACCGTTATGATAACGTGAAGGAAATGTATATTTTTTATATGGATGTATGTATGTGGTCTTGTGTGTGAACTTTTTCAGAAGAGCTTTAGGCAGCGAGAAATTAAAGATCGAAGTCCGATTCACACTAATCTGGACCACATGGCTGGGGAAGAAGCAAGCGGACGGCTGAGCATCATTTAAGTTCCAGGTTTCCAATAAAGGAAGCCCTATTGTTGTCCCCATTGATTGTTCCAAACATGCTGTCCAGTTTGGAAGGGTAGAAAGACTCTCCCTCCGGCTAGCCAGATGATGAAACCGCAAGCGCCGATTGTGGGAACGTCAGATCGAAAATTCGAGAAAAGGAATTTGCCAGAGCCTTCCGGAAAGACGACAGAGAATAAAAGGCAGGACTCGGACGGTAGAGGGTGAGACCAGAGCCAGAGGCTGCCGGATGATCTTCCGGTGAGACGCTACGAGCAGCGAGCATTTTGCTTCTGTGTTTTGACTATGTATTTTTTTAGCCATGAGACTAGCCCTCTCTACTCGTACTTGTAGAGTGCATGTCTCCTAATCTTTGTTGTAATTTGTAGATACTATCATATATATAATCTAATGGTCCAATAAAGGACTTTAATTTAATATATAGTCTCTGGTCTTTTATTTTCCATGATGAGTATCTCATTTATTTTGGTTGTTGTGGGTCACGATGCCATACCGTTCTTTGTGTACGTGTGTTTTGTCTGCTTCATAATATATCTCCTGTAAAGAGTCGTTCGTCAAGCCTTAATTATAACAACAATTCTTCCTTCCTGAAAAGGTTACCGTTTCGTCAAATGTTTCCTCGCCATCGATTTATAACAGTTTACTTTATGGTGATAATAGTGAGTGTGTGTGGATAGTTATACAAGTTAGGAAAATCACCCTCACATTCCCACCATTACCACCATCAAATGGACCTCGTGATTTTGAAGTTCGCGAAGCATTAATCTGTTATACTTCTCATAGAAGCTAAAGCCAGTCTCGCATTAACGGACCATAAAACCAATTATCTAACGAACTGTGATAAGGCTGCATAGCCATCGATTTGTGACAGTTTTCCGAGTACATCTGGCAACTATGACTCGCTCCCTGTGAAAGTTTCTCGAGTATGTCATATTTTATCATGTACATGGCGGAACACAGCACGATCTTAAACGAAATTAACATCCCCAGGAATGCTTTTCAATGCATACTCTATTCTGGCCGCTCATTTACATGACATGCTAGGAAGAGAGAGGAGGGTAAGGGCATTTATAGCATAGTTCGAAGTACTGACCTGTGTTGTTCCATCTCCTGTATGAGGTTTACCTAACTGAAATTTTGATGCTAAGTTGTGACAGAATTTAAGTTCTTTTCATCGAACGACGGAGAACTGAAAAAAAAAATATTTCAGGTAGTCTCTTCTAACGAAACTACCGCGGGTTATTAACGTAGAATTAGTTATCGTTGCCTACTTCTCTTTTTTTTTTTTACGCATTGTGGTACTTTTTCTGTTGAACTGCTTACTGCTAGTGGGGTTAGCGCGCTGCCAAAGTTATAACTCGCGACGCAGGACAATTTTATTCTCTCCGGAGAACCTTTATTGAGGAACGCAATCCTATGTTAAAAAAAAAAATTCAAGGCTTTACTGGGGGGGGGGGGGACAATCCTGTGAAGAAAGACCCTGTAGATCACAATTACGGTGAACTTCGAAGCTTTTACAGAGTGGAAGGAATAGATATTTAAACTATGGTACAAAATTAAGCACAAATATCGTAAATATTGAATTAGAATAGTAAAGATATTTTACACAAAATGAAAAAAATAAAATAATAATAATAATAATAAATTTTAAAAAAATAAAGCAACTGTATTAATTCCAATTGCATGTTACTGCCTGGAATACCGTTAAAAATATATGCAAAAAATATTTGAACATGAAATTTTATAGGTCGTGGATATCGACTGGTGGTATGAACTGAACGAGTGGAGGAAGTTTTTATAAAATATTTAATTGGTTACAAATGTGTTTTCTTTTTCTCTTAGATTTATAAACTTTTGTTGTTGTTGACAACTTCTGAAAACAATACCGATTTCAGGGAAAAATAAAAAATCCTCTTTTGTTCTTTCTCTAAAAGGGAGTTCAACATCCGACCTTGATCGGGGTCTTTTCCACAGTACCCTCAGCGACAGACGACGCATCGCGAAATTCGGAAAGGAAAACACCTGCCCTCATGACTTTTGATTTGCTTCTTTCTTTTTTAAACAGGCCAGTTTGTCTGGCTCAGTTAAAAAAAAAAAAAACATTAAGATTTTAAAAAAAAAAGTGAAATCGATGAATTTCGATTTCAAGAAAGTCCTTATCTTAGACAGCGACATAACCCTTCATTGGGAACATGATTCTTTTCCCACTTTGTGGGAACATCTGCCTGGAAGGCAGATATACACTGCTCAAAAAAATTAGGGGAGCAAGCAAAGAAATTAAGAAAACCGTGCGAGACAGCCACGTATTGGCATAAAATGGATAGTACACGCGTATCAATGCGCAATACAGAAAAAAAGACGTAAAAAAAAATTTGTAATTAAGCTTTAATTCTTTAAAAATATGGAAAAAACATGAAAAGATGATTTAGGGCAACAATTTGGTTACATGTAAACGATAAAAAAAAGTATTGTTTAGAAATGATGCAAGATTTTAAATATGACGTGTGGTCTCCTCGAACAGCTAAGACTGCTGCACACCTGTTTTCCATGGATGCGATGATGTTATCGATAAGACTTTGGGGAATACTGTTCCACTCCTCAAGAAGTGCAATCTCCAAGTCTCGGAGAGTAAAAGGAGGCCTTGGTCTCGCAGCAATGCGTCGTCCGAGCATGTCCCAAACATGCTCGATTGGATTCAGGCCAGGAGAGCACGCTGGCCATTCCATACGTTGTATTGTTTCAGCTTCAAGCATGTTCTCCACAAGACGAGCTGTATGCGGTCTGGCATTATCATGCTGGAAAACAAAGGAATCTCCAATGGCTGCAGCGTAAGGTATGACATGAGGTCTCAGTATCTCGTCTGCATACCTTCGGGCCGTCAAAGTACCATTCCGAATGATATGCAGGTCCGTACGTCCACCTATGCTGATTCCACCCCATACCATAAAACCAGCTCGTCTGTATTGTGACCTTTCACGTACGAATGCGGGGTTATTTCGAGTGCCCCTTTCCTTCCATACCAAAACACGTCGGGTGTCCCACTCCAGACTGAATCGGGACTCGTCTGTAAACAGCACTTGGCTCCAATCATGTTGCTCCCAATCTCGATGTTCAGCAACCCATCTTCTTCGGGCCGCACGGTGGCGTGAGGTCAACGGAATGCAGACCATTGGCCTACGTGCATAGAGACCTCCCTGATGAAGCCTATTACGTACTGTTTGGCTGGACACCCTTCGTCCTGTTGCCAAGAGCAACTGTCTTTGCAGCTGAGTAGCATTGTCTGTTCTGTTTCGACGAGGTGTTAACAGTAGATACCGGTCATCAGTTGCTGTAGTGGCGCGTGGCCGACCTTGTCCTGGTCGACGTCTAACATTCCCTGTTTCTTGGAATCAATTCCACAGCCTTTCAACGACACTTCTGGCGACTCCAACAGCGTCCGCGACACTACGTTGTGTTTGCCCGGATTCAAGTCTGCCTGTAATACGCCATGCCATGGATTCCGGTAAATCACGTTGTTGAGACATTTTCAAGTCACCTTTTCTCAAAAAGAATAACTGAGTAATCGAATTTCACAGTTAAGGCAGTGAAACAGACGTTTCTGCAACATCCCGATTTCCGCCCTTATGTTCTTTTTCTGGTTTTTGACGTCATGAACTTTGATTTGCATATGAAGTTTTCTTCTTCTGTTTCCTGCTAAGCTTTAAATTATGGATGATTTATTTTATGTTACTTATCGGTGTAAGTATTTGCGTAATTTCGTTAAAACCATGTGCTCCCCTAATTGTTTTGAGCAGTGTAGATGGAATATCTCTTTCCTAGGTATTCCTAACTAGAAATTCAGAGGGTATTTGTGGTTTATTAGATTTCATGGTAGCGACAGTCGTCAAACCATTTCTCCTTAATTCTTGACCAGCTTCTATTGAACAGAACCAATTATCACAGGTTATAATACTACAGTTCGTTTTGTAGAGGCATTTAGTTCGAGTGATTGGGTTGGGATTTTTAATTTTTGCTCTGATTAATATAATTTTTACTTGCACCATACAAGGCTGACGTCACGAATCACCCTTCCACACTGAAGAAAGATGTTGACTGAAGCATGTGTAGACTCACAGTACCCAAGGTAGAAGGGTGGGGGGGGGGGGGACCCTGCGTTGAATAAAGAAACCTGAGCTGAAGCTGCCTGAGAGACAGATGTTCCCACCGAAGGGATAAATATGATAAATTTCGCAACATTCGTCTAAAGGCATAGTACGGATTAGCGTAAAAGTATATTACTTTTAACGATAAATGTTTAAAATTTACTGCAGTTCCATTTGCTGCTTTTACACACTAGCGTGATCTGAACGTCCCTGGTTCGATGCTCGTCGCTGCAAATCCATCGCCGTGTTCACTAACGGTGGCCGGGGCACGTAAAATAGGGCATGGCTGCAATGTCCTCCAAATTATCAAATTTACCTCTGGAGGTGCGGGGTCAAGAGTTCCGGTCTCGTCACTTGACTCGGTTCAAAATTACGGGACCGGTCATTTAGCCAAGTCGGACTCCAACCCTTGTGGTGCTAATTCAAAACAGGAGCCGCACCTCCATCGCCCATAGCCTTCGGGACATGATCTGATGTTGCTGTCGGTCAAGTGGCATAAGCAACAACAACATACTAGCGACTTAAATGAACGATTTTCAAGAAGATAAAAATAATACTCGTTAAACTGCACTATTTGCTAAAGAGGTTTTTCATGCATATTTTAAACATATAGGGAAGAACACATTTGAAAACAATTTGAAAGATATAGTACCAACCTTCAGAATTAAATTCTCCATTTTTACCTGTCAAAGAAAGTCCCGTATAATGTCATCTACGGAAAGTCAGTGGCAATTCGTACTTACGGTGCGGGTAATTTTTTTTTCAAATTCATATATATATACATATATATATTCAGTGATTGAAACATTATTTGTTAATATGAAGTTATGTAATAACTTAATCTCGATGTCATTTTCTCGAACCTTAGAAGGAAAAAAATACCTCCAGATAAATTTGGCTTTAATCATCTCTTTATTAATAATAAATACTTGTTCATCATTTGGCGATTTTGCTGGGTGCAAAATCTGCAATTAATTTTTTAAAATGGCCAGTGAAGCACATAGCTCTCTATATTGTAACGACTCCCGTACAATAGCGAATATTTTGTGCGTAGAAATTCCGGTAAGACCAACCAACGCGCGGTTTGTGCACGTAATTGATTTGGACGGCTGGAGACAGACAGTCTTGGCGACATAAAGGCTGGAAGTGATACCGACAGCTCGCGGAACAGTTCGTCAGCTATAAAAGGGAAGTTGCCGGCGCCTAGCCGCCTAGCCGCCTGGGAACAATAACTGAATAAAGAAAGGCGGCGTTTTCCAGACCTTTCGAGAACGTTCAACGAAAGTATATAAAGTCGCCGGACGCGATTTAAAAAAAGTCAGTAATTCAGAGATTAAGTTATTCAGATTGACGCTGGAGCCGGAGACAAGGAGATTCAGTTGGACCTAGATACACTTGAATGAGCGCAGCGACAACTCAAGTCTGACCTTCCTTGTCGATTCCATGAACCCACGAATTTAATCTTTATATACATATATATATATATATATATATATATATATATATATATATATATATATATATATATATTGTAAATAGCCTGTATTTAGTCGAGAATTAAAGCATTTTTCCAATTAAAGCAATTAAATACAAAAAGGCTGGCAGTCTTTTATTTCAGGCAAAGTCCTTACAGTATCAACTGATCTACTTTGTCTTGCCGTTACAAAATGCGCGTTACGCAATATATATCTCGATATCTGGGTGTACCTCCCTCTCTCTGGGGCTTACCATCCGCAAACACAATGTTTCCGATATAATCCCGATTTTATCTTTCCGGAACGCTTTCTTCCACAGTGACAGAACAAGTCTGCCTGCATGTATGTACTGCTGCGCAAACCGGGTCATGCATCCTCCTTTCAAACGGGACAGGGTTAGAGAGCCAGAGCCACAACCTCTACTACCTGACCCCGTTCCACCGAATGGGAGTGAGGCCTTGCACAGACTGAAGGGGGGAGGAGGAATGTGTGTTTGAAAGAGAGAGGTTTCCCTTTGTCACTGTAACTGTGAACTTAACCTTCTGGAGAAAAAAAAATAAAAACGCGGAGATGGTGGCACTCGGAGGCGGGTTTAATATACTTATACAACCAAAACAGGAATTTTATATTCGGCGCCATAGCTTTTCCTACCGAGCCACGAGGTTTGGATAGAGTCAAACGATTTTAGAGGCGAGCAGTACCCCTATCAGATTATGTTGCAACAGGCTATGGGGATTTTCTTACGTAATAATTGATTTCGACTAGCTGAATACCCGTGTTTCGCTCCGGAGTACATTCAAATTAAATACAACCGCCAATGTATGCTATTAATGCCAATATATATATATATATCAATTCGTAACGGATATTTTTATAGACAAAATAATGTAGAAGAAAATATTCAAATTAAATACAACGGTCATTGAATGCAATTAATTTGTATGTTTAATATCCATAAAACATATTAATTTGAATTAAATTCTTAAAAAAACACCATCTCAATTAGTCTAGTGGTTAAATGTTATCTTTTACCGCATTTCGATATTTTTTTTTCAATTTATTTCGCTGTTATGCCCGTGACGAAAAATTTATTTAAAGTATCACAAAAAGAAAAGAAACCATGTGATCAGCATTTAATAAATTAAATTCTAAAAACTAATCTTTAAAAATTCACCAAAAATCTGAAAATGGAGGTAAAGATTTGAAAAAGATTTCAATTTAAAGGGATTTTTATGATATCTCTCATGATATAAATTTTATATCCCTCAGATTATTATTTTAAATGCAAACTTTAAAGAATATTACAAAAACAGTTTAAAAATTCAATTTAAAAAAATCTAAGAAGAATTTTTCAAAATTCTTTCTTAGTGCACCCCTACACTATAAGAAGAATCGCCATGCAAAATTTCAGCCCTTTAGGTCTAGCGGTTGGTCTGTGAGTTTTATCTATCAGTCAGTCAGTCAGTCAGTCAGTGACGGAACTATTTTATATATATAAATTGAGTAATAAGGACAGATCGGGCTTAGACTGAAGAGTTCAAAACCAATTTTAAACGCGCAGTTTGTTTGCACGTTTCAAACGAAATTTGTTCTAAGGTTATCGAATACATTTAATTCTATTACATGTTGAACAAAATTTATAAAAAGGTTTCTTTATGTCCACGGATAAATCGAATTCCATTAACACATTTTTTTTCTTACCGGAGAAGGTATTTATGTATATCCGCATTACGACGATTTTCGTTTCTTTTCCGCAAAAGATAATCAATTTCTGCGAGTCGCGTATTCATATATTTTGCATATTTAACGTGAAAAAAGTATTTATTCACACAAGTGCGATTCATGACATTCTCTTTCACGAGAAAAGGATGTTTTTTCAGTGATATCCTATTCCAGTTACATGTTAGCAAGTATTGGAGAGTATCATAATGCAATCATTAAATAATTTCATTGAAAATACTGTTTTTATTAATAGCTTTATTATTTAATGGCGTGTACAAGAAAAAGTTTAGATTTATTTGTAATATCGAGATTTCTAAATCGACATCTGCACGTATTTGTACGTATCCATGATACACTAGAACTTTCTGTTTATAGCTGCGAGAAAAAAAATTATTCATAGTTTCAATTTAATAATTTTGTTATAGTCTTGCAATCGTTTAATAATTTCCCTTTAAATTAGCTTTTTACTGATGGTTTATGCTTGCGATACTGCTTATTTTTTACTGATTATAGATCTTTTAGATCTAATAAGCAGTATCAGTAAAAATTAAAACAAAGGATAGCGGCAATTTTTTATCAATATACGACTTTTATTACATCAATATCGACTTAAATTTTTATCAGACTATTAAACGAGTAAACGAGTTGGTAAAGTATGCCTCGTGAGTTGAAAGCGGTGGGTAAACATGGACTTTGAATGCACCAAATATCAACTGCAAGTTAAATCACCCTTGAGCAATAAAGTTCGCTGTGAAGAAACTTTGTTTTTGCGCATCAGTCAAAAAATGTTAAGCTGAACAATGTATCAACTTAATTTTTAATGAAATTAAAAAAAAGAACACTAAGTAAAACTTTTCATGCGCTAAACCGGCCCTTACAGAGTAGATTCTATATCTCGCCCATACAATGGTTTTATTATTTGAGTGGCAACCCAGATTTAATGGGAGTCGAGGTAACGTCGAAGATGACGGATGTTCCGCACGAACTTGCATATCAAAATCAGAAAAAAAAACTGTACGAATTGATCAAAATACCACCGGCGCGCACATGAATGACAGCAGAAATGATAAACACTGACAATGAAACTTATTGTCTGTCGAAACAGGCCAGGATTACGCAAAAATGGTTTCATTCTTCACGGGGACAATGGCTCCAGTCCACTCAGCAGTCTTGCTTTTGGCCAAAAATTAGATCTAGAACAATCTCTATACAAAACACACCTTGCTAAGGCTGATGTTTTTCTTCAACCTGGTGTCAAACTTTTATCTAAGATACCGTCTTTGCACCTGACGAGAAGAAATAGAGGACGAAAGTGTCTGGACAATTGATTAGGGTCTACACCACAGCCTTTGGCTTTGGCTTTGACCTTTGGAAAATGAGCATGTTGAAGGGGTGAACATTGAAGGGAAAATGCTTTAAAACGATATAAATGTAACGAAACATACGTTTTATCTCTAGTATCGTAATTAAATGACCACATCTCGTAATATTCATTGTTTAAACCTACAAAGCATGACTTTTTATTCATTTCTTATTTTAATAAATATTAGATTTCAATCATAAAAAAATATATAAGTACGCTACTTGTACATAAATATACATGTATATAAAATGTACTTTTATATATGCACATATATATAACGGCCTCAGAAGCAAATGCAATTTTTAAAAACAGTGAAATAATTGCAGGTATATTTAGTTATATAAATTCATTAAGTAGCCATAGGTTATTACAATTGTAATGACTTGGTGTCTCTTTTCACACCCGGGATTTCTGAGAAGGCCTGGAGGCAAGACGGCCATTATTCCCCTACCGTATTCATCGGTGACAGTCGTTTTGTCACCGAGTTGTGGCAGACGCCGCGTCGCCATCGGACAATTAGGAAGCCGTCTTCTGTAAAGAATCCTCCCTCCATGCAGACAAAGCCTGTCCGGAGGAAAAACGTTTAGCCTTTAGCGGAAGACGCGGAATAGTTTGAAGACGGTTTACAGAAAGGAAATCAAGAGAGCCGCTTCAACCACCCACAGGCGTTTGTGAGGGTATATATTCGCCACCTTGATGTAAATGGGGGCAGATGACCTTTTTTTTACAGGTGTGAACAACCTCCATCGTCGGACGTGTGCCAGAGACGGAGAGCCTGCTGTATCCCTCTCATGATGTCCTGAACCCCGCGAAATAGCCTCAGATAGTGCTTATCTTTTTTGTAATTATTGTATAAAGCCTATATTTAATCGGGATGCAAATAAAGCATTTTGTAAATATTAAAGGCTGTCAGTCTTAGTTTTAGGCAAAGTCCTTACAGACTGTTATTAACTGGTGTCAGAAGTGGGGTAGGATATCAGTGATGAACGAAAGGATTACAGGTAGGCCGATTCTTTTTATCAGATTCTGGCTTTGATTTAAAAACTAAATAATGGTTTTGTATAAATGCAATAAGTAAAAATTATTTTATTGTTTTTTTTAAATGGTATATTTATAAGTAGCCATTTAGAGTTCGCATTAAGAACTAATATTTTAGAAATTTTGATGAATTAAATCAATTTCTGTGTTTTTTAGATGGTATATGTATAAATAGCCATTTAGAGTTCGTATTAAGAACTGATATTTTATATTAGAAATTTGGATGATTTAAATCAATTTCTGTGTTTTAATGGTGTATGAGTTAACCATTTGAAGTTCTAAGTAGGAACTATTGTTTTGAGGAATTGTGATAAGTAAAACCAATTTCTGTGTGTTTTTATGGTATATGAATGAGTAACCAGTTAGTGTTCAAGTAAAGAACCAATTTTTGTTTGTTAGGAATTGCAATAAGTTTAGCCAATTTCTGTGTTTTGTTAATTGCAAATACTGTATGTTTTTCTCTATTTTTAAAGAAAGTGAATTTTTTTTTGCAGTGTTTATTTAGTATTTTTTCTCTTTTAATAGTAACAGATATATTTAAGTTTCTTATGCTTTGATATTAACAGTGATAATTTAGTATTTGTGTATTACTGTGTGAGAAATCTATATAGAGCATTGATTAATTTGAGAATTCTGTTTATGTGTATTCTGTGTAAGAGTTCGGTATTTTGATTTGATAGGTATTGAGTAAATTGTGAATGTTTATATTGTGCGGTGCTAGTTTGGTGTTCATAAGGGCTAAAATTATAGTTCGGTATAAAATTGATCAGTTTTGAACTTGTTAGTTCCGGTTAGGACACATACCGTCGGAAGGTATAGCTAGTTGCCGAGGAAAAATTTTATTGGTTACCCTAAATTAGAAACCCTAAATTTAGAAAAATGTCCTTTTTAAATAAGGGTAAGAAAGGGGATCTTTTAGAGCTTTTAGAAGAGTTAGGAGGACTAGCTGACGATACGCTTAAGATTTCCGAAATTAAGAAGATCATTACAGAAAACGAAAATTACGTCGAAGAAGACGCTAGACTCGCACTAGAGCGTATTATTGAAGATAGGAAAGAAAGAGAAGACAAAATTCGTCAAGACCAACTTACTCTCGAAATGAGGAGACTAGAATTAGGAATTAATGGAGACAATAGAGCCCGAAATGGGAGGGACAGAGATGCAGACGCAACTCAGAACATTCAGCTCCTTAAAACCATGCAGAAATTTGACGAGAAACGGGACGAAATGGGCCTGTATCTAATTAATTTTGAGAGAAGAGCAGAGATGGCGGGAGTCCCTAAACAAGATTGGGTGCCATATTTGTTAGGGGTACTAACCCCAGAAATTTCCAACATGATGGCCAGAGAATCGCCAGAACAGGCAAAAGATTATGACTACGTAAAAGAGATGATTCTCCAGAGATTTAGGATGAATACAGAAAAATTAAAACAACTGTTTTATCGCCATCCTAAACTCGCAGATAAGTCATGGAGGAATTATGCCCATGAGCTTAGTGGCTATTATGATGAATGGATAGCAGATTTAGAAATCACTACATTTAAGAAACTAAGAGACCTACACATAACGGAACAGATGAAGAGACGGGTACCTGCCGATATAAAAGATCATTTTTTGGAGCAGTGGATGCAGATTAATACTCCTTTAGAATTAGCGGAAAAAATAGATAAGTATGAAAGCTTGCAAGACAGTTTCCGAACAAGAGAATTCCCAAAGGATCAGAAGTCCACAGATAAAATTAATAAGACATTTAAAAATAATCATAAATTTAAGGAAGAGAAGAAAGAAAAAAAAGATGTGGAAAAAGAAGCTTCTAGTGGACAAAACAAGGAAAGAATTTTTGAGAAAAGAAAACAGCTCCGTTGCTACGAGTGTGGTTCTTATGACCATCTGCGACCACAGTGTCCTAAACTTAAAGAGACGGAAATTATCGCGGCAACAGAAACTAGTGGAGGAGACTCGAGTGGCGTGATGACTCCATATATCAGTCAGGGAGTCGTTAATGGAAAATCTACGTCTATTCTGAGAGACACAGGAGCGAGCATTGATCTGATTTCTAAAAATTTGGTACAACCCCATATGTACACAGGAGAGCACGTTTATGTCAGTGCACCTGTGTTAGATTCATCCGTTTGCTTACCTATAGCAGAGGTCGATTTAAAATGTGAATGGGGCCACACCAGAACTAGAGCAGCTGTCAGCAATACGGAATTCGAGCAGAAACACTATTTGTTAGGAAATAAAACGGCAGCCTTGCTTGAGAAGATCAACAGGAATGTAGGAGTTCCGGTGAAAAATACTGTGCAAACTCGGGCCGAAAAACTAAAATTTGATAGAGAAAGACTAGACACGGGAGATGAAAAAACGAAAATAGAGCAAGTGATCCCCGGAGAAGAAGCGGTAGAAGAAATCCCTGCTGAAGAGAGCGCGACTATCTTGTCTCTCCAGGAGAAACGAATAATTACTCCCGACTTATTAAAGACTTCACCCGAAGAATTTAGAGTTGCACAAAGTGAGGACGAAGAATTAAAAGTAATTTTTGATAGGGCGAAAAAGAAGACGCCCGAAGAAAATAAGTACGTGGTGGTAAACGAGATGTTATTTTACCAGAAAAAAAATAACGATAGAACCACTAGAAACCTGCTTATTGTGCCTCGAAAGTATCGAGAGAAATTAAAAAGACTCTGCCACGAACAAACTAATGTTCATTTAGGCGTTGCTAAGATGAAAGACTCATTAACTCAGTATTTTTACTGGCCATATTGTCACTTAGATATAAATGATTACGTGTCGGCTTGTGACAAATGTCAAAATGGGAAATGCCCTAATGTTAAGAATTATAAGAAACGTCTTAACACTGTTAATTCCCGCCGAACACCAGGCTAAGCCGAAGTTTAGTCCTAAAAGTTTAAATGTATATTATAAGTATGTTGATTAATTGTAGTTTCAGTGTAAAAATGCGATCAGAAATTAATGTGTATTCGTTTGAGTAATGTTTTTTTATGAAGTGTAACATGTAATTGTTTGTAAATTTGAGCGACTCGACCATAGAAGTTGAGTTTTGCTTTAAAGGAAAATTCAGGTGAAATTCCTTTGACGTTATCATAATATAACGGTTTTGTAGTGGCAAACGCCATATGACGGTTTTATGTATGCCGTGTTAGAATGCCTCAGATAGGTTTTAATTAATGTTCAATTGTAACATTTTATGTTCTGTTTTGTTTGTTGCATAAGCCAGTAGAATGCCTCAGAAAGGTATGGGCTAACTTTTAAATGCAAATGTGTATGTTTTGTGTATACCTAAGAAGGTAGTAATTGGAGTCAAAATACACTCCGTACGGTGTTTGAATACCGCAATTGGATGATTTATTGTGAAATCGATAAGTTTTGTCTGAAGAGTTGTTACGACAACAGATAAATGTAAGTGTTGTCAAAGAATCCAAGTGATTACAAGGAATGTGAAGTTTGTGAGTTTTTTTTGATAAGGAATGAGCCAATGAGCTATTTTGTTATAATTTTATGTCAGTCAGTACTGAAAAAATTAGACCCTAAATCGATTGTGAATCCTATAGTAGGATAAAATGAATATTTAAATTTAGGTCACTGATGGCTGTCCACTTAAATGGAAAAGATTGGATCACAGGTAATCGTGAACGAATTAAGTTCCCTGATCCAGGATTTACGGAAAGCCGAGAATTAAATTGTTTTATGACTATAAGTGTTAAACGTATTAAAAGATAAGTAAGAAATTTAAAATTTTCATGTGTATTAGTAACCGTGATGATATGTTCTGTATGAAGTTTAGGTATCCATTTTGGATTTGTATTTAATTTTATTTGTGTAAAGTTGCTTCATTGTAACTGTGTTTAATATCAATTTGAGAATTTATTTGTGTCATGTGATCACAATTAAGGTAAATTATGGGATCCCAGTTGAGTGATTTACTAGTTATAATGTTTTTTATGTAGTGTCATGTGTATGTACTAGTGTTCTATGAATTTAATTTTTTTGATTGACATGTATTAGTATACGATTTTATTTAAAATTTTTGCCATGACTTGTTATATTATTGTGTAATTTTATAATTTCTTTGCTACAGCATGTTCTCTTAATAGAGATTTTAAAGTGCGTAAATTTTAATTATAAATTCCTTTTGATGTGCTTTTAAAATGATACTTTGAAGTACAGTTAAAAAATTTTCTTTCATGAAGGTAAAGCCAGAATTTGATCAAAATTAACGGTCTACTCGTAATGTCAATTGGGTGTGCATTTGCCTTCGGGAAAAGTTTTTATAATTGAAATTGTCCTGAGAAGGACCATGTTTTTGTTCTGTTTTTTGCAGGTGAAACTCTCTGCAGAAAAACATCTGGGGAGGGGAGGAATTTAGTCTGTAATGACTTGGTGTCTCTTTTCACACCCGGGATTTCTGAGAAGGCCTGGAGGCAAGACGGCCATTATTCCCCTACCGTATTCATCGGTGACAGTCGTTTTGTCACCGAGTTGTGGCAGACGCCGCGTCGCCATCGGACAATTAGGAAGCCGTCTTCTGTAAAGAATCCTCCCTCCATGCAGACAAAGCCTGTCCGGAGGAAAAACGTTTAGCCTTTAGCGGAAGACGCGGAATAGTTTGAAGACGGTTTACAGAAAGGAAATCAAGAGAGCCGCTTCAACCACCCACAGGCGTTTGTGAGGGTATATATTCGCCACCTTGATGTAAATGGGGGCAGATGACCTTTTTTTTACAGGTGTGAACAACCTCCATCGTCGGACGTGTGCCAGAGACGGAGAGCCTGCTGTATCCCTCTCATGATGTCCTGAACCCCGCGAAATAGCCTCAGATAGTGCTTATCTTTTTTGTAATTATTGTATAAAGCCTATATTTAATCGGGATGCAAATAAAGCATTTTGTAAATATTAAAGGCTGTCAGTCTTAGTTTTAGGCAAAGTCCTTACACAATATTCTTCAGATCGACGGAATGACCTAGTGGTTAGAATGCTATAGTTATTAGAATTACAGTAGACTATTTTAGTTTTGTCTAGTGCTCTAACATCACTTCGGTTCTGATGTCCTCATATGTATGTGAAAATGAAAATCGGGAACAACAAATATCTAAGAAAGTGGTAGAAATAGAAAAAGTATATAGAGAACCTACTCTGGTGTTCTACAGTAACTGTGTTTGTATCTATATATGTATAACTATCACAATCTTTCCGCCATTAAAATTTAGCCAAGTGTTAAAGCTATGATACCATAAATCAACCGCCAGTAAATTAACGGAAGCATTCTTCTCATAATTCCCGGAAAGCCCTGTGTACGCTACGCTGCCTAATCTTAAAATACTACAACTTGAAGAATGTGCATCTTAGGTAATCTGGAACATTTCTGCTACAGTGTTCATTCAGAAAAGTCATTATGCCGAGAAACGTTTACACTCGCTCCTTTGTACAGAGTTAATGACATGTTAAAAGTATGGAAACATGGCAGCATTATGAGCCTTTTTTTATCTCTTTAAAATTAACAGTTCAAAAATAGCATTTTTTTTTCTGTGTTTAAAAATCGACAGAAAGGGAAAGAGAGGAGAAATTTTTATTGCGTATAAAGCTTTAAAAAATAACAAATGTATGAACATTTTAGAAGTCATGTTATTTGACTTAATATATCACAGGTAGCAAATATAACTATAAAGAAATTCTGCTATGCTGAGATGCTTAAGAATGAGCGCTTTATATCAATTATATAAAATTTTTATGGGGGCCAGTTTATTATTATCTGTATTGTAGTATTAAATAGACTTATTTATTATTTTTATAAAATTTTTACAAAAGGGTAGAATACGATAACGTATAAATTTCGGCCTAAAATAATGTTTTTATGTTGAGAACTAGTTACATAGATTAAAATTTACTACCTTTTCGCACTAAAATTATTTATATATATACATATAGATTATTTGTAAATAAAGATGTGTGAGTACGTATTTAAGGAGTTAGGATCAACGTGATCGCCAGGCAAATCTTTAGATTTCGTTGGAATCTGTTACGGCGAGCAACGCTGAACTTACGGGTTTCCAGAGTGGTATGATTATAGAATGCTACTTAATCAAATAGTGTTTCAGTACAACTGATGATCGTCTGGGCATCTAGGAGTCAATTGTGTAGATATCATTCAAAGATGGAAAGTGAACGGCCCTACGGGAGCGAAACCCCGATGTAGAAGGCCGCACAAGTTGGATGTAAGAGACAAGAGATGCTTAGTGGGGAAGGACTGTGAAGAAGAGCGCATCAGCCTTGATATCAGAGTCGTCCTATGTCGAGGAACTGATATCAGTAATCGTACAAATCATGGGGAACTACATAATATCGGATACCATGGCTGAAGGGCAGTACTTAGCCTAATGCCAGAAAGAGACTCAGTGGAGTATAGCATGTCGATCATGGACAACAGAAGAGTGGGAAAAGGCTATGTGTTTCATGCTTCTTACTTTTCCAATCGGTTGAACGTGCCTGGTATGGCAGTTGCCTGGGGACCGTTTTCTTTCCGACTGCTTTGTCCCAACTGTTGAATTCGGAGAGTGCTCTGCGATGGTCTGAACCTTTTTCTGCAGGAAAGGGTTGAATCCATTGGTTATTTTGTCTTCAGCTATGAACTCGTGGGGAACTGCATAAAAATTTTAGATGATTGTGCACTTCCTAAAATGTGGCTGAACTTTTTTCTTTTAGCTTGATCCGCCCATAAGCCACACTTGGAGCTCTCTGTCAAGACCTAGCGACTAGGTTGCTTTATTGATGTTGCTTTTATAAAAATGTTTTTCATATTTATAAAATTATAAATTAGATATTAATATACATTAAAGAAGATTTTTTGACGGGTAAAATTTTGCAAGTAATTTTTTTTTTCAGATTATAATAACGCATTGTTATTTTATTTGTTAATTTTGACATTTTCTTCGTATCAAGCCAAAACAAAATCATGCTTTTCAGTAAGAAATAAAACATTTATTCGTTATACATATTCATCTGCTTAATATACATTAACGTCGTTTGTTTTGAGACCTTTTTATTACTTCCTGAGCTTTTCCAAAAGTTAATAGGCGTAAAAGCGCAGCATAAAATATTGGAACTACTGTTAGCGTTCAGTAGCTAAATGGCTGCTTGTAATTCATTTGCCCATGCGTCGTATTTATAAATATTATTACTGATTGCCTCTTACAAGTCGATGCTATTTTTATCCAATATTGTTTTTTAGCAAAGAGAATTTTATGCCCCAAACAGGATCTCTGTAGCCTTCACGGCTGTGCACATCTGCATGCAGAGAGAGTGCCCAAAAATAAAGAAATAATCGCGGTTGTTCAAATAAACACCTGCAGGAAAGTTAATATTAATAATTTACGGAAGGTCGCGAAACGCCTACTGCAGATTACTCGATAGGTTATTACATTCTCACCTAATCATTTCTCTGTATATTCACGTTTAAGACGTTTAGCCGGAAAAGAAATTTTATACGCTTAAAAATCTGTAGATCTTAATCTCTTCATCATCGCGTATGAAAATGGTCTCTCTTGTTAGAAATCAATATTTTCGGAAAGCCTTGTTTCCGATTCTCTTTGTAATGAGAAAATTGCCATCTCTGTTAACGGTAAACGCGTTACGTCTATTCCGAAGATATATTAACGGTAAAGTAATATATCAAACGGTACAGTCAAACCGTTAAAGTCAACGGCACACTGTACCCTGAAACGGTACAGTGGTTTGAGACGAAACAGATGGTACGGTCGGGTCTGATCCTACCCGATCTCTTTTTTGATAAGGTTTTTAGTAGAAGTAAGTACACAATAAGCATTTTTTTTTTTGTATAATAACATTTATTGATAATATTTTACATGAAATAAAAGCCTTTTCGTAGAAAAAATGGACCAACGAATTGCAATTTTTCTAAACAAAGAAAATCTCTTTGGCATTTACATAGAATGTATATAATAGGTCTAATATGTAATTTAGTCTACCTAGTTTCAGAAGTTAGTGAAACCAAATTTCCGAACACAAAAAATGTAAAAAAATAGTACATACTGACTTTTTTGGCCTTCAAAATCGAAATAAAAAAATTTAAAAAATCTAAATTAAAAAAAATTAAAAAATGACTAGTGATCATAAATAATGTTATTCAAAAAAGACACTCGTATTTACTTATTCCTGTATCTAGTAGGGTGGTCTAGTAGGTCTATCGGGTAGGGTTCCTTGTCAACTCGATCTCTTGCAATGAGAGGGGGAGTACGCGAGGGGGAAGACACACCCTAGGGTCGGATCCGACCCCCACTGTATCGTTTAAGGGTTAAAGCGGTACAGCAGTTGACGTTGCAAATATTCATTCCCTATCTTCAGTCCCTATCTGAGTAATTTTCTAACGACAGATTAGAAAATACAGATTTTTGAATTCTGTTTTCTGCATTTGAAAATAAATTTTTCAGTGCAATGCCTGTGTTTTGCATATATTTTGCGCTTTTAATTTAATATTTAAAGAAAGAAAAAAAAAATTAAAAATTTGCAGTGAAAAACACGGAGCTCTTTATATAAATGTATAAACCCCTATAAACAAAGAAAAAATAGAATTAGAAATATGCATTTGCTAATCAGTGATTAAAAAATAATGAGAGAAAAAATTTTCCTTAGCTCAATATAAGACTGCAGACCTGCGATGGCAACGGAAGCATCTTATCAACCTCTCTGTACTTGTAATAAAACTAAAGTGCAATTTCATTCTCTCTCTAAATAATTTGTATCCCAAGTAATTATTTACGTCTGGAAAAGAGGTTGATAAAACTGAGTGGTCGATTTATGTTAGGAACAAGTATTTTGATTTTTCATATCACTAGATAATATTAACTTTTTCCGGACTTCCCATTTTCTAATACGAAAGTGATATTTCGATGGAATCACAGTTACATTTGTTATTATCGATAATTGTATTCATATTCTGCTGTTTCTCATTTAATTTTTATGTTTCATGCTGCAAAAATAGGAAACGATATAGTGTTATAAAAAAACAGACAAACAGAAAACACATATTGCAATTAAAGTACGTAATCCAGATACCTAAGGTATTAACTACAAAGTTAGAATCTGGAGATATACAGTTAGTTGAAAAATAAAGAAGTTTAGAAATTTGGAATAAATGCTTTTAAAAACTATTTCGTTTTTTGGGTTTTGTTTAAATCCCGAATAATTATTTTTCGTTAAAAAACTGACCAATAGATGGCACTGTATGTTCAGTTTTATTAAAATAGAATTTCTTGCTTGAAGCTTTTAAATATTCTTCATTAGTGGAGTGAAAATTTATTCAGCGGTTTTCAGAGGTAATCCCTGATAGAAGAATTTATATAAGATCAAACAAACCCTGTTTCCATATAATAAAATTTAAGTGTTTCACATCTGAGTAAGTCAAATGCTGTGCATCATGAAATGTATTATTCTCAATTCAAGAATTTTTAATCAAGGAACGGAAATTGAAAAGGGAAAATTCACGAATGAACTTTTACGTTAGAAATAACCCAAAAGAACAAATTATGTTTAATTACAGGTAGGAATACATAATATAATTTAACAATTTTCAGGGAAAATTTGGAGGATTCTATACAATTTGTATTTGAGGAGAAAAAACAAACAACCTAGAATAAGTGGTCTTTATTATATTGAATTCCATTGTCTCGCTCTTTAGTTTTTTACCAAGAGATTATATTTTTCATTTAAAAGCCCTAGATTAGTCTTAGCCTATTCTGGAAATTACTAAAATAACGTTCAAATTATTAAGTTTTAATGACGATTAAAGTAATTTTTTCGTTAATATTGGAACATTAACTTTAAATTTAAAATATATAAATCAGAGTTGTGTAAATCGGAAGAAAATTGTTAATGAAAATTTGCATGAGCTGCTAAATTAGGAAATATGTTTAAGATCATTTTAAAACTAAGTCCCGAAACAAAGATTTACCATTCAAGTAATCTTATATTTTACTAATTTCTATTCAAATTATAAAAATCTAAATCAATACATGATCGAAAAAATATTATGTTTTTCATCATGGTTTTTGATCACTGACAAAATATGTTTCAGTTAAGCATTTTTTTTTTCCTTTTGCAAAAAACTTAGTATCAGGAAGCGTAGGAATGAATTTCTTCGGTTTTTATACCTGCTATCGATCTTAGCTTGACAGAAAAGTTTTATATTTCACGTTCGTAAAAAATGCAAGATTACTCAGAAAATATTTTCTTCAAGTTCGAAAAAAGAAAATATTTGAATTGTGATTCCTATTTTCGTTAATCCATATCTATAACAAATAATAAAAATAATAATAAAAAAATGCACAAATTGCCCTGCAGTGACAGGAGGGAACATTCCGCCAGAAGGAGACGTGCCACCATAGCTCAGTGGTTAGAGCACTGGTCTTGTAAACCAGGGGTCGTGAGTTCGATCCTCACTGGTGGCTGAGCGATATTACTCGTTTAAATCTTTTTGCAGGCTTTTGGGTACTCTTGTACTAACGTTTCAGTTCTCGTTGGATTAATCACGTCGTTACTAAACGAACATTGCACCCGTGATAGATAACATTTATGTATGAAAATATAGTTTCGTTTTAGCTCAATAAATTTTATTTAAATGTATTCTGTAATTTATTTGAATTATTTCTAACTTCAAATAATGAATCTTACGTTTTAAGGTATTTTATCATTATTCCCCGAAAAAAAAAAAAAGAACTTTTTAAAACAGTATTATTGAATGAATTTAAATCTGGGGAAAAAAATTCGAACGAATTATTCATTTTGTAAAGAGAAACGCTTCCTTTTATGAAAAAAAAAAAAGCCTCAAAATTTCGCGAAAACTGTTGGATTGAAAAAAAAGCTTTTTCTCAGCTTTATAATTATATCTTTTTTTTTTTCCGTTATTGAAACTGTATTCCAGAAGGAGCAAAAGAGAACTATCTAGCAGAAATTAGAAAAAAGGAAGAAAAAAAACTAGTTTTATGAAAGATCATTAATAATAATAAAAAAACAGATCTGTTAACGAATGTGCTACTAATTAAGCCACAGCTTAATGAAATTTGTGTTAAAATAATTTGAAACAGTATGGATACTAAATCCCTTTTAAAAAAAAAATTGTGGGAAGGAGGAAATTCTTGAATAAAAAGTACTTAAGTAGGTTCTCTTTTATAACTTTTACTGTTATTAAGCGAAAATATGTTTCATATTACATAATGGAAAAAAAGCACAGTTCTAAAGAGATGCTATCTTTAGAGGTTTTGTCTTTAAATTAAAATAAAAGTTTTTTAAAAAAATTGAACATAATTTCTATTGCTAGAAAAAAATATATATTAGTTCACTATGGTTACTACTACTACTATGACTATTACTACTATTACTATTTAACTGTTTTTTAAGAAAATTTATTTCCTTAAATTTTTTTCATCAACATTTTGAATTTAGTGAACTTATTAAAATTTAAACAACCATGACGTGACGCTAAATAAATATGAATAAGATTCATGAATATGAATTCATAATAAATTATTTCGCTTTATCAATACTATTTATATAAGGGTAAAATCTATCTGGATGAAATCAATTTATTCCTTTTTTTTCTTCTTCTTCTTCTTCTTTTTTTTTTTTTTTTGGATTTAAATGCCTTAATCTAACATTTTTTTTTTTCACATGAAAAAAATACTGTTGCATTAGAAAATTTTTTTAGCATGTTTATAAAATATTTCACTGAAAGCTATCAAATTTCATCTTTCGTGTAATCGTTTGATGTTGTTACACTGAGCAAATACTTCACCAGTTATGTAAAAAAATACATATATAATTTTTTTTTACCTTGTTTGAATAATAAAGCAAAATCACTTCTGTGCAAATATTTTTACTGCAGAAAAAAGAAAAAAAAATCAATTTTGAATTGAACAAATAAAGCTATTTCTTACATTCAGCAAAGCGTTTTAAACATTGCATCCTTATGAAAACAGATGTTTTAATGAAATAAGAAAAGGTGATAATAAATAAAACAGTGTATTTTTTCCCTCTCTCTTCCTTTTGTGTTGCTGAGCCCGTTGTTCTTGTGGCCTCATGAACATTAAATATGTGTACAACATTATGTTTTAATTCAAATGTACTTCCTTTGTTAAAGTAAAGTAAAGTAAAGTAAAAGTGTGGTCAACGTCCCTTTCACACTTTCAACAAGAACTCTCCTGATGTACAATTCACCCATTTCGTCCCCCACCCCACCCCCTCCTTCCTTCTCTCTTAGCTCTGAAGAAAAGTGACCCAAAACTTTTCTGATAGATCTTTCCATCTGGCACCATGACCTCCCCTGGGCGTTGAACTCACCCTTCGACGACGAATGCAGGTTTTTGCATTGCACGGTTGGGCTTTTTGAGCACCGGTTGTTTGTTAGTATGTGTACGAACACGCCTGGACATTTAAGAAATCTTTAAAAAAAAAAAAAAAAAAAAAAAAAAAAAAAAAACTGAGATAGTTTTATTTTCCTGTAATAAAAACTGCCATTCATTTACTTATTTGCCTTGCATAAATATATAGGGCATACGAAAATACATATCTTGCATATGGTTAGACAAAGAACCTCTGCATCCCCAGTTTAATGTAAATCAAAACTATAAAGGAGCGTTAATTCTCTCACGTTATTATTAGGTATTTCCAGCTTGATGAATATTTCGGAGCTCGAAATTTAATCTTGAGCAGACGCACGCTGAGTTTATGGAAAACGTTCTAATTATGTCTCTTCTAAATAGAAACATGTAGCCTGCGTGAGGTCTTGAAAGTGTTTATAACCATCTTTCACTCCCCCTGCACAATAAGAGAATTTTACATTGATTCAATAAATTCTCATGAGCAGGAATCCCTCGTTGCAACTGATTGCTTTCACAGACATATTTTTTTTGGAGGTGTACATTGCTTTGTGTAACATATATAGTTGTAATTGCGCCCCCGCCTATAATAGATGCAATAAGTTGTACGCGTTATGTAGTAATATTCTTTGCGCAACACTTTCTGCGTTATATTGCGCGGTTTTTAAAGATCCATAATATCATACGTGCTGTAAAGACTGGGAAAAACAACTCAACTCCACTCAAGGGTTAGAGGAGAGTTAGAAAGGGGATGAGGCCATATTGGCTGACGTGAGAAGCTGCATATGACTACTTAGTTGTATTTTCGATTATTTTATATGTTTGTGTAATGTGCTGCTCTAAAAAATAATTAAAGTTTGGCAGCTAAAAAGAAAGGCTTTCTTTTTTTGTGTTCAAACCTTTCTCACCGCCTTTACCTACTCTTGCCGAAATGAGGAATTTCTACTCGTGCATGAGCTCCAAATAAAAGGCAAATAAAAGGCATTATCAAATTAGATTTCCGTACTTACGTAGGAAAATTTTTGAGTAAAAAATATTGCGAGTATAGACACTGTAAAAGTATTTTTTCTTGCTTTAATGGTCATTTTTTTAATCCTCAAAATCGTTACAGTGAAGATTTAACGTTTGAATGTGTTTGTAAAACACAACCCACGTTTTTTTTTTTTCCTTACTAATCATCAGGTTCAGTGTGTTTTCTTAAATACACACACGCGCACGCATTTTGCATTTATATGTAACTAATGTGTTAAAAAAAATAATATTTCAGGTAGTCTCTTCTGACGAAACTACCGCGGGTTATTAACGTAGGATTACTTATCGTTGCTTACCTCTTTTTTTTTTTATTATTTGACGCATTTTGGTACTTTTCTGTTTAACTGTTTACTGCTACTGGGTTTGGCGCGCTGCCAAAATTATAACTCGCGACGCCGAACAATTTTTTTCTTTCCGACCGTTATTCAGGAACGTAATCCAACTTTAAAAAAAAATAATAAATAAATTTTTTTTTAAAAAAATTAGCTGCGACTATTAAAATAATAGCATGCCACATTACAATTTAAAAATTAGTTGTGTCAACTAGACGCTTATCATTAACAGGAAGTTCTAGATTATATATCTACGTATGAGTGAGTTACATCTCTGGCAATCATACCTGACTATATCCCATATGGCAATGTAGTTTGCTACACATCCACTAGTGACTGATCCAGTACTGTTAGTACATATTTTTTTTTTAATTAAGACTTTTCTCATGATATTCTAAAAATAATACGCAGTTCAAAGAGAGCGTGCAGAGGCGCTCCTGAAAGTACTTTAACATAAACTGCCAACATATACCTTCGTTGCAAATAAATTCTGGCAGTTGTCAAACCGTGAGTGTTCCTGAACATCCGATAGCGGCATTGGGACTTTGACACTCCTGACCACCTCTCATCTCCCCCTACACTCGTTCTCGAAAGTGATCTAAACTTCTTACCTATTTTCTAGCTCCCCGGGCAGTTTATCTCTTTAAGTAGGACACCGCCTCGTTCCGGTGCCACTGAACTTTCATGCTACGTATCTCTAAACGTCTGGCAAGCGAGTGCATCCACAAGGAAGCAAAATGTATTCCGAGTAAATCAAACGGAGCCGCATCTATATGACTGCGTAGCGTGTGACTTTAGTCAACTTATTTTGTCATTGAGAGAACGTGTTAAATATCCTGGCAACTGTCAAAGGAATATATATTAGATTTTACATGCAACAGGCAGGGCCTTTGTATCGCATGGGCAAATCGGGACTTTGCCCAGGGCCCCCTGATGCTAGGGGGCCCCAAAACCCCCTTGGTGGATGCACCTATTACTTCTAATAGTATGTATAGCCCATGGATAGTTCTTATTTTTATAAATGTTCGTTAGTGGGGGCCCCCAAATAGCATCTGCCCAGGGGCCCACAGCGTTCATAATCGGGCCCTGACAACAGGCATTGATCTTCAGTAATTATTCGATCAACTATTTCACAACTCTTTTCGGGGAGCTCAGTTTTAATAAAAGTTCGGTAAAATTTATGTAGAACGTCACATTACAATTCATAAATCTACCATAGACATTATTATTAATTGTAATAAATGTTCAACAATGCAGCATAGTTGAAATTCAACTGTCCAACCTAGGGTTATCTCTGTATTCGAAGCAATCTGAGATAATGTATGCAAATTAAGGGGCAAATGAATTTGCAGTAGCCTGAAAGAGGGATATGCAGATAAAGATTAAATTATTATACAAAAATTTTTCGTAATAGTGCACTCCTTCGAGTAAAGGAATTTTTAGTAATAACATAATAACATCATAAGATTTCCTTTTCAATAGCGAACAAATTAATGTTTTCTATCAAACTAAAAAACTCGCCATGACATATCTTTATTGAAACATTTTGTGACATTTTCTTGGATATTGAAAGACTTGAAAGTAAAAACGTTAAAATGTGTTTATGCTTAAAAATTTATTTTTAATAATAAATAATAAAACCTATTTTATATTTATATAATAAAGATAAGTTGCCTACCTTTACCATATTTTATTTAGCAGTTATATAAAAATATGGGATTTATTCTTGACATTCATATACTTTTGTACTGAGTTAAACAAAAATATTTTTTTCAAAATCTGAATGTGCACAAAGAAGGAAAAGTTTTTCCATTCTTAAACACGTTCCCTGCAATAATTTAGAAATAATTTATTTTCTATTAAATGCTGCAAAGTGTTTTTTATAAATATCTTTCTCCAACTTTTTATTTTCATACTAGCTCATTATTTTGTTGTCTGTAACTCTATGTGCGGTGTGTTTACACATTAGTGAAATCAAATATACTGCTTGAAAAAAAATTAATAATATTTATATATGTCACTTTAATGCAATGAAACTATAATAAAGTAAATGTCAAAGGCAAATTTAAACTGCTGTTTTCTCTCTGTGACCTTCTTTCTCATTCCCTAGTGGGTCTAATGTAAACATACTTCCAGTTCATTTTACTTTCTCAGCCACAGATATTATAAATAGACCATGATGTTATTAATAGAATATGCTTGCACGTGAACGGTTACGAGAAATATTAAATAATTAAATGTAATACGATGATACAAATGCTCAAGCCACGATCTCAACTGACAAAATCGTCGTATTATATTTTATATAATTACCTCCAAAATAACTCTGGAAAAAGGATGATACGGATTCAGCAAAGCACGTGAGCTAAACGTCATACGAAGAGAAAACACGAAGCTATTTTTAATCTTTTCACTGCAGGAAAGTCGAATCGAAAGGATTTGCTCGTGTGCGGATGACGTATTACAGCCTTCGCAGTCGTCACCTGACCACGCCTACTCCTGGGCACATGTTGTGGATGTCACGTGTGATACACTTGCGCTGATTAGCTGACGACTCATGACGTTAATGACGTACGAGTACATGACGAAATATTGTGACGGAAACGTCTGACGTTAAATTACGCGCCAGGAGCCTGGGGATTTTCCTAAAAGAAGTAACTCAAACACAACCTTCATGAAGCCTGAAAAGAAAAAACACAATTTCAAATCGCTGTCGAGGATGAATTATTACTTTCTGAAACTAGATTTACCTGTTATATAGACTATTTAAATTTAACAAGAGTGACATGACTGACAAGATTTTTTAAAAATTTTTATTTACAAATGCAGATTTAGTTCTGTGTCTCAACACATCTGTTTTGATGAAGTTAAAGAATGAATAATAATTGAAGCTCAGCTAAGAAATGATGGTATCAGCTAGATGGTATTTTGATTGATACGTATTCTAGAATTTTATGTATAAAAACCACTGAAAAAACTTGCTATCGCATATCTTTTTTCGCCATATTTGGCGACATTTCCTTGGTCATTTATTTAAGGGAATGTTATAAAATCTGAAAATAACTTTTTTAGTGGATCATAAACTATATTCATGACAAAGACCAGGGGTGGCTTGGTGCATGTATGTGTGTTCTCTTGAATGTTCTCTTGAGTCTTCTCTTGGGCCTTACGAGAATGTTTATGATAATTTCATATACCGTATTTTCCGGCCTATAACGCGCACCTATAATTTTAAACTCCATTTTTTAATTTTTAGGTATATTCCCCGTATAACGCGCACCCTTTTTTGACGAAGAAACGTGAAATGTACATGTGCGATGCTCTTATCATTTGAAGTCATTCATTCGAAGGATTTTCCTAGGCTTTCAAACAATGGTATACTGAACTGACAAGCGATAAGGGGAATAATATGAGTGTGGGGGAAATGCTTGAGGGAGTAAATAATTCCTGGTGCCTCAAAGAATCCAGAAAGTCTTTTAGTTTGGGACATGTTCAGATCCCATCTAACGGATAATATGAAGAAATTGATGAAAGAGTTTAACACAGACATGACAGTTATTCCAGGCGGATTCACGCCATTAGTTCAAACTTTAGATGTGTGTATCAATAAACCATTCAAAGGAAATTTAAAACGACAGTTGGATGTTTGAAGGTACAAAAAAATGTAAGGCTAAATTCGTCATGCCAGTCTAGAAATAGTGTGTGAGTGGATAATAAAAGCATGGAATGAAATTATACTTTACATGATTCAAAAGTCATTTAAAAAATGTAGTATATCTAACAATCTAGATGGAAGGAAGACGGTTATTTATTCATGGATCAGAGTAGCAGTGATGGTGAAGACGAAATAGAACTCGACGATGTGCCTGAAGATATAACGGAAGACGTATATAACGAACTATTCATGTTATCCGATAATTAAAATTTTTAAGTTCATATGGTATGTCATTTCTTTTAAATAAACAGCATTTAGGTACATGTAGATATCCAATTTTTTTTATGTTCATCGTTTCCTTATTTTTAAATGTATCCTTTTTATATCCGGCGTATAACGCCTTAATATAAAAATGAATTTCGATCTTATTTTTTGTATTAAAAAAGCGCGTTATAAGCCGGAAAATACGGTAGTTTCGTTACAGGGGCATCTATAAAAGACATTCATCTCGAGCGGTCTTTGTTCTTATAATCAAACGTTTCCTTATGACTAAAATCAAGATAGAAGGTATCAAGATAGAAGGTTACACAGTTTCAGAATGAAATTTCAATATTCTGTCTAACGTTATCGTGTCACTAGTTTGCAATAATCTTTTCGATGTGAAGAAACCCATTCGAAAATGAGCGAACATTTTATCAGAAAGAGCCATCCTCGGAAAATTCTAGGATTTTTCCAACTTTATCTAAAATCCGTATTTGCGAATTTTTTAAATAGAATCAATAATATGTTTCATGTATTTTAGCAATGTATCACTGACGAGATGTAAAAGAGATGTACCTGGTCATATATGTTTAAACACTTTAAGTTCCAAGATTACTTTAAAAAAAATTTTTACCTGTCTGCTTGAAAATTGTCGCTTTTATGAATTATAAAAATTTCCGCCTACTTAACGTGCGAATTCTCCATTGTATTACTAGTCACCGGAATAAACGATTATGTATCCTGTCGCACAAAATTAAATCTTACTGTATCCAACTGAATCTGTACCAGCGCTCAAAATTTACACAAATCGCATTTGGAATACTTCAGAAATATATTATGCATTAATATAACAAATATTTCGACCGTAAAACGTATTTTAAAAATTATAGGATAACAAGTCGTGAAAACGTACCTCCTTGAGATTAAAACGCTATTTTAACCGTCGCATTGTACACAATGCTCTTGAAAGTTGTTTACGGTCTGGAGAACATGTAAAGTGACTCAGTTTGACAGATGAATCAACAAGTTTGTTATTCAGGTGCATGGCGAAAAGAATAATGGCGTCGCTCACGTGACACTCTTGTGGCAAAACCGTCACCCACAATAAGCGAGAGAAGTGTGTTTTTTTTTTTTTTTAAACACCTGCAGCTCCATAAATAAACAGAAATAGAGTAAGGACTGTCATAATGTGTTCCATTTATACTCCGATTTCTTTTCCTTTCTACGTTTTCATTGGGCAGAAAAAGACAGCACTTGTCTTTTCCTTTCAATCGGAATTTCCCGAGGCGAAATCAATGAGATGTGATGTATTAGCAATTTCATTTATCGTTAATATACCACATAAGTTTTTCTGGAGGGGAGGGGGGGGGGGTCACAACGGTTTTATTCAAATAACAACTTTTTAGCGAGTTTAGCGACAAAAAAAAATGTTGTCACTTTTTATTTATCATGAAACTGTTGTTGTTGTTTCCAATGCCCCCCGGCCGGAATCGTATTCCAGACCAGGTACATATAGGCTAGTAGGCTAAGGGTTGCGGCTCCTGTTTTAAAATGGCTCCACAAGGGGCGGAATCTGATTTTCCCAGGTGCTACCTCAGTTTAGACCGAGCAACTCCAGGGGTGATATCTGGGGGGATCGTACTTTCTCCCACTCTCTCTGATCTTATAGAGGGGTATTCCGATCTACGGATTTAACGTGTCCATATCTGGCCTACACACGGAGGTATTGAATGGCGCTTGCGGGGATTCGATCCGAGCACCCTCAGCACAGAAAGCAGACGCGCTACCACCAACCTACGTCAACAACCCCCCCCCCCCCCATGAAACTGTAATTTTTTAAATGGAAAACTGCCATTCAAAGAGCAAACTCAGCTCATTAGCAATCTACCTCCTTTATATGTTAGTGGTAAATGCAAATCGCGGTTACTTTACTACGCATAGTACAAAAATTCTAGTTGTCAGTTGGTCTTTCATCAGTCTGTGCCGTCACTTCTTGCATTGCTATAGAAGTTTCCCCGACGGAATAAAGCAATTTTAGTTAGGTAATTTTTAACGTAGGATTACGTTCCTCCAGAACAGTCCTGCGAAAAGGAAAATTTCAGACGCTAAAACTGTCCGTCCATCCGTCCTCGCGAGTTATAATTTTGGCAGCACGCCAAACCCAGTCTATCGCTTGGACAAGTCAAACAGAAAAGTGCCAAGATGCGTCAAAATTTTGACATACATATATGTATATAAATACATACGTGCATATACACTCATGGACAAAAAAATTAGCGCACCAAGAAATAATTGCGGGATCGTAACGAAACTTGCAATGAAGGTACATGTCGGGGAGATATGCAAATGATTAGAAATGCAGCGTGATTGCGCATTACGTATAGCCGGTAGAGGGCGTTGAACATCGTACTCTGTGGAGTATAAAACAGGTAACCAAAGCTTGCTTGAGTGTGCTGAATCATTTACAAAGGAAGAGCTGAGATAGACATGCCATTACGCCGTGTTCGAAGACAATATAAGCAGTTGTCGCAGTTGAGAGGGGGAGAATCGTCGGGATGATGGAAGCTGGGTGGTCAGCTAGGCGAGTAGCTCGTCAATTAGGCCGCTCTGATTGTGTTGTGAGGAGGTGTTGGGACCAGTGGACCCGAGAGATGTCATGTACACGAGACCAGGCTCAGAACGCCCTCGACAGACCAGTCGTCGAGAAGACCGCCACATCGTAAGAAATGCACGCGTACAGCCAACTGCTTCATCGGCCGCCATCCAGGCACAGGTAGCACCTTCACTAGGGGCCTCTGTGTCTTCTCGAACCATACGAAGGCGCCTGGCTGAAGGACAGTTGGTATCGCGGCGCCCATTACGTGTGCTGCCCTTGACGCCCACCCATCGACGCCTCCGTTTGGAGTTTTGCCGCGCACGAGGAAACTGGACTGCAGCGGAATGGAACCAGGTCGTCTTTAGCGACGAATCCAGATTCAATCTCGGCAGTTATGACAATCGTGTTCGTGTGTGGAGAGCCCGTGGTGAACGCTTCAATCCTGCCTTTGCTGTACAGCGACACATCGCTCCCACAGCTGGTGTGATGGTATGGGGTGCCATTGCCTACAATACACGGTCACCCCTAGTATTGTTCCGTGGCACCATGACAGCCCAGCGGTATGTTCATGAAATCCTGCAACCACATGTGTTGCCACTCATGCAACGGCTCCCAGGAGCCATTTTTCAACAAGACAATGCTCGGCCTCATACGGCAAGGGTGTCACAAGACTGTCTCCGCACTGTTACTACCCTTCCTTGACCTGCCCGATCCCCAGATTTGTCTCCAATCGAGCATATCTGGGATCATTTGGGACGACGAGTTGGCCATCCCACGAGTTTGAACGAACTAGAGGCAAGGTTACAGCAAATATGGAACGAAATGTCTCAAGACATCATACAGAACTTGTATGACTCAATGCCTCAATCGCATCGTGCATTCGCGCTAGAGGGGGTCCAACGGAGTATTAACTCCTCCGTTCTTTTGCCTTTTTCTCTGAAATAAATTATCCTTTTTCTTTGATTTTCTTATCATTTACTTATATCAAAGTAATCATTACGTATGTAAAATTTCGTTTCATTTTGACGACTCCTTCTTGGTGCGCTAATTTTTTTTGTCCATGAGTGTTAGTTTCGTTAGAAGAGTCTACCTGAAATTTTTTATCTTTTTTTTTATTATACAATTTTGCATCTATATGGTAGGTGAAAATATTTCTTCAGGTTCTGTTCTGTTCTATTCTTGCTTTTACGACTGGGGGATGAATGTTTCTTCATGTTCTCCAAATTTCCTCTTTGTTAAATCAAAAATCTTGTAGGAATAAAATTATGGAAATTTTGGAGATTTTCCTTTGATTTAAAAGATCTTTTTAAATGAAAACAGGCAAGGGGGAAGGCCGGGGGGTGGCAAAGTATACGTAGAAACCGTTTAAGGCGGTCGCAACTTGGAAAATGGTTGGGAAACACTGATCTAATAGGATTAAAAATTTTAAATTAGGGTTTTTGGTTGAAAATTTTGATTTTCGTCGACGTTTTGTATATTTTAAAGAATTTAGATATAGAAACATTCCAAGAATAGAAATCATCAGGAAAACTAGAGGTATACTTCTTTCCACCTAACAAAGAGCAGTTTGGCACGTTGCCAAGAACATAATTGCATGTATAATGCAATCATTAAAATTGAAACATACCTATACCTCAATTAGTACGCCAGTATTTTCTAAAGGCAATTTTGCCTCTTATATACCAAACATTTTCATTAGGAACTGCCAGGGAAGAAACGTTGACGATTTTCTAGACCATGTTTTTTAACTAAGCTAATAATTTTCAAAATTTAGTTGCTTTCTGCTGTATGACTGTACTATTTCGACTCAAACATATTTTTTTTTATTTACATGCCTATGAGCGAAAGTGATTTGTTTGGCCAGACATTAAAAGAAAAGATAACGAAAAGGGAAAAAAAACCGCTGTATGCCATTACAATAAATAAAACTTCATTTTCATCGGAAAGGAAACCGATCAAACTGGCCGTCGAGAGATGTCTACGCTTCCAGACAACTCAACTCCCACACATGAAAGCGAAGTAGTTGAACGTGAGGGGATTGACTTGAATTCGCGCTTCGTGAAATTAACTGATGTAGAACTTGGCTTCTGTAACGTTTTTACTCTAATTTATTTGCTTACTTGATCCACCGATATTGTTTTTGATCTTTCGTCTGAAATACAGCTTGCAATTTAGATATCGTGATCTCTCTAACAGATGTCAGTTTAAAATTATAATAATACATTGACATAACCTCCTCCTGAAGAAAAAAAAACGTTAAAAAAATAGAAAAGAGAGAAAATAAGAAATTTGTGATCTCTAGATATAACAAAAAATTATTAGCATCTGTTTATTGAATAAATGTCTTATACCTTTAGTTGAAGTGAGGGATTTTCTCACTAGAGATCTGAGAAGCAAAATGGTCGCCTTAAGGGTGAAAATGCTCCAGTACCTAGAACATCTAGGAAATACAGTGATTTCCGCTTATAAGAATCACGTTTGTTATTACTGTTTTTGATTCTTATAAGCGGTTGATTCTTATAGCCGAAATTTAGGTTTTTGGACAGACAAACACACACCCATATATTAGATATATTAGATACATATATTAGATAATTTACCATATGGTACTCTTTAATTTACGTTAATTATCTTTTATTAAAATTGTTTTTTATAATTTTAAAAATACAACTTAATTTCTAGAGTTATAAGTAGATAAACATAATTATAGTAAGAGAAGAAAATATCCAATATTTGCTACAACATACCTGGTTAACAGTTTTAACATTTTAACTACAGAAATGGAGCAAGAAAAAGGTTTCTATGGTAGTTTGACTTAATGAAGTTTTCAGGAGGCTTGTTATACCTCTTTCAATACCAATAGTCTCAGACGAAGATTCACCTTCTAGCTTACGTTTCACGGTTTGATAACGTGCTGAATCTACTAATGTCACGTTTGCCTAAATCATAGTGGACACTTCGAAGATTTATGTGTTTCAGGGTCCAGGAAGCCACAACCAGGATGTGGGAGGTGGGAAAAAAAGGGTCCCTGTCTTTGTTTGCCAGTGGACAAAAATTAATCGGACCCGGGAGGGTCATGCAACCGGGTCATGCTAATAGGACAGTGATGTGCTAAAGCGTTTAAGGGGAAACTATTATGTTATGTCTAGCAAAGAAAGGAACGCATTTTACGACTGTATTCCATCCCATCTTATCACTCTTTCTTTTAAAAAATATAAAGAAAGAACATCCTGCCTTTTGAGGGTTTAAGTTGCTTTTTTGGAAAAATGAAAGGAAAGCGAAGCTGATTCTTAAAACCGGTGGATTGATTCTTTAAAGCGAAAATTTTAACATGGAAATAATACATTTGATTTTGTTTTTGCGATAATGATTCTTATAAACGGTTGATTCTTATAGCCACTGATCACTATAAGCGGTGGTTACTGTACTTATTTTTTACCGCCTAACTCCTTCGTTCAGAAATGCTGTGTAGCGGAACGTAAAACCTTGTGGGACAAGCAGCAGAGGAATCAAAACACATGTGTCGGGCTGAAGAAACCACCAGTGAAGCTCCCATCGAATTCTAATATTCTTTGGGTCGGGAGCTCTAAGTCGTGCGTAACTGTTCTTTCCCGAAAGCTTGGGAAAATCTGTGTGTTAAAAATCAGCGACCACCTTGGGACTCCTAAACGTGTCACTCGGTGGCCGTTATTCAGAGATTTTGACACTACAGAAGACACATAAGTTTTCACTTAACTACCTATCGGACCGATCCAAGACGCGGCCTGTCATCGGTGGTTAATCCCACATTCCCGTCCCTAAAACAAGCGTTTTGACAGACACCCCTACCCCCACATCACTGCAAAGAATTTTCGGCGGAATATATATAATCAGACTCTTTGTTGTTTTAGGGGGAGAGTCCCTGTAACCCCGCATTTACACAGGCGCGAAAGCGGAGAGTCGAATCGCCGAAGAGAGTGAAAGATGAATGTGTAAACGGAGCCCTCGCCGTATATATATATATATATATATATATATATATATATATATATATATATATATATATATATATATATATGTGTGTGTGTGTAATGATATTGGGAACCCCGCTATTCTCCTCCCCAATCATGGCGCTCTATTCGGGAGCGGTTTTTCTGACCCGAGTCAAAGGGACGAGGCCGACGTCTCTCCCCCACGTTGGGGGGGGGGTGTTAAAGGTCGAATGGTGACCGGATTCGCAAAGGGACGAATGGTGACGGGGAGGGGTTCAAAGGTCAAAGGGGTGAATGACGTCGGGAAGTTGCGACGGGAAGTCGTTGACAGCAAGAGGCGGGAGTGTGAGAACGGTCATTCGCGTCAATGCAGGAGCGTGACTAATGTCTTCCGAAGGACGAGGGGGGGGGGGATCGCTCGCGGCTGAGTAAATGCGGCATAAGATCACTTATGGACAAGAAGCGGCCAAACGAACTCTGCCTCCAGGGGAGATAATAAAGCCTAAAACTCCAGAAAAAAATTCTCTATGCAGAGTAAAAGCCACACTGAAACCAATGTGCCTCAAAATTTAACCAGTCAATTTGTTTCAAACACCCTGTTAAAGGAAGTAAAAAACACACAACCCCTACCCTGTTCGATTTGAAATAGTCTAAGCACATCTTCGAAAACTATTTATTGATGAGCGATTTCGGCTGCTTATAACTACATAACGCCTTTTTCCCATCTTCATCTAATATATTTTGGCTCGCTTTAGCTTCTATCAGTGGACTGGTGTATACAGTCGAACCCCGTTATAACGAACTTCAAGGGACCAAAGATTTTGTTCGCTTTATCCGGTGGTTCGCTGTATCCGAACCGTTAAGAAAAATGCTAGAGTTCACAAACTCATTAATTGCAATGTGTATGCAATAATGATGTATTAAAAATGATAAAATCTATTAAAAATTATCATTAATGAATCAAACCGACTAAAATCGATTACATTAAAATGACACAATACTAACTAAATTACGTACAATAGGAAAACGGCGGGACCAAAATTTTCGTTCGTTATATCCATGATTTTGTTATATACCGGGTTCGCTATAACGGGGTTCGACTGTACTGTTAGCATGTCACTGTGTAACAAACAGTATGATAACGTTCCAAAAAAAAAAAATGCAATGTTATAATTATGTTACGCATAATCACTCTCTCAATTCATTTTCTGTACGACCTTTAAGGCACTCATTATCGGACAAAATCCTGTATCAGCTGAAACATAATGATATCCCTTTCTCCTCTCTGAGAACATTTCCTTCAGCAAAGTCCTTTAAATCTGGCTGGCTTTACAAAATGCATTTATCCATTAGCCTTTTATGCGAATAAAAAAAATCTAGTAATTCAGCCCAACCTCTAAGCGCCTCAGATAGATAGAAAAACAAACAGAGGCACAAGTAGCTTTTCCTCTATTCAACATAGGCTTTGCAGGCGTGATGCAAGAAATCGATACGCTCCCGTATTTTTCTCTCCTCTTCGCCTCGCGCGACCACCCAAACCCTCGATCGTCTGTTCCTCCTCATCCCGAGCACCTCCGACTCACCCTGAGAAACTGAGGCATCTTAATTGGTCCCGACCGATCGTTCGAAATGGAACGTCTAAATAAGATACCGTGCCTGTAATATTCACTAATTAGAAGCGAAGGAATCGTCGCTAGAGGGCGATCGACAACCAGTGTCCCGCTGAATTCGAGTCGCTGCTCTAGGTTTTGTTGCTCACGCTAAATTAGACTACGAGAGTGCATTTCGGGAAACGGTTATAGTAGTTTATCCCCGGACGGCTGAATCCTGAGTTTCTAATAAAGATAATACAACAATGTAAACAATTCTACACGGACTAAAACTTATAAAGAGGGCATAGACTGCCGAACAAATTAACTGAAAACTTACCCTAGCGTTGAAAATTTTAACTTTTCAATAAATACAACTAAAATTAAATAATTCAACAGAGCAATGCAATTATTATCAGTAAGAATGCAGACAAATACAAACAGAAACCACGCACTTAGGACTCAACGCAACATAAGGCAAGATTCTACAGCAGAAACGGAACTAAACCAAAAATCGAGGTAACCGACTGGTCTCGTCATCAGGAGGCCTAACCAAATCAGTTACCTCACGGGGGAACTTTCTGCATAGGATGCAGGTCTAACCAAAAGACATTCCAAGGCCTCGAGATCCCCCATTGAAACAGATAGTCAAATCAAATGAATTTTTTCTAATAAAGATCTTGCCTTATATAAGCATAGTTAAGACTGCGGTATGGTCATTAGATATGCTTTTGTAAACTCTATTGCATGCCCTCGTTTCCCATTTCATTTACTTATAGGCAGTAATGTTTCCAGAAAAAAAATTAATAGTTAGGGTGGAAGTGAGGCACACTGTTCTGACAAAAAGAAAAAAAAACACATAATTAGGGTTGAAATATTTATTATAAGGCCCATTCAGTTCTCCCCCTGCATAAGTCTGCTGGGTACTAACCCTATTGGATTCGCTCACCTCAATGTTAACCTATAGAAAAAATGTGTCCACTATTTACAGCCACATAAATGTTGATAACCAAATAAAAACGGTATTTTCAGATAGACTGTACTTTTCTGTACCTTGCAACAGGATTTATTTTATAAATTCCGTAAACCATAGGAATTGATGAGCTTTTAAAACACACTATACCAGATTTCCCCCCTGAATAATTTAAATTTTAAAATATTATTTGCATATTATTTAAAGAAACGAAAAATTCCCCAAGGTGTTAAATTTCTTTTTCTAATACGGAGTACAATTAAAATAAAATCTTTAAATCCAAGTCGGCAATCCCTGGGCACATTTTCTCCATAGGTTAATATCGAGGTGAGCTAATCCAATTGGGTTAGTACACAGTAACTCAAAGTCTCTGTTTACAGGTGAAAATCACTGATAGATTATTTATTATATATTTTCCTAAATTTTGTTTGCGTTAATGTATTGTATTGTAGCCAATTATCGTGCTGGTCTCAAGTGTCAGTGATTTTCATGGATATCGCAAAAATTTACAGTTTCCCGCATTTTTATTTGAATAGACCCGGATCTAGATCCGTATATAACAAAATCTAAGCTACATAATCAGATTGCATTTGTCACTTGCAGAAGAAAAATTTTATGTGTGTACGTTTTCAACCATATGGCATGTGCCCATATAATCAATATGCATGGCACTGGGCATATTTCATCATTCGATACTCTTAAAAATGATTTAGACTTTCTCCTCGGAAATAAATTTGTAACCTACAACAAATCTATTAGCTCGATCTAGCCATTCTACACCGGAAATCAACTACCCTTCCATACAGCCGATATCCTGGGCCAGTGGATTAAACACGACCTTTCCCCAACATAGTATTAGGTCTCAGTTCAAACATTTTTGACGCCAGTTTCATATTTTTTCGACAAGCTGAATAATAAAACATCGTAGAAGTGTTATCATCACTCATCACTCATAGAGAGCTTGGCGTGTAAATTTTCTTCTTTTTCGGACAATTGTGGGGTTTTCCTTCTCTATCCAAGGACCTGATAAATAGTCAGGTACCATCGTCCGATACTTTTATTACATTCCTCAAAACAATTGACGTTCACAGAAGCAACAGTTTTTCAGGATATTCTGTAAATTGGACAAAGGGTTTTCAAAACACTATTATTCTAGGAACAGTCTTCTTGCTCCTGTAGACCAGTATTTTCTTTATGCTAATTGTGACCTTACGTATCGAATGTTAAACATTCTACCCACGGACTCGTGGTACAACGGAGAACGCGGTTGACTGCGGATCAGGAGATTCCATGTTCGAATCCTGGCGAGCTCGGTTTGTGTATTTTTCTTTTTCAGAAAATGGTCGGTTTCTCTTCTTCCATTCATGGAATAACCTGATACTAAGTCATGCAGTATCATTCGATATTATTATTGCCTTCTTGAAAATTACTGACTTTCTTAGCAGAAACTGTATTTTTTAATAATAGGTGGCCCGTGCGACCCGTTTCGCGTGCGATTAAAATACGATAAGTTATATGGCGAGTTTGGTGGCTTGTAGTAGGATGAAAGAAGAACCGGTTTATTTGTCAAATAGCAATCGTGCGTAAGGATAATATAAAACCGATTACAAAAAGCCTTGGGCCACAATATTGGAGATGAAGCATAAGACAAAACAGGGAAGCATGAGATATGTACACGTCAAAACACCTTTGTAGACAATATTAAAAGTTAAATATGACACAAACTCGTCGAAAAGGGGATATTTACATTACAAAACTTCTTTGTGCATACTATTTGACCGTGCCGTTTCGGAGCATCCAGGGAAAGAACTTTAGGTCCAAATGTCAGTTTTCGCTTCGATTTTTAAACAAACAATACAATATGTCATTCTGAATTAACAATTCGTCAGAAACGGAGAACTTAATATTTAAAATGGTACCTCATTTATAGATTTTGGTTAAGTATGAAGGGAGAGAAAGTGATCGTTCCAAAATATCACCTTCTAGATATAATATATATTTTTTCCATGCAAAAAGAATAATGTACACCTACGCGGACGTTGCCAATAAAGAAACTCATTAAGGAAATCACAGAATGTTAACAGAAGCAAGCGATTATTAAGTTTAAAAGTTCAGTGCAATTGATAATAGTAAAATAATAATAATAATAAAAAGCTAGCGCGCTCGCCATCTAGGGGAAGAAAAACTGTTTATAATGTTTATACTTCGATTTTTAAACAAACAATAAGATGTGAAATTCTAAATTAACAATTCGCACGAGGATCTTAATCTTTAAAATGTTACATCATTTATCGATTTTAATTGAGTATGAAAGGAGAAAAAGGGAGAAAAAAAAACTTTTTAGAAATAATATATATAGATTCTGTAAATGAGACAAAAGCTTTTGGAATAAGTATTATTTTCGGAACAATCTTCTTTTACCTGTGAACTAAAATTTTGTTTAGCCTTTTGTCACCTTAAATACTAAATGTGACACTCCCTACCAGCGGGCTCGTGGCGCAACGGATAACGCGCCTGACTACGGATCAGGAGATTCCAGGTTCGAATCCTGGCGAGCTCGGTATTTTTGTTTTTCAGAAAACGGCCGGTTTTTCTTCTTCTATTCTTGGAACGATCTGATACAAAGTCATGTCGTATCATTCGTTACTTTTATTGCATTCCTCAATATTATTCACTTTTACAGGTGCTAATTCTTCGGTGAGATCTTGTGTAAAAGAGACGTTTATTTTTACTGAGATGGTTAAATTTCCAGTTATTGTGGCTTTGAGAAATCTCCTTCCTCAAATATCTCCCTTTCCACCTATTAGTCAAATGCTACGCGACACATTGCGTTGGAATCGCGCTCACGAGGTTGGTGACCACAGTGAGGGATATTATGCAATCTTTTAAGTCTCGTTAAAATTTCCAGGATTTGATAACGTGGCGAAAAGATCCTTTTGGAGGTGAAATTTGTTCATACATTTTACTTCTGCTTTACAGAACTTTAAATTTTACCCTGTTTAATAACAACGGGCCTGCATATTTATGACCTGCCTTAAGGGGGTCCTGAACACATTTAATTTATTTATTTATTTATTGAGTTAAAATTTTGAATTTTTTTGTGATGGTTAACCATATAATTTGTAAACAAAATCACATCATAAAACTTCTCATAAAGTTTTAAAAAAATTTTAAATTAAAAATTTTTTTTAATAAGGTGGGGTAATTTAAAATCGCTATAACTCGAAATATTATTTGCCGAATTTCAAATTTTTTTCCATTTAATTAAACAGAAATATATAAGTTTTAATTTTGATTCAGCATTTTTTCAAATATTAATTTTTTTAATAAAAAATATTTAGAGTAAAAATTTGTTTTTAAATGTAACTTACTTTTTTAAAAATCATATCTTCAAAAGCAAATTTTTTTTTTCAAATTTGCTGAATTAAAATTAAAGTAATATAATTGAAAAAGACATGTTCCGAGTTTGAACCATTTACCTTTTAACAATTCTTGACTTATAACAATTTAAAGACGAGAAATGGTGAAAAAAACCATCGTGCAGAAAAACGCATTTAAAGGTTTAAACGAAGATTGGCCGCTATTAGAATGTTAAAACACAAAAAAAATATCTCCTGCTCTAGTTAAGATAGAAACAAGATTTAAACGTCATTTTAAGTGGAAAAGAACCAAAATTTTTTTAATGCCATAATTTTTTTTTTCAAAAATTTGAAGAATTTTGTATCCTGGACTCCCTTAAATCATTTTTGTTTACTTTATGATATATATAAACTGTACTTCAGTTTTGTATATGTACTACAACAAGCGCCTCAAACCCAAAGGCTGGCATCTGCCAAATAAACAAGGTTTAATTTTATGTGGGCCCGGGAAGGGGAAAAAAAAAAAAAAAACAGAGAAACTGCAAAATGAATTTTCGTAGAAACTTCTTTTTGAAAAGTATACTGTAAAAAAATAAATAAATAATAACAATAATATTGCTCTCTTCCTGACACTTTTTGTTCTTGGACATTAACTTACCAGACACTGAATAATTTCACAAATTAATCAGCGTTCTCCGAAAGCGAAATATAACCAGTTTTACACCCACCAAACAAATCACTTCGTACAAGACTACTTACTGACCAGACTACTGGTCAGGCATGTGGTAGTGAGCTGCTAAAATATTTACTGATTGTGGGGGAAATGGTCCGCCTGCGCAGAAGGTGAAAGGTGACACGATATTTACATACTGTTATATTGGCTGGGCCTGGGCCGCACAAATAATTGTTGAGGGCCGCGAGTTTGACATACCTGTGTACTACAAGATATGTAATATCATGTTATGTACTTTAAACTGTACTAAGTAATCACAAACCCAAAAGAATTTTTTTTTCCCCGTTAGGTATACTTTTTACACTACAAGAAATTCCTCTGTACTAGACTTCATCCGCTGAAAAAATACAACCTGTACAACATGCAGTTGAACCCCGTTACAACGACCTTCAAGGGACCAAAGGTTTTGTTCCCTATATCCGAAACGTTAAGAAAAATATTTGAGTTCACAAAATGCACAACTCATTAGTTGCTATATGTATTCAATAATGATGTATTAAATAATTACAAGATAAAAAGAACTTTTTATATACCATGTTTTTAAATTTTCTGTTCAATCATATAAACTTGACAATTCTATGTATTAATAAATACTTTTTAAAATTTTTTTTTATGAATTATCCCATCAACTTGAAAGAAAATGAAGTTAATTGGAAGTTAACTTGCGTTTAACTTTTCGTTCCCGTCCCGGCCGATAGATGGCTTCACTAGTCTACAAAACAAAATTAACTGAAAATAACTGATAATGAATTTAATTCTGCTTAAAGATGGCTAAAAGTATTTAAAAAATGCAATGTCATCGTGTTCTGAGCTATTCTAAAAGTTTCAAATGTCTAGCTAGTGGGGAAGTTAGTTAAAAATCGATTGCAAGATTTGTACGAGACAAACACACAAACAAGAAAGCTAATTAATAAAAGCATGTAAAAAATGATAAAATATTCTAAACATGATCATTAATGAATTAAATTGACTAAAACCGATTACATTAAACTGACACAATACTAATTAAATTAACTAAAAATGAAGACAACGGAAATAAATTCATTTTACCTTATATTGTTGTTCACTGTTTAGATACAGAAATAATCGGTAATCTTCTGCTGACGTGTGCCGATTTCAAAAACATTTTATGAATTTCTTTGTCCAATACATCAAATGACTCCAACACTCTTTCTTCCACTGTTTGTGTAAATTAGAACTTATTAATTACATGCATCGCTGCTGTAGCATCTGAGATGGTGGGGATTTAGTCATTTATGTGCTCTTCTTCATCAGCACATCAGATGCTGAATCTTCGATTTCAGAATGATTCATTTTAATTTCTTCCACAATATCTTCATCAGTCGGATTTTCCCATGTAATGACTTCATCATCACATGTTTCGAACAATTGCATGTCACAATCTGAGAATGATGAAATTTTGTGCTTTTCTATCCACATCGTGATAGGTGAATTTTCATCATTCTTTGCTTCTTCAACATTCCTTGTATTTTCAACACTTAAAAAGTTTTTAAAAAAAATTCAGCAGTCGACTGAAAAAAAAGTTTGTTATAGCCGATTCTTAAGATTTCGGAGGTTTGCTATAAAAGGATAAAATAGCATTAAATACAATAGAAAAACGGTGAGACCAGAATTTTCGTTCGTTATATCCGTGAGTTCGTTATGTACCAGGTTCGCTATAACGGGGTTCGACTATATATATATATATATATATATATATATATATATATATATATATATATATATATATATATATATCTGTATGAAATCTCAAACTTTTATAACAAAACAATTGTCACAGACAATAATAGTTGAAAAAGTCCGAGAGAAATATAACATGTATAGAAGAAATGGCTAAAACATTTCTGTCATCGTTTTTGGTCAATAGACCGAATTCTTTTGTTGAAATACGGGCATTTTTTTGTTTCTCTTTGAATGACAACGGTTATTTTTTCTAAATCAACCGCGACGTCATGCAGACGATTTCGCTTTCAATTTCGAAGTTAGTCGAACTTGGTTTGAAATGCAATCAGAAAAAAAAAAAAATCGAGAAATTTATTTCGAAATTAGCTGTTGCTGATACAGTCACAGTAAGTTGTGTATCTTTCTGCTTACTATAGTAAAGGAAACTTTTGAAAGATAAGAGTCGCTAACAAATCTTCCCCCCCTTATAAAAACAGTTTGGGTTGATATCACTTACCGTTCTCCATTTTGCTTTTCCAAGTGACTGCCTGAGAGAAGGGAAGAAATTGAAAGAGGAAAAAAATAATCATCAGTCTATCTGACGTTTACTGGTTACTATTTTTCGCCTCATTACGCTAAATTCTTTGAATCTATAGGATCGATAACAGCTGTAGACGACTTGGATAGCAATCGATTTATTTGGTTTCCCTTTATTTGTAATTAGGTTTCTATCGACTCGTAGTTTTTTTCTTCAAACCTGATTTTTCCTTATCCCCAAGGCTTTAAAATATTCTTTGAGATTTATATTTTCTTCTTGAAAATACAAATTTTGTTACAAAATATTATAACAACCAAAAATGCACGAAAGAAGCAGAAAAGAATTAATTTCTTCGTAACAGGGCATTTAACAAAAATTTGAGTGATTTTAAAAACTTGCTAGTTCAAAAGAAGTTATTTAAAGTTGCTAGAGAAGTCAAAAATCTTTAACAATCATGATCAACTTATCATTTGTGTATTGGAAAAATTACAGTGTATCACAGTACACATCGGACGCTTTTAGTCTTCGTAAACAGAGTGTGAGAGAAAAAAATTAAAGCACTGAACAGAAAGGTTATAGTCTTCCTTTAGGTTTAATTAATTTTTTTTCTAAAAGGAAATATTACACTTGGTATCGCCTGTTGAAAAATGGAAATCCCAGAAAAGTCTCAAAAGGACGCTTTACAAAGTTTTAACAGTTTAAAAAAAAAGTCATGAAAACACGACAATTTATGAAAAGTGGCTGAATACTTTATACACCCGATACTGATGATGAGAAATTAATGTTTAATGTCCCTAATTTATGGGTCTAATACTTTGAAGTAAACTTTACGCATAGTCAGATATATTCTGTTATATAAAATTTAGCTATTGTAACAATTTAGATACAAAAATTTAAAAAAAAATAATTCTTTTCACGTAACAAACGATTTGTGCACGACAACTTTCTACGTTCACTGAAGGTTTTAACGATAAATGATAGATATTGAGATGTTTAAATTAATTCTAAGTGTATATGTTGATAAAATACATTTAAAAAACTTACGAAAATAATCATAAATATTTGAGAGAAAGAAAAGATCAGTCTATAAAACAACAGAAAACTCTCTGTCTTAATGAATAGAGCAATGAAACCCTTTATGAAAAAATAATGATATTATTAAAAAAAATTTAATAAAAAAGGGTTAAGTCTAATGATCCACCCCACCTGTTATATAAGCATACACATGTACTGCTTGATCAATTGAAATTGTGAATTTATTAATTGTGAATTCATTGTGATCAATTTCATAGATCAATTTCAATTGTGATCAATTGTAATTGTGAATTTATTAATTGTGAATTTATTGTGATCAATTTCAGAGATCAATTTCAATTGATCACAATTGAAATTGTGAATTTATTAATTGTGAATTTATTGTGATCAATTTCAATTTCATTTCCACTCATTAAGACCGTATTTTTCTCTTTTATTTCAGGTTTCTTATTATTAGAAACTGTTATAAGAGCCAGTGATCTGAACGTCACTGATTCGATGCCCGCCGCTGTCAATTCCACCGTAGTGTACACTAATGGCGGCTGGTGCACGAAAAATCTGTCGTGGCTGCAATGTTCTCCAAGTTCTGAAATTCACTTCTGGAGGTGCGGGGTCAAGTGTACCGGTCTCGTCACTTGACTCGGTTCTAAATTACGGGACAGGCTTGTAGGGGGCAATACTGGCCACCTATATAGTGCCCCCTTAAATGAATGGCCAGCAATCTCGCGGTGTACGTACAGGCGAATGTCTAGAGGAAAGTGCCCCCGCGTTCGAAAAAGAAAAAAAATGTATATTCCTACCCGAACACGATGTTTATTAAGCCTGTTGCGCTGTTAGTAACTGTATATCTCCATCAATACTGTTTTCGAAAAGCGTGCAAGGTAAAAATAGTGGTGTCACTATTTTTACCTTGTTTGCATCATTATCGTTAACTTGGCTCATAATAAACGTTGGAAACGAAACCTCGTGATAGGGATTCGAGTTACAATTTTCTATTAATAGAAATGTCGCAACTCTTTATCCCAAGTACTGATCCTTAAGGACATTTGATCATATATACCAGTGGTGCCCAGGGGAGGGAGGAGGGGGGGCGCTAAATAAATTGGAGGGGGTCTCGGATTATCTGTGGTACATTTATATTATATTTAATTATGTAAATAAAGAATAGGCTTTAAATTTTCTATAATCAAATACAGGTATTGTTAAAATTTTAATTTTTTCTTACAGTAAAACCTCGTTTATCCAGCCCTCGTTGATCCGGATCTGCGGATAATCCGGGTCAGATTTGCAGACATTATTTTTATCTAATGTTCACATTAGATAATAATTTTTAACTATGATAGCAAGAATGTAACTACGAGTGCGCCAAATATTCGCTTTTTAGTTTGATTCAATATACAGTTCTTCCATAGATTGTACAATAAATTATGGTAATAAAATGCTTTTTGTTGCGTTTAAGAAAGCTTTATTAGACTTACTAATTCTTTGTTAAGAAATGATGTGAAAAGTTATTTTTATATTTTTTTAATGTCTTGTAAACAATACTATGTAATTTTGTTACAAAACATAGTTTTTTTTTATCGTAATAAACGGTTAAGTGTGCTTAGTTAAGGATTTTGTTTTGCTTATTACCCATATTCCCTGGATTATCCGGATTTTCGATTATCTGGATTGCCTATGGTCCCAGTTAGTCTGGATAAACGAGGTTTTACTGTATATGTTAAAATAAATGTGATGTGATTTTGTCAAATAAGGTGTTAAGCAGACTTATAATAAAAAATCTCCTACAGCAAAAGACTATACTTACATCGCTTTCATTTGCTTCTACCTACCTGTGTGAGATTAGGTATTCAAATCTGGATTTTTAAAACAGTTTGTCAAAATTGGCTTATATGCTTTTCTTCTTTGTTAACATTTTCCTAATTTCTTAAATTTTACTTCTACTAAAATTTTTCTTTGGTTGGGGGGGGGGGGGGGGGGCAAGTGATTTTTACTGATATATATTTCATGTTTTGTAGTGTACAGTGCAGTGGTGCACCCAGGGGGGTCCCAAGGGGCCCTGCCCCCCCCAAAGAAATAGAAATTGCATTATGATTATTAATTATGCTTTATAAATATTTTTATCCGTTCATCTCGGACCCCCCATGCATTATAAATATTTTTATCCATTCATCTCGCTCGTCCCCCCCCCCCCCAAGAAAAAACCCTGGGTGCGCCACTGGTACAGTGCAGTAAATGAGCCGACGATTCTCCCAAAGAGAAATCAGCCCAGGAACATTCATGTCTTGACCGAATGCTGGCCCACGCGGTGGTAGCTTGATAATTATCCACCTCATAACGCGGGATGCCCTTAAAGCGAAAATCATTGATGTATTTAATTCAGTGGTTCTTAACCTTTTTAATAGTCAACGACCCCTTGAATCTGAAAATAAGCTCTCGCACCCCCTTGAAAAAGGTTTATATTTTTTGTTTAGGAAAAGACATTTATTGCAAGATAATTTATTTATTGCATAAAAAAATTAATAGATTTACAAAACATACTATATTATTACATATAAAACAATATCTACATTTTTAATGGATACGTTGTTGTTTGTTCATAATTATCCTTTTAAAACGAGTCTCTTTTTTTTTTATAAAAAGCCACACGTAAGTCATCAGATGCATTTAAGTGATTTCTGGCTTTTGTTCTGGTGTGCAAAAGTGATGAAAGACTCGTTTCACAAAGGTAAGTGGTGAAAAATGGTAAAAGTGTCTATAATGCTGCTTTTACAAATTCTCGATAAAGTTTTAACTGCGCAGACCAGAACTGTTCTAAGTACTGTTTTTCAAATTCCAATTCAATACATGCATTAGCTCGTATTGCGATTAGATCGTCTTTTAATAAAACGTTGTCGTCCATTGAATTTAGGTTTAAAAAAAAAAAAAAAAGGTTCATCTATTAATTTTGCTTATATTGGAAAAGTATCCATCAAATGATTCGCTCAATTGGTAATTTTCATTAAAAATTTAGAACCTTCTCTCGCACCCCCCCCCCCCACCCCCCACCCTCCAAGGGTGTCCGCAACCCCGGTTAAGAACCACTGATAGTGACTCATTCAACTACTTGTAATTTCACTTAAAATCTTTTTTCTTACTTTTTTTTTTAAACTGACACAATTTATCCTTTCGGTCCTCGAAGTACTTAATAATGGTGTTCGGATCTCATAATAATGCGAAGTTCATATATTTTATGTAACCTTTGTTAACGTGTGCTAAAATACCTTATTTCGCAAAAGAGCGATTAACAGCCAAATATAGAAGAACGCTTCAATCCAGCTGACATTGGAACTGTGGATTTACAATAGATAAGAGATGGGGTAAAAATAAACGATAATAAATAATAAGTCAAAAATGAAAAAAAATCATTTTCTCCCCGCACGTGTCGTACAGAAACAGAACAGAGACATCCGCTTGCCTGTTCTCGGTTGCTTCCTTCGCAAATGTGGCTGAGAAGTGACGTCACGGAGGGATGATTTCAAACTGTGGACGTCATAATTGCGTGGAAAATCCATTGCACTGCCCCAAGAGTTGTTTCGCTGATAAATATTGACAGTTGAATAATTAATTAGCTGGCTAACTGAATTTAAAGATATCGAATTTTGTTATATCAAACATGAATGCCCTATTGTCTTGTAATGAAATGTACTTGCTCTAATTTTCTTTCACCAGTACACTAAATTTACTCCACAGTCAACTTATGATAATAAATTAGAAACCTATATCAATAGAAACCTATAAAACTATCTATATATGCATTATTGACTGACTTTATTGTGATTAATTTCAGGGATCAAATTCAATTGTGATCAATTGAAATTGTGAATTTATTAATTATGAATTCATTGTGATCAATTTCAGACATCAATTTCAATTGTGATCAATTGCAATTGTGAATTTATTGTGATCAATTTCAGAGATCAATTTCAATTGTGATCAATTGCAATTGTGAATTTATTGTGATCAATTTCAGAGATCAATTTCAATTGTGATGAATTGAAATTGTGCATTTATTAATTGTGAATTTATTGTGATCAATTTCAATTACATTTCCACTCATTAAAACCTTATTTTTCTCTTTTATTTCAGGTTTCTTATTATTAGAAACTGTTATTAAAAAAAATTCAGTTTTGGGGAAAAAAAAGAGAAAAAATGTGACCTCTCTAAAACAAGTCTTGCTGTCCAAACCTGTTGCTAAATTATTGACAATATTGTATATGTCACTATACATGTATGCAATTAAAAAAAGAAAAGAAAGAAAGAAAAAGAAAAGAAGTCATCGAGACTTTTAGAACACTGTGCTGAGACAAAAACAATAGAAACCGGAAAAGGCAGGGGGAAAAAATGCCGAACGTATCTCCCGTCCTACTCGTTAGCAAATGGAAGTAAATCTCGAACAAGCCTCTTGGGAAAGAAGGTACGACGTGATGGGTATAGTAATGTGCATTTACGGTTCGCATGATTCTCTCCTTAACTATATTCGTGGTTAACAAATATAAACTGAAATAGACTAGAATAATCGAAAAAAAACAAGAAAAAAGTGGTTAGCTACCTCACTCTGTGCTTAATCTAGCGCTCGAAACTACGCGACGATCTCGTTATGCTGAGAGCGCTAAAAAATGCAATTATATAACGACGAATCCTGATGGTGATAGTTCAATAAGTGATCAAGAGATGGCGCCGCAAACGCATTATTTCCGAGCAGCGGCGAATTAGTTCGAATGATTGCGAAATGAAAATGGGGAAATTATCAACCACAGAGTTGTAAATAATGTACCGGGCGTAATCAGCCTTGACATTTGAAAGAATTTTCGACAGAAGCGTTTTAAAAGTTCATATTAAACAGGCAATGAGTTTAATTTAACGAACATTTGACGTACTTGCCAAAATTTGACAAAGGAAAGGTTTCGATATTTATGAACAACATACAATAAATGGCAAATGGAACTGCGACTCATTAAAACTACGACGATTCCATAGTTTCATCTTTATTAGGAAATATTCCATATTTCATCTTTATTACTATTTGCTCCGATATAGGTTACTGGACGAAAGCATTAACTACAATAGTTAAGGAATTTTTCTCACGTCCCAATAAATTTAAAACAAGAAAAAAGTGAGTTCTACTTAAGAGTGGGAAACTACAACTCCATGCCAACAGACAGAAAGTTGCACTCCTTGAGTTTCCTTATGTTCTCGATTCACTCTTAGTTCAGAACGCGAGAGGATAGAATTTTCCCCTTTGATATGTCTATATTAAAAAACTTCATTTTCTGCGTACGTCTAAATTATGAAAAGTAATGAGACAAAAAAATTTGAAATTTGTATCACCTCCCAATGAGCATCGCTGCTCTGCATGATGTCATTGTTCCAGAACTAATTCATAAACAGCTGGAAATTAATTTCCTCAGTGGGCAATTTAAATATATTGAATGTTTTTCTTATTGAAAGTCCCCTTATTGGTTTATTTGGATTGTGATATGTTGTGAAAGTCAAAGACAATTCAAATAACTTATTCGCGATAGGTGTTATGAAATTAAAATACGTCTAGACGAAACAAAATTATGCACAATGTTCGTAACCTTATTGCCATAGTTATGACCTTCAGATTTCAAAACTCCGAACTTTTTGATTGTACCATTTTAGATGATCGGGAAATTTAAGAAATTTGCACAACTTTGGAAATAACGCTTAATGAAATCTAGACGAAAAAAAAAAAAAGAATGAAAAAAAAAATTATCACGGACTTTTCAGTCACTGTTTTTGTCGCTGAAGTCTGTGAATTTGATCAAGATTTCCATGGAAGGGAAAATCTTAATTTTTTAATTAGAGTATTATTAGAGTTCTGTAAACTTGTTGAAATATTAAAAGATCTCAGTCGTTATTTACTATCAAGAAATATCTAGCATACTTTGCAATAAATTAAAAAAATTTATAAGGCAGGCATAGAATGTATCGTTCAAATTAAGTGCCCATGTTTTAAAAATTACAACCCCTTCCTTTCGTTTTTAGTCATGACATAAAGTTTTGTCGAATAATATCTAATGTAATAAATTATCTGTACTTAGTTATAGTCCACTATCTTTCACTTTCTAAAAAGAATGTAATAAATAGCTTTCTACTCTTTGGAGTTCTTTCATCACAATTTTAATCACTAATGCTATTCAAACTGCTCCATGTAAATACTATTGTTTCATTTGACACCATTTTGATTTTATTTTCCACTTTTCAGTATCGAAATGCATTTTTCTCGGAAGCTGCGAGAGAACAAGGGAATCATCCGAAAAGTTTGGTTAAGAAATTCCTACCTGTCGTTAAACCGGCAAAATTGACATGTTTCTGGCACTGTAACAATTCCAGGCATCTGGAAGCTTCCTGTCATCGTGTGACGTCACACATCATGGACCAATAATACTTCCGTAGTGCAAAGGTGCGTTTTATGCTTGGAAGGAGGAGAGGATAGTTTCGGGTCTACAGCTATTCTTTAAACAGCTGTTGAACTAAATTGTTCTGTGATCGAACAAACTCTCGGCAGGTGGGTCGATTGTGTAAGCAGGCTATAAAAGCAAAAATTAGACATTTTTTTATTCTTTCGCCTTTTTTCAGTAAGCTTGAATTGTTTAGCACATAGCGTAAAATGTAGCAGTACTTGAAAATATGAAATATTAAGTGAAATTTTTAATTCTTATTACACTCAAGGTCTGCAATATATGTTTTTATATAAAACTTACGAAGAAAGTTTGAAATAAATAATTAATCCTTAATTTCAATATTAAATGGGAAGATTTTAATGAAGGGTTTCTTGAATTGTATCCTTTTAGGCGTGTCGCTACCATCAGTGTTTGAAATCAGAACTGGTTCACGTTCCTTAAAAAAGCATAAAGTAATTGAAATTTTCTATTTAAACTGTTTTTCTGATGGGAGAATACGTTAACTACGAAATTATTATGTTATGCATTAGTTATTAATAGAACTAATTTGTTTATTTACTTATTGCTGCTCCGAATTCACTCATAACAAAAAACAGAACTGCCTGGATAATTTTACAATCAAGTTCCGGTAATACTAATTTTCATTGGCGTTACCCAGAGTTTAGACAGCATCGTTACATTACACGAATATTTTTCTCTTCTCAAGTTTTCTTCTTTCCTTCACCTCTAAAAGAAATTGAACACTTGATTGTTCTATTCATAAACTACTCGAACAAAATTATTTTCGTAGTTTTAGGCAAAAGAATACATACTTTTTGAGAGTTCATTCTTTCATATCCCACCTCTATTTATAGAAGGTCTTTTGGTGCAGTTTGTTGCGTCATCTTTGTCTAAACAAACTCCATTTTGCAGCTTTATATTCTTTCCTTTTTATGCACTTTCATAATATTTTATTTATTTTTCTTGCGAGGAAACTTACACTTTATAACATTTCACTGCTTTAACTTCATTTTTCTTCTTTATTAGTTCTCACTTGAACTAAATTTTAAGTTTTTACAGTAGCGTATGGGTAATACATGCATCGATCGCTACATAACGTAGTAGACAAAACAGCTATACACGTTTAACAGTTTTCATTTATTTAAAACCTATGTTAAACGCCAATGCAGACCTTTCAACATTTTATTCTGATTTTCATACTGTATATCTAAGGATACGTAATTTTCGTATTTACGAAATAGATGCGAATAAATGCGAAAAATTATTTTTTTACTACTTTTCGGCGAAAACTCTGTGTTAAACGGCTTTTTACGCGAAATTAGGTAATAATAGTAATAATTTATTCACATAATTGCTTAACTAAGACTATCCGCGGTCTTTAACTGAGAAATCTCTCTCCTTCGGATTTGCTCCGAATTTCAACCGGATAGTGTGTCCTTACCGTAGTCGAACCTAAAAATCTAACTGTAAAAATGAACCATCAAGTTTTGGAACAATTTAGTAGATTTAAGAACATCTCTTGAGCTCCAATGTCAAGGGTATTTCAGCTACTTACAGTATTCAACCAAGAGACTCCTGTTGATGTTATACAGATTTTAATTGCAACGAAATGCTGCTACCTTAACTTTGCAAAGGCTGTACAAAACCTCTATAGTCCAAATGCTGAGATATTTTAGTATATATAATATAGTAATTAATGACAGAAGGCAAAGATTTAAGGAAGATAATGTGGAGACTACTACAAAGTTAGCTTTTAACTAAGAATTTTGATACTTACCTATCCAAGTAAGTAAAATTGTAATTTTTTTAATAAATGAGAAATTTCAATTTATATGTTTTTTGCGAATAAATGCAAAATTTTTTATTTGTATTTTTTTTGTTGCGAAATTTCGATATTTTTTATGCGAAATTTACGTAGCCCTATGTATATCTAATAAATTGAGAAATTTGAGACTTCTTTGGCTTGTTTAATTTAGATATTTCTTACATAAACTTTTTATAGGATAATGCTTATAACGATAGGGCTCTTCTGGTCTTCATTTCTTCATTCCGTGGATTCGGGTCTGTGTTGGATATTGTGATCATAACCGTTCAGCATCGACTGTCTGGGTAGCGAGCGCTTCAGTAGCTGAAAAATGACCGTAGCCCTAACACTAAACCAACAAATCAACCCATGCAATCCCTTATTTGAGTCACCATAGCAACCAAGACCGCTCTCTGGGAGGCAGGAGGGGAGGGAGAAGTTCCCCTTAGTCCAGATCCCCAAATTCCTATTGTTCATAGTCTTTTAATTCCATATGTTTAGTCCAAGCAGGTTTGGTCATTTTTAAATAGCACTTGCATTTTACAATTAATCCTGAAATTTTTAGAGTAAAAAACTTGGCATTCAGTGAAAAAAAGAAAAAATTTCTTCTCAGACATTCGTTTTATAACAGGAAATACACTATCTGTCCAAAAGTATCCGGACACCACCCTAAAGAAGTGGATCTGGCAGGTGGCGTAATTTGATGCGTAACTGAAAGCTATAAAAGTGTTGGTAGTGGTTTGTCAGGTCATATTTATGCGTTTGTGAGACAATGAGTAAGTCAAAGGAGCTTAGTGACTTTGATCGTGGCATTATAGTGGGATGCCACTTTTGTGGGTAATCAGTTCGTGAAATTTCGGACGTTCTACAGAAGCCAAAATCCACTGTGAGCGATGTAATTGTGAAGTGGAAACGTCGAGGCAGTGAAACTGCAGAAAAACGAAGTGGCAGGCCAAAAAAAATTAGTGAACGCAGCCGTAGAACTCTGAAAAGGGTAGTCAAACAAAATCGCAACTCCTCGTTGATTGAAATCACTCAGGAGTTCCAAAGTTCATCAGCCGCCAGTGCTAGCAGCAGGACTGTTCGTCGAGATTTAAAAAAACTGGGATTCCATGGCAGTTCAGCCGCTCACAAGCCGAACATCACTCCCCAGAATGCGAAGCGTCGATTGCAATGGTGCAAAGCTCACCGTCATTGGACTGTGGACATGTGGAAAAATATTCTTTGGAGTGATGAATCTCGCTTTACAATCTGGCAGTCCGATGGATGCATCTGGGTTTGGCGGATGTCCGGCGAGCGCTTCTTACGTGACGGCATTGTGCCGACTGTTAAGTTTTTTGGTAGCAGCATCATGGTGTGGGTTTTTTTTTTCGTAGTTTGGCCTGGGTTCCTTAGTTCAGGTGGTTGGAAACATGAACTCTGAGATGTATGTGGACATTCTGGACAATGCTGATCTCCTAACTCTATGGCAATATTTCGGGGAAGGCCATTTCTCTTCCAGCAGGATAACTGCTCCATTCACACATCGAGACTTGTGCTGGCATGGTTTGACGAAATGGGTGTTCAAAAATTGAACTGGCCTTCTCAGAGCCCCGATCTAAATCCCACTGAACACCATTGAGATTAGTACGCAGATTACGTAGCCAACCAAATCGACCATCCTCACTGCCAGCAGTCACTTCAGCTGTGATGGACGCCTGGAAATCAGTTCCTATGGACACCTATCAAAAGCTGGTGGAAAATCTCCCCAGACGTGTGCAGGCTGTCATCCATGCAAAAGAAGGACCAACATCATATTAATATAATATGCCTCAGGGCTCTCCGAGTCCGTACCACTGGGCGTCCGGATACTTTTGGCCAGATAGTGTATCATGCGAGTGATTTAGTTTTACTCCCTCTGAAAGAGAGAGAGAAAAAAAAAGAAGAGTCGAAAACTGTGCATTAAAATAGCCGTTAAATCGAGGTCGTTCAAAAAAAATTTCAGGTAGTCTCTTCTAACGCATTAAACGGGTTATTAACGTAGGATTACTTATCGTTGCTTACCTCTTTTGTATGTATATATGTATCTGTATATGTACGTATGTATAAATATATATACAGTGGAATCTCGATCTATCGTTTTTCAAGGGACCGATTGAAATGAACGATAAATGCGGGAAAACGATAGATGAGGAAACATAACAAAGCAATATGATCGTTGGGACTGGATAAAATGAACGACACATACGGAAAAACGATGGATCCGAAAACGATCGATCGAGATTCCACTGTATACATATATGTATGTCAAAATTTTGCATACATATATGTATACATATATTTGCATACATATATGCATACATATATGTATATAACGCATCTTGGTACTTTTCTGTTTAACTTCTCCAAGCGATAGACTGGGTTTGGCGCGCTGCCAAATTTATAACTCACGAGGACGGGCGGACGGACAGTTTTAGTGTCTGAAATTTTCTTTTCCGCAGGACCGCTATGGAGGAACGTAATCCTGCGTTAAAAAAGAAACACATGGACGTCTGTCGGAAACGGAATAGTTACAATTTTGGACATTAGATGGAGGAACGATACGGTTACCAGGACTACGCGCTTATACGAAAAGCGAGAACAATGTAGTTTAAAAAGATTTCGTTTTTTGTTGTTTTGAAGTCGCTGTTCTTATTCTTTCGTATTCTATTCTACATGTATCGACATGTTATTATATTCATTCATCATTAAAAAATAATTAAAAATGCCATCTACATTCGAATTACTCATGTGTATGAAGTTATTTAACCACTAGTTTTAAAATGTTATTTACAACCTTGAGAACAAAGGTAAGCCTAACTTTTCATTCTTTATCCGATTCTTCAAATAGTCTACAACGTCAACATGGAAGAATGGACATTAATTTCTCACTCTAGTTAGGTTTCTACATCTCCATCAAGTTTCCGAGATTTTGTATCAGATCTTAGTTGATCCGTCGTGAGAAAATAATCTATTGGAATGAAGCGGTTCCATTAACGCAAAACTTTTTTAATTTTATCATTATTGCTCATTTTCTACGAGCAGGATAGGTAAATTTCTCATCCTCAGCGTGTTTCACTCAAAGAAAAAATTCTTATATCGTTAAAAAAAAGGGGGGGACTCAATTTTAAACGACAATTAGAAAAAAAAGAACAGATAAATCTTCAGCCATTACATTATGATATGCTATCACGCACTTAACATAGCTAAACTCGCTTTTAGAAAGCTTTATATATTTTTCTTATCTTCTTTTTTTTGGAACACTGGCAGCCGCAGCACGATAATATTCATGATTTGCTAATGCTGAAGCTATCTGATACTTTCCACCTCAGAGTTGTCGGCGATAGCATCGCAATTATATGCTGATAACGTGATCGACGCTGTTCGGCGAAATCTTTACTTAGCGGCCCGTAGCTGATAAGAGGCCTTTTCCTTTGTCATCTGCATGTATAAGCAATAATATTTAACAACAGTTTTTTTCTTTTCTCTTTGTCTATATCTTTTCTCGAATGCTCGTCTATCCCTGTTAAAATTCCATTTCTGAAAGAATGCCTCGTGTGCACAATGCCATAACGTGAGATGTTCGGATCCCAGGGTCAGTACAGAATTTTCAGGATCTTTCGCAGCTTACTGTTTCATGGAACCTACGGGAACGCATATGAATTTGCTCTTCTTAATCTCGCGTTAATCAGTAGCGCTTCTAGGAGCATAGAGAGGTTCTAGACAGTGGCGGCTCCAATCCACACATTTGGGAGAGGGGACAACGTCGGGTCTTAGGGTTATATATATATATATATATATATACACTGAAGTGCCACTGAATTAGGGATACCTACCTAGTAACGAGTTGGGCCTCCTCTGGCCTTGATAACGGCTGCCACACGACGAGGCATATATTCAACAAGTTTCTGGAAACGTTCCACGAGAATGGCTTGCCAAATATTGGCTAAAGCTTCAGTAAGGTTCTTTGGTGCTGTGTGATGGCCTTTCAGGCCTTGTTCCAAAACATCCCAAAGATGATTAATAGGATTTAAGTCTGGGCTTCTAGGTGGCCAATTCATGACAGAGAAGTCAGAGGAATGCTCATCCAACCAGCCAGTAGCCAACCGGGACTTGTGAGAGGTACAGTTGTCTTGCTGGAAAACTCCATTACCGTGCGGATAACAGAACAGCATAAACGGATGGAGGTGATCACCCAGCCCCTAGTCGGAATCGATCCCCTAGTCGAAACCCCTAGTCGGAATCGATCCCCTAGTCGGAATCGAGACTCATCACTCCATGCTACTCGTTTCCAGTCCTCTACACTCCAGTCTCTGTGCTCTCTTGCCCAGGCAAGACGTGCAGCCCGATGGCGAGTATAGAGCAATGGTACTCTCGTAGGTCGATGGCTCCCGAAACCCATACGGTGAAGCGAGCGTTGCACAGTCCGTTTACTGACTGTACAACTGGCACCGTCATTAAACTGGGTGGTAATTTGAGCTATTGTTCGACTTCGCTGGCTACGTATAATACGCCTGAGCCGTCTCTCACCACGCACTGTCAAGGCTAATTGTCCTTTGCAGTTTGCCCGATCGCTAGTTTTTTTTCCACCATCCATGTATTCTTGGTATACTCTTGACACTGTCAACCTTGAAAATCCTAGCTGTCTGACAATTTCGGAAATTGAATGGCCCATGCGTCGCGTACCTACGATTTGTCCGCGATCGAAGGCGTCTAAATCAGGCAGTTTATCCATACTGGCAATTCCAACAACTAATTCAGAACAACCACAGTACGCGCTATATATGCAGTTACCACAGCGCCCTCACTTGCGCATACATGATGCGCAGCGCTACACAATTTGCATAGGCTTTGTTATCCCTAATTCAGTGGCACTTTAGTGTATATATAGATAGATAGAGAGAGAGAGAGAGAGAGCGATAAATATAGATAGATTACTTTAAATGAAAAATCAAACGACCTCAATTAAATTTTTTTGGATGACACAAATTTAAAAAAATTGGAAAATGTTAGTGAGAATAGAAAAAATAAATAAATTAGTTTTGACAATCTATTTTAAAAATCCAGATTTGAAAACCTAGTCTAAGTAGATGAAAATTGAAGCCATGGAAGTTAAGTCTTTTGCTGATGAAGTTTTTATTGTAAGACTGTTTGACACGTAATTAAACAATATCATAACACGTATTTTTAACAAATAAAACACATAAATAAAAATATATGTACCGTATTTTCCGGCGTATAAGGCGCATTTTTAACACAAAAAAAACAAGATCGAAATTTGCGGTTACGCGTTATACGCCGGATATAAAATGATAGATTTAAAAATAAGGAAAAGGTGAACATAAAAAAAATTAGATTTCTACACATACCGAAATGCTGTTCGTTTAAAAGAAATGACATACCTTATGAACTTAAAAAATTTAATTATTGGATAACATAAATAGTTCGTCATATTCGTCTTCCGTTATATCTTCAGGGAAATCATCGAATTCTGTTTCTGAAAGAGAAAACATCCGACTCCTTATTCCACGAATTCATTCGGGTCAGATGTGCGTTCTTACCCCCTGTTTGCTGAATTATTTACTCCCTCAAGCATTTCCCCCACACACACACATATCTTTCCCCATATCGCTTGTCAATTCAATATACCAGTGTTCGAAAGCCTGGGAAAATCCTTCGAATGAATGACCTCAAAAGATAAGAGCATCGCACGTGTATTCAGGTTTCTTTGTCTAAAAAAGGGTGCGCGTTATACGGAGAATATACCTAAAAATTAAAAAGTGTAGTTTAAAATTATAGGTGCGCATTATACGCCGGAAAATACGGTAATTATAGAGAATTTAAAGAATATTTTTCAATTAAATAATTCAATAGTATTTAAATTTACTTTAGAGTATCCGCGACCGTTCCAATTTTTTTTAAACGACGCCCTTGTTGGTGGCTACCACAATTTATGCATCACTGCCTTAATGAATAATTTATAATAATTTATTTCGGACTAATTATATGTTTAAAGAAAGAAGTAAATAAAATTAGTTTGCACAGCAACTTAAATAAGTCCTATTTATTTAACTTTTTCCTAAATTATTTTTTAGATAACATTAATTTAATTGTATTTAAATTTTCTACTCCTTTAACAGCAAACTTGTTAATCTCTTCGAAACCCGATCTCTTTTTTGATGAGGTTTTTGGTAGAAATAAGTACACAATAAGCATTTTTGTTGTATAATAACATTTATTGATAATATTTTACATGAAATAAAAACCTTTTTGTAGAAAAAAAGACCAACACATTGTAATTTTGCTAAACAAAGAAAATCTCTTTGGGATTTACATAGAATGTTGTATGTATTAGGTCTAATATGTAATTTAGTCTTGTACCTAGTTTTAGAAGCTACTGAACCAAATTTCCAAGCACAAAAATGTAAAAAATAATATATACTGACATTTTTGGCCTTCAAAATCGAAGTAGAAAATTTAAACTCTAAAAAAAAAGACTAGTGATCATGAATAACATTTTTCAACAAAGACACTCATATTTACTGCAAACGCTCCAACACTGTTGCAAGACTGGCTGGTAGGGTTCCTTGTCAACTCGATTTCTTGCAATGGTGATGAGTGTACAGGAGGGGGAAAACACACCCCTGGGTCGGATCCGACCCCCACCGTACCGTTAGAGAGTTAAATTTAGTTTCCGTTTACCACGTGACCCTCTGTGGTACCATATACCCCCCAGCAACATCCAAGCTAATATAGAAAGAACGCGGAAGTTAGTAATAAAAGACAAGATTGGAATAGAATTAAAACTGGTGTGGCGTCATTATTACAAATAATATATATATATATATATGTCACGGGGTAAACCGAAACTAAATTTAATATATGCTGGTGTGAGAGTCGGTACTATGAACTGATAGAATGAATCAGGCATTGAACGGGCGCCTTTATCTTTTCTTTCTGCTTGTAAATATATAAATAGCTTCTACCCCTTTACATTTCGTATATGTTTAACAGTTCGATAATAATAATGTGTATAAAGTAATAAAAGTATTATTCCGTTTAAATGAATTATTTGATTTTGAGTTTATGTCGACTACCAAGCCGAATGTCCGTTCTGCTTTATAGCTTTTGCTGTCATGTATTACTCAAGCATTTGTTGCCAGTGTCAATACAAATGGAACAATTCATCGAACCGAAATGATCACGACGAAACAACCTTTTTATTTCAAGTCTGATACAAAGTAGGATTCTGACTTTACAATATGATATGAATTTAAAACACATTATTCAATCTATATTGGGAGTAACATCGTTCCCAAATTGTATGAAACAGACGACAACTGTTTTATATCCTCCCCCACACCCTCCCACCTCCCTCGATCTCTGCAGAGATGAGAGCAAAAGAACTAATTTGCATTGCAATTTATGCACATAAATCCGGGTTATTTACGGGAATTTCCAGTACAGTTGAAATAATGTTTCAAGTGAAATGATTTTATCGACTGTGATGTAATTTTGTATACCGTTCAAAATAAAGTGAACTTCAGTCTCACATCATAAATATTACAATATGATATGTGCTAAAAGAACCTTTTTTTTTAGAATATATTAGAAAGAATTTCAATTTTAACTTCTATGAAGTAAATAATAACTATTTTACATAATCCTTACCTCTGAAGAGTTAGAGGCTTAACAATAGTTAAAATTCACACTAGTAAGTCCTGCTCTACTATTTAAATTGCTATACAGTTGAATAGTAAATCTAGTGAAATGATTTCAACGTCGTTTTTATATTCAAGTCAAAAACTAGTATGTTTCCATACTGAAACCTAAATCCAAAAAGTGGTATTTGACTCTCTGAAGCATTCATTCCCTTGACGCTCCTCGTAAAGGCTACTGCGTACTACCCCTATTGGATTCGCTTACCTCAATGTTAACCTATGGAGAAAATTTGTCTAGTATTTACAGCTACATAATTGTTGACAATGCAATAAAAATAGTATTTCCAGGTAGCCATAACTTTTCTGCACCTTGCAATAGGATTCAGTTTATAAATTTCGTCCACCAAAGGAATTGGTGAGCGTTTAAAACACACTAGGCCAGATTGTTTCCCCGAAAAATTTAAATTTTAAAATATTATTTGCATGAAAAATGCCCCAAGGTGTAAAATTTCTTTCTCTATTACGGAGTATAATTTTAAAAAAATCTTTAAATCCAAGTCGGCAATCCTTGGACACATTTTCTCCATAGGTTTACATTGCGGTGAGTGAATCCAATAGGGTTAGTACACAGCAGCTTTAAAGCCTCTGTAGTAATTATTTAATTATGAGACTGGTATACCAGAATGGATACCCGTATTTAACTATACATACACAAGTTCACTAGATGATAGTCCTTGGACACATTTTCTCCATGTGTTAACATTGAGATATGCGAATCCGATACAGTTAGTACACAGTATCTTTAAGACAGGACCAATGGAGCTAAAACTCTTTGACTTGAAAACAATCAGCCCGAATTGTATATAACATGCCTTCTCTTCTTTTAATTTTAGTTGTTGCTAGGCGATCAAAATGTCTCTGGTTTTGGGCAGTCTCATGTTCAAAATCTGATGACACACCTCAAAGCACTATTGGTTCAATTCAGAGTGTGGTGGTCCGAAATGTTTTCTAGATACGGTGATAAAAAGAAAGGACACCTGAACAGGAACACCTGAGAAACTGCCACCATCAGTGCTAAGTGGGGTTGCTTGGCTTATCTCCCAAGTAAGCCAAGCAACTCCGCTTAGGGGTATGGTGTTCTATTCACTCAAATTTCGATTCTAAAATAGTTCTGGGAGATCTTCGCAATGATGAGTCTTTTGTAACCCCTTTAAAAACACTTTATTTTAAACGTAGACGGACGCACATTAATCACAAACATAACATATATAATATATACTCAAATCAGAAGGTGGGGCAATCGTAAATCTCGAGCCGAGACACACGTCTGCACATTGGGGCTCTCGGCGCTCAACTCCTAATTTCATTGTCTCGAATTCAAAAACCGGTGTTGCCACTCCACTCAACTAAACTGCTGATCTCGAGCCGGCGACATGGTGATGCCTAAATTAAAGGTTATCGAACCAAACTAAATCATGTTATCAACTATTAGAGTGTTATCAAACATTCGCGTTTTATCAATGAATGTTTCAATACTTCCCAATTACACGTGAGCGGATTATATGTACATCGCTAAAATAAGATAGAAATAGAGCTCGGGGTAGCCTGGTGGTAGCGTGTCGGCTTTCGGTGCTGAGGGTGCTCGCATTGAATCCCGACAAGTGTCATTAAATATATCCGTGTCTAGGCCGGATATAAGCACGTTAAATCCGTTTACCGGAAATTCCCTCTATAAGGTCAGAGAGGGTACGATTCCCCCAGATGCCGCCCCTGGAGGTGCTCGGTCAAAATTGCGGTGGCATCTGGCTAAATCGGACTCCGACCCTTGTCGTGCCATTATAAACCGGGGCCTATTCAGTTAGGTTTCCTATTTATATACCATTAGGTTTCCTATTTCATATTCTGTTAACTTTAGAAACAGTGACGTTTTTCAGAGTTCAGTTCTGCTTCAAAAAGGAATACGAAATAGTTCACGAATAGAGAATTATTCTGTTAACTTTAGATACAGTGACGTTTTTCAGAGTTCAGTTCTGCTTCAAAAAGGAATACGAAATAGTTCACGAATAGAGAATTATTCAGTCTAAACATTTAATAAAACTTGGCTATTTTGAGAATAACTTTTACTTCAGGTTTCCTATTCATATTCTGTTAACTTTAGATACAGTGACGTTTTTCAGAGTTCAGTTTTGCTTCAAAAAGGAATACGAAATAGTTCACGAATAGAGAATTATTCAGTCTAAACATTTAATAAAACTTGGCTATTTTGAGAATAACTTTTACTTCAGGTTCCTATTCATATTCTGTTAACTTTAGATACAGTGACGTTTTTCAGAGTTCAGTTTTGCTTCAAAAGGAATACGAAATAGTTCACGAATAGAGAATTATTCAGTCTAAACATTTAATAAAACTTGGCTATTTTGAGAATAACTTTTACTCCAGGTTTCCTATTCATATTCTGTTAACTTTAGATACAGTGACGTTTTTCAGAGTTCAGTTTTGCTTCAAAAAGGAATACGAAATAGTTCACGAATAGAGAATTATTCAGTCTAAACATTTAATAAAACTTGGCTATTTTGAGAATAACTTTTACTTCAGGTTTCCTATTCATATTCTGTTAACTTTAGATACAGTGACGTTTTTCAGAGTTCAGTTTTGCTTCAAAAAGGAATACGAAATAGTTCACGAATAGAGAATTATTCAGTCTAAACATTTAATAAAACTTGGCTATTTTGAGAATAACTTTTACTTCAGGTTTCCTATTCATATTCTGTTAACTTTAGATACAGTGACGTTTTTCAGAGTTCAGTTTTGCTTCAAAAAGGAATACGAAATAGTTCACGAATAGAGAATTATTCAGTCTAAACATTTATAAAACTGGCTATTTTGAGAATAACTTTTACTTCAGGTTTCCTATTCATATTCTGTTAACTTTAGATACAGTGACGTTTTTCAGAGTTCAGTTTTGCTTCAAAAAGGAATACGAAATGGACTATTTTGAGAATACTTTACTTCAGGTTTTCCTATTCATATTCTGTTAACTTTAGAGACAGTGGGACGTTTTTTCAGAGTTCAGTTCTGCTTCAAAAGGAAACTAGAAAATATTATGAATGAACAAGTTTGCAATTTATAAATAGTTGGGATCCGTTAAAAAGGACAATTTGCTGTGAGAAAGCTTGCCCCACCAAGATCCTTTTATGAGAAAAGAGTGAATGAAATTTCCTGAAAAAAAAATTTCGATTAAATTCAACGGAATACATTTCATATTTTGAACCATATCTGGGAGGTGAGCTCAGAGGTTGTTGCTCAGACCCTCCTCTGGTTACGGCTATCTAGCAATCTAATCTGCAAATGTGTCTATTCAATGTGCCCATTTATGAGAGAACGACGGTCAGTGTAAATAAAATAAAATATAACGAACAGAATAGTATTTTAATATACAAACAGAAAATTAATTTTCAAGGTATATTGCTCTAATAAAAGCAAGAGTTGCTTTGGAAAGGACTAATTTTGCTGATTTTGCAATGGGTGGAATGCGGGTAATTTTATGCGAGAATAACTTTTATTTGTTCGGACCATAAGACATAAAAATTTTACATAAAAAAATCGACTTAAAATTGAGGTGCGTCTTATGGTCCGAAGATGACATTAAAATAAAATGAATATTGTATGTATTTATTATATTTATTGGTGTATATTTTATAAGTATTATTTGTTATATTTATTATATGTATAATTTATAAGTATTATTTGTTATATTTATTATCTATATATTTATTATATAGATTTTTCATCTTTATTAAGTATGAAACTGAAAATAACTTTATATACCTAACAAAATACAAAATATTATTTTCTAAAAATCTTGCCATAAATTTGAGGTGCGTTTTATCATCCGGTACTCCTATGGTCCGAACAATACGGTAAGTTTCTTAATATTATTGATACTTCTCTTAAGAAATGAACAAAGAAAACAAAACCGAACTCACATTTTTTTTAAGCTTAAAAGTTTCAGTTCTCTTCTCGTTCCTATATAAGACACCATCTAATTTCTCTCTATCGAGTTTTACTATGACCATAGCATAAAAGAAAAGTATCTTACGTAATTATGCAATTTGTTCTGAAAGAAAATTTATTATTTTAAAATTAGGAATAGAATAAAAATCGTTTAACATTTTCTTCATTCAAATCATTATAAGATATACAACGTGCTCTCTCTCTCTCTTTTTTCTTCTTTTTTTTCGACCAAACGATCTTTCCCACAAGCATGATTTGCCTTTTCCTGGAAAACAATCTTACGAAATTACCTAAGTAACAATGTCGAGCCAGCAATGCTCCGGAAACATACAAATTTATAAATGATTAACATATCAAATTACCATTCGACAGAAATGTCAAACAAGACAAAGTAAACAAATAGAAAGGGGAAAAAAAAGCCCTATTCCTCTTCCTCGGAGGGAAAAAAAAATAAATAAAAGAACGCAAAATAAAATGAAGGAAGTGAGAGAGAGTAAACAAGACGAGAGTGTGTTGTCTTTCCCCTGAAATGGTTTAATGAAGTTCGCTTGTGGGTTTAAAAGTTGTTCGTTTACTCGCGTAAATTGGAGCACTCGTGTGGTAGCGTGGCCGAGCGGTCTAAGGCGCTGGTTTAAGGCACCAGTCTCCTCGGAGGCGTGGGTTCGAATCCCACCGCTGCCAGTTACTCCTTTTTTTCATCTCATTTTTTAAATTATGAGTAACTTTATATATGAGCCCCTCACTTGCCAAATCGGTTGAGTCGATGAAACAAAAAGTGGAGAAAGTGATAAAATAATATACTTTCCTTTTTTTTTAAATTCCTCTGAAAATATAAATTCAAGTAAACGTTGTATAATGTATTATTGCAGATGTAGCTTTTATCTGACGACATATAAAATCTGTAAGATAGAATATTCTTAGAGTAATCGTTATTATTATTACAATTTTTGCGTGACTAAGGGACTTAATCGATTTGCCAGGTACAAAAAAGTAATAACATCCAATTCAGTCAAATATATATATATATATATATATATATATATATATATATATATATATATATATATATATATATATTTATATATATATATATATTTATTTATTTATTTATTTATTTGCTACAGAAAAAAATGAAATAATTGTCTAATAATTCACAAGTACTTATTTCTGCAGCAGTTATACTGAAACTGACTGATTTATTTACTGTTTTGGGGATGAAACAACACTAAACGATTTACCGTTGTCATCAAGTACTTCCTACTACGTTTGAATTATACTATTGCAACGATTTACATTAGAGTACGGACTTAACTGGATTGGTATCTGAAAAGAATTACTTATTATTCGATGGTCAACAAATATTTTGTCATTGAGTGGTGTTAAACTTTAATATTTGGGAAATTTATTATGAATGTAAAAAGTTAGGAGTCAATCAAGTGCTTTGACTCTAAAATTTCAAAAATTTCAAACAGTGGACAGCCGATTTGGCTTATGAATGGTTCATTTATCCCTTTTTCCTTAACATAAACTACTTACTTTGAAATGCATAGAATAATCATTGTTTATATCGATACTCCATTGCACTCTTTGTGTATTATGATACTTAATTATGAGCTACATAGATATTGCTTGCGTGATGAAAAATGCATCAACATTTCTAATAGAAGAAATGCGTCTTCTTTATTACTTACTAGAATACATCAAAATTAAACGAAACAATTTATTATTCTATTTGCTCATACACCCCGTGGGCTGATGTAATTAAAACTTGAGAAATATATTAATCGACTATATTTAAATATTTGCCCATGCTGATGTTAAAAAAAAATTCCTTAAAGAAATATAAATCGTTATTTAAGTACATAAACTAGTTAATGTCATTCTGTTTATTCAAAATTGGTTAATTGCCTTTTAACACTGTCACAGTGTGCTTAGTAGTATTAAAAATCATTTTAAAACGTTGATTTTGTTAAAAAAATTTATGAGAGCAAGCACATGAAATACAAATAGATTACAAAAATTTTAAGGAGATTAATTCAATTTGTGCTTTATCGAACGCTCTCCTGCCTTGCTTCAAATAGCTTGGTAATTTTTGTGCTACATTTGCCTTTCTCAGAATTTCTTCATCTTTTCCCCCTCTTTTTCCAAATATTTTTAACTGCTAATTTTATCTTTCGTATTTTTAAATCGACCCTATTTTGATTTCTTATGATTTGATTTCTCGCATTACTCCTTTTAATTTCTTTTTTCGTGTAACTTATTTTCAGTTTTGTGCTATTTAATATATCTTGCTTCTTACGTGGATTTCTATTCGTGCTGATTTCTTAATAATTTAGTACCGAATTTTAGCAACAAGTTCAGTAGTCTTTTAGAAGAATTAACTAATTAAAGTTAATTCTCCTAGATTTTCACTCTCCATAATTCCCGTTTAACTCTTTTTTTTTGTCACTTTTTGAAAACTTTCCACTGCTCAGTCTATTGCATTCCTTAACTTGCTCTATTTACATTATTTGTCACTTATGTTCTCAAATTTTTGCTTTTATTTCCTTGTTAAATAACTAATTTGTGTTTTTATATTACTTAACACTTCTTTCTTATTACATGGATTTCAATAAGTACTGATTCCTTAATAACTTAGTACCGAATTTTCACCACAAGTTCAGTAGTCTTCTAGAAGAATTAAGTAATTAAAGTTAATTCTCCTAGATTTTCACTCTCTATAATTTCTGTTTAACTATTTTTTGTCACCCTTTTTCAAAACTTTTCCCTGCTCAGTCTTTTGCATTTCTTAACTGGCCCTATTTAACTTCTTTGTGACTTATGTTCTTACAATTTTTCTTTTATTTCCTTGTTCAATAACTTATTTGTGTTTTTATATTACCTAACGCATTTAATAACTAAGTGGACACAAAACATGTGAAATTTAGGATTGAAAAGCCCGGGGGAGGAGGGGTGAAGTTGAATGGAACTGTGTTTTATTAAATTCTTTTAAGGAATTTATACAATTAAATCGTAAAAATAATTTTCGGTATCCAGTCATTTCTCAGAAAAATTGACTGAGGTACAAATTGCGTGACTTCATCGTGTTATTCCAATAAAGTACGATAGATTCCGATTTTTAATTACAGATTGTGATGCTGTACCCTCTGCCCCTCCCCCTTCCCTTCCACAGGCACACACACTCCAAGTTCAGAGTTCCCCTTCGAGCTGGGGGCCCCTGGCAGCCTCCTGGTTGGACAACCACCAATTTCTTCTCTAATCAGGTTTGATAATCCAAATATCCTCTTCGCCAATGCAAGACTCTGTTTTCTCATGTAATTAATTTTCAAACGGAGACCTTTTGTTTCTTATGCATTTTTTAATAAATGTAATTATGCTTTCTATAGGATTAAGTTTTGGGGCTCAATCAGTTTTGTTGCGTTTGATTAAATTAAATTTCCTTTTATGCGATATGAATATACCTCAACATTTGATACTTTATTATATTGTATATAAAAGAATAGTTAGGTCTTTTTTTATTTTATTAGATTACGTTATTACTATTTAATTATTATTCATTAATTATTTGTTTCTTAGGGATTTTCCTAAATGCATCGATAGGACTTTGTTTAATAGAAATCCAACTGTAAAGCACGCTTTTTCTTGTAATTCTTTAATCGTATAATTCAGTGTGGTCCAACCTTTAGTTGCCCGAGGGCCAACAAAACTTTAGTATAGGAATGTGAGGGCATAAATAACATTTTTCAAGCTTATTTTTATTAATAAGTTAATAATAAAACTAAGTAAATTATTATATATTTTAAAACAAACCTTTTTTTAACACGTAAACCTGATTAAATTTCAAAACATTTATTCTTAACGTCGCAAAAAAATATAGATTTAAACTAACAACAAAGCTAAAACGTAATCAAATTACACGTCCACTCTTAAAGAAACCTGTTCTTGAACTGAGGCTAGGAGCTGCTGGATGTTACTTATGCTCTTGGAAATGATGTGATTTACGCACCAGTTAATCAGAAATGATAAAATCCACTTTTTACAATTGTTGAGCAATTTTTAATTTTTATACTTTTGGCCAGGTTTTTGCCTCAAATACTCCACTGTGCGTCGCCTGGAGGCGGGGCCGCTTCTCGTGCCGGACGTATTCGTGGAAAGACAATTCTGATTGCTGGCGGACTTTTCGGGAACTTTCCTTTCCCACCTGCCTCCTTCGTAATAGTACTGAATGAAAGTGAAACTCGAAGTAGGCACGCCACGGATTATAACGGTCGAAGAGTGAAGCTTCAATATGGCCGTTACATAAATTTTAAGTAACGGCATTGCATTTAAGTCTTACATTTAAGTCAATAAATTTTAACTCTTAAAAACTTAAATCAGCAAGAAGAGTAAACGATTTTTTTTCCAAATGTTAAATTAAAATATTTTTCCAGTAAGAAGGGAAAGGGGCAACAAAAATGAATTGGTGGGCCGCATGCGGCCCGAGAGCCACGGGTTGGACCCCACTGATATAATTCACTGATAACCCAAAACCAGAGAGAAAGTTCTTTTTTTTGATTGAAAGCAATAATATTCTTGAGGCCGCGCATGAGCTGACCGCGGAATGATTCAATTCCGTGTCTATAGGGGATTTTCCACTCAAAGTTTTTCTAATCACGGATTAAGAAACGCAAAATTTTGAATTCTGTTTAACGAATATGAAAAAAGTTGTTTAAATGAAAAGCGCTTAGTTTTTGAAATTTTGAATTTTTACGGAGTTAATTTTTTTTTTACAGAGCATTAAGTTATTGATACCGATCGCTACAAAATTAATTTTCTTTTTCAAAACCTCATTTATCCGGATCAGATTTGTAGACATTATTTTTATTTAATGTTCGAATTAGATAATAATTTTTAACTATGATAGCAAGAACGTAGCTGTGAGTACGTCAAATATTCGCTTTTTAGTTTGATTCAATGTACAGTTCCTGCATAGAATGTACAATAAATTATGATAATAAAATGCTTTTTGTTGAGTTTGAGAAAGCTTTACTAGACATACCATTTCTTTGCTAAGAAATAATGTGAAAAGTTATTTTTATATTTTTTAATGTCTTGTAAACAATACTATGTAATTTTGTTACAAAACATAGTTTTTTTTATCGTAACTAGGGGCTTCGCCCCTAAGCTCGCTACGCTCGCTCCTCTGGTGAATCAAGTGAATGAATGACTCAATAGTTGTTTACAGCGATTGAGTCATTCATTTGTTTACAGTTGAAGCTTCCCCCCCCCGGCGAAATGGATGAAGCCCGCCTATGGGTGAAAAATTGGATCTTCTTTCATGTCCTTCTGCAAAGGAAGCGAATGAGAAGATTTTTTTGAAGTATTTCTTTAAAATTCAATTAAAAATCGAAATTTTAAGATAGAGACTTGAAATGAAGTTTATATGAATGAGAAAGCTTTCATCTTCCAGTTGATATACATATTTTCTTTGTAACATAATAAGTCTGAGAGCATCGAATTTATATATCTCGAAACGCATAAATATTTCCAAAAAGTGGGTTTTCAATTTTAATAAAAATATCAGTCTGTTTTAAATTATTTTTAAACAAATGAGGTCTTGTTTGAAGGAGAAATGTCTGTAGTCTTAGATTGTAAAAAAAAAAAAAAAAAAATCTACAATCCTTTTTTGGCGAGTTATCGTAATCTGAACATGAAAAAGTCAATATTTTCCCACAAAACATAAAATTTAAAAAAAACTTAAAGTCCGACGAATATGAGACATGTCTTACTTTCTTCCCCACATTGTTCTGCATCGATTGGTATCGGTCTCGACCCCATACCCCCAGCGGTTTCAGAGGAGATAGCGTGACAAGCTTTTGACAGCGGCGTTGCCGGCAGCGGCAGCGCCAGTTACTTTTTTTTTAGAATAGAGAGATAAACGGTTAAGTCTGCTTAGTTAAGGATTTTGTTTTGATTATTACCCATATTATCCAGATTATCCGAATTGCCTATGGTCCCAGTTAGACGGAATAAACGAGGTTTTACTGTAATTAAATTTAAAAAAAAATGTTTTTGAAAAAAAATTGCATTGAGTTTAAAAACCTATTTAATTTTTTTAAAATACGCATTTGCTTATCTGTGATTAGAAATTGACCCCAAAAAAATCCTTTTAGTAAATTTTTTATTTCATGGATATTTTTTTGTCAACGAAATTTGTCCGTAATCCTGAGCTTTTAAGGGGATGGTGGACCTTTCACAGCGATTTTTGAAATTTTTGCCCCAGAGATATGAAACTTTGCTTTTATATTCATTAAAGTCTAACAATATTAAACACCTTATAAAATTTTACAGATATTTTTAAAAAAAATATTTTATAATTAAAAAATTGAAATTAAATTACCCTTCTTTAAAATGCTCCTTGCGACTCAATTTTAAACTTTCCCCCTTAATTTTGCATTTATATTGCTTATAAATACCTTCTGAACAGAGTTATGTATTTTTTTGTACTTTCGATGAATAGTTAATTTTCAGGCAATATTTTTACGCTTGTACTCTGAATTTTCTTGAAATTTTTGTACTTTTGTACACTCAAATTAAACTTTGATAACCTTAATGACCTCGAATCCTAAAATGGATACATAACTTTATTTTCATGTATTACAGGAGTCTTTATTATAAATTTCATAAACTTTCGTCAAAAATTATGACGCGAGGAGCATTTTAAAGACTTGCAAATCTGGAAATTACTCATTTTCAGAAAAATACATTCAAAACATTTTTTTTCACCTACCTTTAATACTAACTTTTGTAAAGCCACCAAGTTTTCATTTTACTTTTCACTACATATTTTAAATGCATTTCATTCCAATATTTACATGTTTTTAAAATATTAATACATCCCCCCAAAAAATTCCAATTTTTGCTCGATTTTTGGTAATTTGAAAGTCCACCATCCCCTTAAAAGAGTCTGCTGACGGTCGGTCGACTATAATTTCGCAACCACCATTCCACTATTGGTAGGTGGAATGGTGGCTCTGGAGAAGTCCTTGTTGCTCTCTCGGCTCTGGAAAAGTCCTGAACTTGTTAATCATTTTCCTCTTTCCAACCTCAGCCAGTTAAGAAAATTGTTAAATAAACTGTTACAAACTTTGAAAACCAATTTGGAAATTATGCGTAACAGACTAAACAATTCATTCTTCTCCCCTCCTAAATTATCGAGTCATATCGAGCCGTGTTTGTGCACGGCTCGGCCATTTTTTACCTCTTTATGCCCTCGTTCCTCTCACTAAATGCGTTTAATTGGATATAAGTGGTGTTGCCACTTCTGAAACCTACACTACACTCGTGCAGCAAAGCATTAATTGGATAGCCTCAATATCAGATATATATTTAACTCCCCTCTAGAAACCAATTCATTTTATATAACAGCTTTTAAAAATTTAAAAGCAGCTGGAGTATGACATGTCCTTTGGGGGAAGTAATCAATTAACACTTCTGTTTTTCACCCCTCCCTACGCGAAGTTCCGAATTTCATTCATAGAGAGCTTTTCACTGTTCGACCGTGAGTTGTTTGCTCTCCGCCATTGATAATGATTGGTTTTTGAAGAATCAGAGCATGTTTTTATCTCCCCCCAATTAAATCTTCATTAACAACGAAAGTTTTCGTTCGGTTCATTAACAAAGCGGAAGAATATGAAATTTTATAATAGATGGCTCTAACTCGTTGTTAAATAATTTAGGAACAATGATTTACGGAAAGAGCTAGGGTTAATTCACATTTCAAATATCTTTTTTAACTATCTGTTCATTTTCAAATGAAGATGGGCAAGCTTCGTTAACATACTGATAAAGTGAAACAGTACTTAATTTGATTTTATGCGATTATTATTGGACTGAAAAAAATCCGCTTGGATGATTTCATTCCGTTAAATGAATTAGAAAAGCATCAATTTTTTGACATTTAACACGAAAATATACACCAGTGGTGTATTAATTTGGTCGCGTTAGGGTCTGTTCATATAGAATCCATCCGTATCCGCGTAAAAATTTTTAACCAATCATATGCCAATCATTGACCCATTTAACCAATCAGCGTCAACGTAATCTTTAACGCTGACGGATTCTGTGTGAACAGGCCCTTAGTCTTTTTAAAACTGTTCATTGAGCAATATTTTAATTTTGTGAAAGAGGAACTATATAATTCTGTCTCGATGTAACGATACCCTATACCAGAGGTGGGGAACACGCGGCCTTAAGGCCGCATGCGGCCTCCGTGATCTTCTTGTGCGGCCTTCAAAGTATTTTAGGAATTGTTACTACGTCAGTTATTTATAATTTAATACTATTATTTTTCTATTGTATTTCTTTATATTGTTAAAATTATTTAAAAATACTTCTGCTTTTTTATTTTTATTTGAAGTGGTATTTAAATATGTAGTTGTTTATTAAAATTTAAAAATCTGGATATATAAATGTGCTTACATAAATAAAAATACCAACAGTGAAATATAAAAAATTACAGTGGTATCTATGAATCTTATAATTTTATAAAAAAAATTAATAATTAATGATTAATGTTATAACAAATTTTTACCCTTATGTGAATACAAAAATATTTTATATTGTAACTTTTTAAGTCAAATAGTGAATAAATAAGGACTTAATTTTTTATTATTATTCTTCTATATAATGCACCAAATTGTTAAAACTATACCTAACTATAATAATTTCATAAAAGTCGCATTTACAGGTACATCAACTTATGCGGCCTCCTTTATTTCTACCTAATTTACATGTGGCCTCTAAGGGTAAAAAGGTCCCCCCCCCCCTCTGCCCTATACTTTCACGGCATTCTTGGATCAATAAAAATTTTTTAATTATTGTATATTAGAACGAGTGATTACTTTTTATAAGCGGCGAGTAGTTTGAGGGTGAAATTTAGCAATCTGTTTTACCGAGCATTTATACTGGACTCTCATTTTATTCTATACAAACAATTAACTGAAGCAAATTGCTTGTTTTGTCCCTCATCTCTAGGGTAATCTACTCTTAGTCAGTTCCGAAATATCTACCCTAAGAATTGGGCATACTACTCAGAAATTGGAATTTTCCACTTGTTCATCTGATTACTCGAAATATTTTGTGATATTATGGCAAGAACATTTTTCTCGTTGGTCATTAGGCATGTATAGGTTGATCTTCAGATATTTATTGCTTCAGTAAGATAGATGTAAGGAATAAACAGGTGGTAGGTAAGTTAATTTTTTTCTTTACTAATAAGTCGAAGTCAAACAACCGCGAATAACCATACAGCTTTTTATTATACTTTTTCTTTTATTCCCAATGCAGCGATACCATAAAGGACACTATATTCTTGGGCCTAGAATAGCTCACCTACGAAATACACAGATAAAACAATTAAAACATAAAATGTAAAAATTTAAACCAAGCATAAAATTTCGTAGTTCTGTTATACGGGATCAATAATATAATAATAAACCAATAACTTACTTAAAATGCAAAGGAATGATATTTAACGGAATGTAAAATATGTTAGGAAATTTAATGATCTGTTTTGAAAAAGTTGAGAGATTTTAAAATTGAAAAAGTAGATAAATGAGTAAAAAGTTTATATGTCATTAGGTCGGAATCAAAAATCCCAGTTTAACATTTTGCCTTCTAATATTGTGAGGTATTGAATGAAAATTTACCCCCCCCCCCCTGGTTTAAATAAATCGCCGTTTGAAGAAGAAGAAGCGCCTTATGCAAATGAGCGGTGCTTTTCTACTAAACGGGAATCCCCGTGGGTAACGTACACGCTTGACAGTGAGAGAAAAAACACTACGAGGCGAGGTCAGACGGAGGCGAGAACCGAACGAAAAACAATTGGAGTGAAGATCGCTTTGCCGTACAGCAGCCGGACATTATCAAGTTTACCGAAGGCGTTTTGAAGTTAGCTTTCCTCCCAGCGACCTGGTGATAAAGTGAAGACAGAAAGCTTAGTGTGGCGTATGTACAAGCAGTGGCGTGGCTGAATTCTGGTAGGGTTTCCGTAATATAACTACCGGAATTAACACACGCGATAAATAATTCCTCGTTGCCTGCTAGCAATTGAGTACGGTATTTATGCAGTCTAACTGTGTTGTAATAAATAGTTTAGTGTAGTAAATCTCGTCGGATCTTGTTAATGGTGAGCTCATTGTTTAGTATATACATTAATTACCTTAAGGGTAAAGGAAACAGTGAACGTCACAATATGTTTTAATGCACATAATCATTAAAAATCACAAAATTCTTCAACCAAAATGATAAAACAACCATAGGAATATAGAATATATAATTTTGTTCAGAAAATTTAAAAATTGCCATGAAAGAAACTTAGATTTTCTAAAACTAAATAAGTTGGTCGGTATGAAAAACGTTTATAGAAATTTATTAGGTCAGAATAAAAACATCTCTATTAAACATGTGTCTTTTATACATGTATTAAGGTACATAATCATAAGTCTAAAATTAGACTCATAAAATTATTGAAATATAAGGAAAGAACTATCAACGGAGCATATAAAATATGCAATTTTATTCAGAAATCGAAAGGATTATATTAAAAGAAAATAAGGAATTTCTTTTTTTCTTTTAATTCTTAAAAGTTTACACACAAGTTTAGTTCTTAAAAGTTTAGAAACTTTAATTCTTAAAAGTAGTTTCTTAAAATAAAGAGATAGAGGACAAAACTGAAATTAAAATACGCAGCTATTCTTAGAAAATTAAATAATCTCAATAAAAGCAGTTGACATTTTTAAATCAAATAAGTACAGGTAGGATTTAAAATGTTTATGTATTAGATCGGGCAAACAATCACGTCTAACCTCAGCTAATCATATAGCTTTCTAACAACTGTTAATATTTATAACCATAAGTCTAAAATTAGACCCATAAACTCTTAAACTAGAGGAAACAGTCATTTGAACAAAAATTAATCAATTATGTTCAGAAAATTAAATAATTTCCGTGAAAGAAACCATGATTTTTTATTTCATTAGAAACTAAAGAAATATCTGCTAAGAAAGTTATATTACTGTGAACTTAGTTAATGAATTTCTGTGCAATAAAATATTATATATATATACTAGTATATAACCCCCGTCAAAAATGACGGAATGCTGATTAGCGTTTCAAGAGGTGATTCATCATTTTCATCGGGCATTGCTGAAAACTGTACTTAAACAGCAGTAAATAACAAAACAAAACTAAACTAAATCAAAACTAAACCAAAACTGTTCCAAAAGTGAATGACTCACAACACAGCAGGCATTGCTGAAAACGATACTTAAACAGCAGTAAGCAACAATAAAATAAAACAAAAATAAAACGTGAAACACAATTTAATTAACATTAAAATTAAACATTAAAAATATAGTTATTTAAAGGGAATATGAAAAACCATGGAGTAGAATGAATTCGAAATTCAAGTGAATCACTCAATTGAATAAATGATTCTTTTCAATGGATATTTTAATTTGAAGATATTTCAAAAACTAAACGGTTTTGAGCTAGGGTGTTCACTTGAAATTTTCATATTTTTAAAGGGCTTTCAAAATATGTAACTTTTGTGGTATTATTTTTCAAGAAAAATTTCAGAAAATGGCGTCGCAATGTTAAGATGTTCCCGACTTGGTCCGTCCCGGAATGGTTACCTACATTAATCTACTCTAGGCTTTTATATAAGTAAAGGTATATATTTAGGAGAAAAAACCAGAGCAAATCCCCCCCCCCCCTGATTACTGTGTTTAGAATTCTATTTCAGCGCGTTGTTTTAAAAACTGTTAACTTTTTCAATAGCTATTTTTTTTCTTTCAGAGCATTAAGTTGTGTCTAACACCATAAAATAAAAATGAAAAAAGAGTAATGAAATAAAATAAAATAAAATAAAGAGATTTTTTAAAAACATGCACGTTGCCTTAAAATGTAAGTTTTGTACGTTGCCTTTGAAAATAGAGCATTTGAAAATATAGCACATTGCAAAAAATCAGAATACAAAAATGTACGCCTGTTAATCTGAGATTAGCAAATTACCGAAGGAAAATTCCCCCATAGTAGCCTAAAATGAGGATTAACTGGCAGGGTTAACTGATGGGTCACCATTTCAATCGTCACCATTCGCAGGGTGATATTACTACCTTAGCACGCAAGGTATTGCTTCAGCAGCACCCCTTGCGACTAGAGGTATAGTTCACTTTAACCACACATCCATCTCGCGTGACTACAGTCTGACTACATTCACTCAAATCCGATGGCCGTACAGACAAGATTAATACTTTAGGTCTCTGTGTCACAGAAGGCGAAAGCACATACGATATATCCCATATTGAGAACGCCAGTCCAGTTTTTTTTTTAAACTGCTTTAAATTATTCATTAGATTATAACGTCAGGAAAGTCTTTGAAGCTGACACGTCCTCGTATCACAGTGATAGTGCAACCGGGCGGATGCAACTCTCAAGTATAGGAGACCCGGGTTTGAATTCCAGTCCTGTCAGATGGTAGTTATACTTGCACTAGACTGACCGTTTGTCCTTGGGAATTTTTTTTTAAAAATTTAACCACGTCTGAAATAAAACAAATAATTTACCTTTATTTTTCGGACCATAAGACGTATTATGAACATAATAAATCTAGATAATAAATTCTGGGCCCTGTTTTTTATGTAAAATTATTATAATTTTATGCAAAATTGCTCCTACTTTTTATGTAAAAACATAAAAAATTGACTTAAAATTGGGGTGCGTCTTATGGTCCGAAGATAACATTTAAATAAATTGACTATTTTATTATACCGGGTGAGCCAAATGTTCGTAAAAATTTTAAAAATTCATAAAAAAGGAAGAAATTATGATAAAGAAGTTCAGTTTGCAAGAAAGGGCTCACAAGGAAGTTGGAATTTTTTTTTAGTAGCAAAATAAAAATTTTAAAAAGTCACAGGTAGAGTCACTGGTCCAGCTTTGCGACCACTTCTACTCCCCGGGGAGGATTCCGCCGCCATATTATTCATAACGGTTTCCACCGCAGTAATACGGCCCTCCGCCAACGAGGGTCATCCACTTCGTGGCCGATCCTCCAAATCCCCGTGTATCACGGTCTTTTATTGTAAGACTAATTTGCATAATTCTGTTAAATCTCTCGCATGTCAGCGCCATCTACCGGTGATTTTTTAAAAACTTTTTTAACTGTTTCAACTTTTTTGGTTGCTTTAAAAAAATCCGACTTCTTTGTGAGCCCTTTCTTGCAAACCGCATTTAGAAAATTAATTGATGCTTTTGTAGAAGTAGCTAATATTAAGATTTCCTCCTTTCAAGACCTATCCTAAATTTAAAAAAAACCTATCCTTTACTTTTAGGATAGAATTGGCTGCTGTTTCGCCATAACCGTTACTTACGGAATTGGGGTGTGTATGCATCTTTTACTTTGCATTAGGATTATTTGTGTGCTTGCATGTACGGTGCGTTGAGCCCATAGTGTAAGTTGTGTTTGTCTTTTCATTGTCTTTTTGAGTTATTGCTTCCTTGGGGGACTCGGGGCCTTGGGATGTCTTTTGGGCTTACCTGCATCCTATTCAGAAAGTTCCCCTTGAGGTAACTGATATGGTTAGGCTCCCTGATGACGAGACCTGTCGGTTACCTCTATGTTGTTTTATGGTTCAGTTCCGGCACTTATACAGAATCTTGCCGTTGGTGCGTGGATGCCCAGAGTGCTTGATTTCTGTTTGTTTTTTGTCTATATTCGTATTATTTTTATCTATCTCTGTTGGATTATTTATTCCTCCTAACCCAATTAGTAGATCAGTTTAGTCGGCGCGAACGCTCAAGTGGATGATCACTGCCGGCTTTTAACGACCGAATTTTGCAGGTGAGACCCAAAAACTAGCTCACAAGTGAACCTCGGTCTGGGACTATCTATCCTCTTGTATCAAAAATACAGCATTCCTTCCGGAATCGCAGCAAAAATGAGATGGGCATTTGCACGAGAAAAGATTGCATTTAGACATTGCTTCAGCCGTTGGCATCCTTTATCTCTGAACCGACAAATGCGAGTAAAACCTAGTTTATCCGGATCAGATTTGTAGACATTATTTTTATTTAATGTTCACATTAGACAATAATTTTTAACTATGATAGCAAGAACGTAACTACAAGTACGTCAAATATTCGCTTTTTAGTTTGATTCAGTGTACAATTCCTGCATAGATTGTACAATAAATTATGGTAATAAATTTATACAATAAATTATTGTAATAATAATGCTTTTGTTGAGTTTAAGAAAGCTTTACTAGACTTTTTTTTGTTAAGAAATGATGTGAAAAGTCATTTTTATTTTTATATTTTTTAATACCGTATTATTTATTTATTACCGTATTTTTCGGATTATAAGATGCACCGAACGATAAATGCCACCTCAAATTTATGGGATGATTTCTAGAAAAGAATATCTTGTATTTTATAATGTATATAAAGATATTTTCAATTTATTACTTAATAAAGGTGAAAAATATATAATGAATATTGTTCATGGAGTATGTTCCTGTATTTTCATTTATTCATTTATTTAATATGTTATGATTGTTTGTCCGCTAGATGGCAGCACGATACCGCTGTCTTTATGTTTTGTAAACGTTCTAAGATACTTCCGCTGTGGAGTTAGTAGCGTCAGTGTTCTGGCTCTGTGCTGTTTGTACGAAGTTCTTTGTGATGTGTTAATAAAGTTCATATAGCCGACCCGTTTGTGCGTCTGGGCTCGAATTTAATTTTAGTGGAAAGAACATTTGGAGGCACGCGGCGAAGATGTTTTGATTCCACTGTTGAGATAAGTGGAAATTTTTGTTTTGTTCTTAAGTTGTAAGAAAGTTTTTGATTTGTATTGATAAGTTCCGTAATGGAAAATGCAGAAATAATCAGGGCCAGAGGCCAGAAAAAGGCTTCTTTAACGAAGTTAAAACTCTATTTAGAATCTAAAGAACAGTTTGATGTACCGGATTTGACGGTACGGTTAGAACGTCTGGAAGTAGCATTTGATGAGTTTTCCAAATTAGATTTATTACTTCCAGTAGAACAATCTGAATTTTCTGAAATAGAAGATGTTTATTTAGAAATTAAAGTTATAATTCGTACAAAGATAGAAGCGATGGCTTCATTGGCCGAAATTCGGCAAAATAATTCGAATGTTGTTGTTCGAAGTGATGTGAATAACGGAAACGGAACTGTTAAGTTACCTAAAATTACAATTCCATCCTTTACGGGAAATTATTTAGATTGGTTGAATTTTAAAGATTTATTTAAATCTACAGTGCATGATAACGATTCGTTATCAAAAATACATAAGTTCCAGTATTTAAAAGGTTTACTTTCGGGATCAGCCGCTGATTTAATCAAGCACCTACCGGTGTCTGAGACCAGTTACGATGAAGCTTGGGAAAAAATAGAGAAACGCTATGATAATAAAAAGCATATCTCTACCGCTTTAATTAATACCTTTCTGGAACAAAATAAGCTTTCCGAGCCAAATGGCGCGAAATTAAGAAAACTTGCTGACGTTGCGGATGAAGTTATTCGGGGTTTAAAGGCATTGCATGAAGGAGCTAATTCAAGAGATTTGTGGTTAATACACCTCTTGTTAGACAAGGTAGATTCCGAAACCCGAAAATTATGGGCTCAAGAAACGACAGAAATAGAGTTTCCCACATTTGAATACTTTTTAGAATTCTTAAACAACCGATGTTCGTATTTAGATGTTTCGATTTCTCATAGCATAGTAAAAACGAAAGTGACTAACAACGTAACTAATGTTAAATCTAATTATTCGAGTAAATGTTTAAAATGTTCTGGAATGCATAGCATTTCGAAGTGTCATAAATTTAATGCTATGCCAATCTCTGCTCGAAAAGAATTCATACGAATGAATGCCTTGTGTTATCGATGTCTGAAAGGCTCGCATCAAATTAAAAATTGCTTTTCTAAATCTGTTTGTGAAGTATGTAAGAAATCATCCCACCATACTAGTTTACACGAATTCACTTTCGATTCCCATACAACGAGTCTTAAAAATGAAACGCATAGTCCAGAACTGCAAATCAATACTAACATCGCTTTGAACGCAGCTAAGGAAAAATTTGTTGGTTTGCTGCCAACTGCAATTGCTTCAGTGAATGATGCACGAGGAAGAAAGGTGGATTGTACAATTCTATTAGATAGTGGCAGTCAATGTTCGTTCATTTCTGAAGCTTGTGCTAACAAATTAAATCTAAAAAGAGAAGATGCCCTGTTTTCAGTTTGTGGAATTGCTAATTCCTCTGCTGGCAAGACAAGAGGTAGTGTAACGTTATCTCTGGAGTCAAGGCATAATCCTAACAGGATACTAGTGATTGAAGCTTTCGTTTTGAATAAATTAACTTCAAATTTGTCGAGTAATTGTGTAAATACTAATGATTTAGAATATTTAAAATCCATTGAACTTGCCGATCCCAAATTCGCTGAAGCTAAAAGTGTAGAGATAATAATTGGTGTAGATTATTTTTTTGAAGTTATGAAAGCCGGACAAATTACGGGTTCCGAAAATTCTCTTATCGCCCAGAATACACTGTTTGGTTGGGTTGTAGCGGGCAAGATTCCTTTAAACAGCTTGAAAAAGAACGCCCTAGTTGGTTTTCATGCTAATGTTGACGTTGATGAAGTTTTAAAACGGTTCTGGGAAACTGAAGAGGTTCTTAAAATAAAAGAAGAAGTTCTAAGTGAAGAAGAAGGTTTCTGTGAAAAACACTTTAGTGAAAATTATGAAATCGATAAAAACGGACGGTTTGTCGTGAAACTCCCCTTTTTTAAATCAGAAGTTAAGTGGGGAAATTCTTATCAAGTTGCATTATCTCGTCTCCAGAGTATGGAAAGAAAATTTAATGGAAATCCAAATTTAGAGGAACAGTATAAATCCTTTATGAAAGAATATGAAGAGCTAGGACATATGAAGGTTTCGGAGGATGTCTCTTCAGAATTAGCCGTTAATGAAAAATATTTCTTACCTCACCACGCCATCTTAAAGCCCAGTAGTACCACTACTAAGTTAAGGGTGGTTTTTGACGCAAGTTGTAGAACTAGCAACTGCAATTCTTTAAACGATGCACTAGGTGCAGGTGCTAAACAACAACCCGATTTATTTGAGACTTTATTGAATTTCAGGCTTTCCCCGATAGCATTTTGTTACGATGTGGAGAAAATGTATCGCCAGATATTAATGTCTACTTCTGATCAAGCTTTTCAACGAATTCTGTGGAGATACAATAAATCCGATCCCATTCGAGAGTATAAGCTGCAAACTGTTACATATGGCCTAAAATGTGCGTCTTTTCTTGCAACCCGATGTTTAAAGCAAATTGCGAATGACGCTCGTCCTGTTTATCCTGAGGCTGCTTCTCTCATTGAAAATTCTTTTTATATGGATGACCTCTTGGGAGGTGCACGTAACGAAAGTGAAGCTGCTAGGGTATGCCAAGAAATTATTTTTCTTTTGGAAAATAGAGGTTTTCATTTAAGAAAATGGCAGTCTAATTCAAAGGAGCTCTTGAATGTGATTAAAACTGATAATGTCAATGAAGTGTTCGAATTGAAGGACGGTGAGCAATCCAAGGTTTTAGGATTATGTTGGAATCCTAAATCTGATTATTTTATTTTTAAAGTTAATTTTTACTTCGAGAACGAAATTACTAAACGGAAGTTCTTGGCTCAATCTGCTAGGCTGTTCGACCCACTAGGATTATTGTCTCCATGCACCATTTCAATCAAAATCTTCTACCAACAACTTTGGTTGTTAAAGTTGGGATGGGACAGTCCCCTTCCGGCGAATTTCGAAGAAAGGTGGAAGAATTTCCAGAGAGAGTTCGATTGCCTCTCCGTAATCAAAATTCCCAGATGGATCCACACTAGAGGCTTAGAGATAACTATCCATGGATTTGCAGACGCTTCAGAGTTGGCCTATGCTGCGGTGCTGTACGCAGTACAAAAGGATATTGATGGTGATTCCAAGGTGACCCTCCTTGCAGCAAAAACTAAAGTTGCTCCACTAAAGCCAATTTCAATTCGTCGGCTGGAGCTGAACGGTGCTCGGCTGTTGGCTAAACTCTTCTCTACGATTTCACATATTCTAAAAGATTATACCATCACTTTCCACGCCTGGACAGATTCACGAGTGTTTTTGGCATGGTTGTCTTCTCCCCCTAGGAAGTGGAAAACCTTCGTGGCCAACAGAACAGCCGAAATTATCGAACTAGTGCCCTCTGAACGCTGGCGGCACGTTCCATCGAAACAAAACCCAGCTGACATAGCCTCTAGAGGAGTTTCACCTAAAGCTCTACCAGACTGTAACCTTTGGTGGCATGGGCCTGACTGGTTGTCAATGAGTCCAGAAAATTGGCCCGTAGAGACACAAATGACTGACTTTTCTAGTGACTCTAAGGTTATGATCGAAAAGAAGAAAAATTCTATATTTTCTGCAAATATTTCTAATGTTAAACCGGACAATGTAATTGAAATATTATTTGATAATTGTTCTACACTAACTAAGATTGTTACTGTTTTAGCTTATTGTGTTCGCTTCATCACCCGTTGTAAGAGGCGAACGATCGATTCAGGTAAAGCAACTGAGTCAAAAGGTAAGGTTTCTCCTATTAATGCCATGGAGAGAATCCAAGCTTTAAACAAAATTATCTTGTATGTTCAAGGTGTGTATTTTGCTGAAGAATTAAAATGTATGAAAGATAATAGAGATTTACCAACGAAGAGTAAACTAAAAAATCTTCATCCTTTCATGGATCAAGATGGTCTGTTACGGGTGGGAGGTCGGTTGAGACATTCACCTCTCCCTTTTAATGCAAAGCATCCCGTCATCTTGCCTGATAAACATAGGCTTAGTGATTATTTGATAAAACAATTTCATATAACTTATTTGCATGCTAATCTTACCTTGTTATTGAATATTTTATTGCAGAATTATTGGATTGTTGGTGCTAGGAAACTAATCAAGAGTTATATTCATAAGTGTATTGTTTGTCATAGATATCGTTTTGCATCCAATAATCAATTGATGGGAGATCTTCCGCGACAACGTGTCATGCCTAATAGACCATTCTCGGTCTGTGGGGTAGACTTTGCTGGGCCTATTAATATGTTGAAATTTCGGGGTAGAGGTGCTAAAAGTATAAAAGGTTATGTTGCTTTATTCATTTGCTTTAGCACAAAGGCGATTCATCTAGAATGCGTCAGTGATTTGACCTCCGAGGCTTTTATTGCTGCCTTGAAGCGGTTTAGTTGTCGCAGAGGGTCCCCCCGTCACATTCATTGTGATAATGCCACTAATTTTTGTGGTGCTAAAAGGAAAATGTCTGAATTGTGTAAAACTGTGTCCGGCATCAACAGGGATGAGAACATTTGTTATTTTCTCTCACAACAAGCTATTCAGTGGCGTATGATACCTCCTGCAAGTCCTCATTTTGGTGGATTGTGGGAATCGGGTATCAAATCGGTAAAGTCCCATATGAAAAGAGTAATTGGTGACCATAAGTTAACCTTCGAAGAATTTGCCACTCTGTTTTGTCAGATTGAAGCAGTTTTGAATTCAAGACCATTGTCTTCTACCAACGATGAATTGGACAGTTTAGAAGTGTTAACTCCCTCCCATTTTTTAATAGGTGAAGTAATTACTTCCCCTCCTGAGCAGGTAGACTCCCAATGTCTGTCCTTACGTTCTCGCTGGGACCTTGTTCAAAAAATGAAAATGAACTTTTGGAAAGGGTGGCACCAGGACTACCTGAGCTCTCTTCAAAATCGTAACAAATGGCATATCACCAAATCAAATTTAAAGGTAGGTGACATGGTGTTGCTCAAGGAAGATAATACACCTCCATCCTGTTGGCCTCTTGGCAGAGTAAATGAAGTTCATCCAGGTTTAGATGGAACGGTGCGAGTTGTCACCCTTAAAACTTCTAAAGGTTATTTTAAAAGGCCTATTGTTAAACTCTCCCCCCTACCGATGTGTCAAGAATAAATTCTTGAGGGTGGGAGTATGTTCATGGAGTATGTTCCTGTATTTTCATTTATTCATTTATTTAATATGTTATGATTGTTTGTCCGCTAGATGGCAGCACGATACCGCTGTCTTTATGTTTTGTAAACGTTCTAAGATACTTCCGCTGTGGAGTTAGTAGCGTCAGTGTTCTGGCTCTGTGCTGTTTGTACGAAGTTCTTTGTGATGTGTTAATAAAGTTCATATAGCCGACCCGTTTGTGCGTCTGGGCTCGAATTTAATTTTAGTGGAAAGAACAAATATAATAAATAATATATATATAACATATATATAATTTATATAATTGAATACATAGAATTTTACATAGAAAATTAGGGCCCAGAATTTAATATCTAGATTTATTATGTTTATAATAGGTGCGTCTTATGGTCCGAAAAATAAAGGTAAATTATTTGTTTTATTTCAGACGTGGTTAAATTTTTTAAAAAAATTCCCAAGGACGAACGATCAGTCGAGTGCAAGTATACTAAGTAATTTTGTTACAAAACATAGATTTCTTTTATCCTAATACACCTTGTATAGTGCGTTTAAAACACACTATACCAGGTTTTATTCCCCGGAATAATTTAAATTTTAAGATATTTGCATTTTTTTTTAAAAAAACGAAAAATGCCCCAAGGTGTAAAATTCCTTTCTCTGTTAGTTAAAGATTTTGTTTTGATTATTACCCGGATTATCCGGATTTTCGATTTTCCGGATTGCCTATGGTCCCAGTTTGTCCGGATAAACGAGGTTTTTACTGTATTTTAAAAAGTAATACAGGTGACTAAGAAGACATTTTGAACGAATTGATTAATAACCTGCATATTTCTGTGCTGTGATTTGTAGTGATTAGAAGTGAACGTCCACTGATGTGTAAGATATACCCCTATACTGTACGATGTGTTAGATATTCCACATATACTGCACGGTTGTTATCACCAATAGTACGTTCCCTAAACCCCCAAATCCCCCCGAAAATCGTGAAAAATCTCCAACTTCCTGCCGTGACACCTGGTAGCAAAATGTGAATAATGGATGTTATAGCCCCGCCTTCCATTGCCATCAGAAATTCTGAAGAGAAAAAAAAGGAGGGTGGAAGGGGGCTAAAATAAATCATTTTCAGGGAGAGATTGTTGTGGGGGGAGAAAAACGACAAAATGTATATCTGTATAAATATTTATTTTCCTCCTATCGTAGAACTTTTTTTTTCTGTACGTTTTATTAACGTAAACAGAGAGGAATGACCGCAAAAGAGAGAAGCAATATCAACTTTTTTCTTTACTCACGCAAGTTACACACTAGACACAAGTTTACTCACCAAACTTTGAAACTTTTCGCACTTCAAAAATCCTCTCTGTTATCAATCAGTTATTAGGGTTAATTTACAACTTCGAAAATATTTATTTATTTATTTATTTTTGCTTAATGCTTCTGTGTACTAACCCTATTGGATTTGCTTAGCGTCAATGTTTACCTATGGAGAAAATTTATAGCTACATAACTGCTGATTATTGAATTAAAATGGTATATTCATGCAGCTTGAACTTTTCTGCACCTTGCAACAGGATTTATTTTATAAATTTAGTTCACCGAAGGAATTTATGAGCGTTTAAAACACACTATACCAGGGTATTTTCCCCGGAATAATTTAAATTTTAAAATATTTGCATTTTTTTTAAACGAAAAATGCCCCAAGGTGTAAAATTTCTTTCTTTGTTACGGAGTACATTTTTTTTCTTTATAAATCTTTCAATTCAGTTCAGATCGGCAGTCCTTGGACAAATTTTCTCCATGGGTTAACATTGAGGTGAAAGAATCCACTAGGGTTAGTACACGGCAGCCTTAAAGGTTGAGAGCATATTTACTTATGGAGTTGTTTTTTTTCTCACAGGTCATACAACAGCTTGCATAGTAAATAGATAACGAAACCTGACTGCAATTTGGATATGGTAGACGGCAAGCCTTAGTATCTCTCTATTCTAAAAAGAACTAACTGCCGCTGCCGCCGCCGCCGCTGTCAAAAGCTTGTCACGCTATCTCCTCCGAAACCGCTGGGGGTATGGGGTCGAGACCGATACCAATCGATGCAGAACAATGTGGGGAAGAAAGTAAGACATGTCTAATATTCGTCGGACTTTAAGTTTTTTTTTATTTTATGTTTTGTGGGAAAATATTGACTTTTTCATGTTCAGATTACGATAACTTGCCAAAAAAGGATCGTAGAATTTTTTTTTTTTTTACAATCTAAGACTACAGACATTTCTCCTTCAAACAAGACCTCATTTGTTTAAAAATAATTTAAAACAGACTGATATTTTTATTAAAATTGAAAACCCTTTTTTTGGAAAAATTTATGCGTTTCGAGATATATAAATTCGATGCGCTCAGACTTATTATGTTACAAAGAAAATATTTATATCAACTGGAAGATGAAAGCTTTCTCATTCATATAAACTTCATTTCAAGTCTCTATCTTAAAATTTCGATTTTTAATTGAATTTTAAAGAAATACTTCAAAAAAATCTTCTCATTCGCTTCCTTTGAAAGAAGATCCGATTTTTCACCCATTCATCCATTTCGCCGGGCTTCATCCATTTCGTCGGGAGGGGGGGGGAAGCTTCAACTGTAAACAAATGAATGACTCAATCGCTGTAAAAAACTATTGAGTCATTCATTCACTTGATTCACCAGAGGAGCGAGCGTAGCGAGGCTAGGGGCGAAGCCCCTAGTTTATTAACAAAATTATATTGTCCAAGCTTCAGAAATGTAGATGCAAATAAATGCAGATGGGAATTTCTCACTAAATTTTATGGAATACTCCCACCTGACTAAGGAAGTAAACAGTTTGTTGATATAGTTATAAATTTTCATAAACACACTCATGATCAGTGGAGTTACAAAAGCGTTGGGACATCACAGTTCTGTTAGATACTAGTTAAGGGGGGGGGGAACAATCCAGATGCAAACTGATGCGTGGAATGAGTCACCAAATTTTGTGGGGCGTGAACCTACCTTACCAAGGAAGACAGTAGCTTGTTGTTATTCATATAAAAAGTTCAGAAACACTCTCTCATACAACGTGTTTTAAAAGCGTTGGAATATACCAATGTTTCAGAAAAAATAGTTGATTACTTATAGTGGTTATAGTAAATAGAAAACATCGGCGAACGAGAATCCAGAATTTGAAAAACTCAATTTTTTTAAAGTAAAGTTTCTTATAACATTTTGCCATCTGAGCACAGAAATTATCTACCATATTGGGAAAAAAATACATAAGTTCGAAAAATATAAGGCAAAAAATGTGGCAAAGAACTTTAAAAGTACAATAACCTTGGTTGCTCAGCGTCCAACAACAGGGAGGAGATGTTATAGCTTGTTGTCGCAGTAGTTGAGGCTAAATCAGTATAACTTAGTAAACTACGATTTGTTCAAAACACAATGGATTCAGGGAAATACACTTTGAAAAAACTTTTAATGTTATAAACATAAAAATTGTGCTTTGCAAAAGCAAGATGAACCGAGACAATGAACTTTAAACACAAACGAGTTTTAAACTACGGATCTGCATTTGCTCCGAACTCATCGAAGTGTCTTCCCAATCACTAGATTTGAAATTTTTTAGGAAAAACAACTGGTAGGTACTGATAATACGAAAAAGAAGATATGATTACTGGATGAAAAATTCCGTTGTAACCGGAAATAGCTGAAGAATGAGAGAATATTAAAGTTGGAATACCACAGATTGTTCTCTTAATTCAGGAGGGGATAAAAAAGGAATGAAAATGAAAAAAATTCAGATATTTACCGTGTTTTTATTGTTAGTTTCAAGACATTTGAAAAAATTTTCCCCGCACTTTATTTTGTTTTTGTACAATCTATGCTAACTATTTATAAATGTTTTGCATAGTTTTAATCTAGGCATGTAATTTTTAAGATATCGTAAAATGTCAATTTGACCATTGAATTTATTACAAAAATAGTTTTTTCTCATCACCTGATAGATTCGATAACATCAGAAATGCCCTTGGTTATGATGAGTTTACAGAAGCTGGAACGCCTCCCGCTAAACGGACCGAACTAAGATGTAAGATCGAACAGAATGCGGTGAAAGCTGAAAAGGTTATTTTTTTTCAATTTGTTAATGCTGAATTTGTATGTTCTAAAAAGTTAATAAAGTTATTAGGGGTTCTTTATTTCTTTCTTTTATTTAAACCTCATTTCATACTCACACATATATATCTACGCGCTTTTATTTGTATACGTGTGTGTGTGTAAGTAACATGGCACAATATGTTCACCCCCCCCCCCCGAGTCATGCTATGCTGTCTCATCATGAAAAGGGGGGGGGGGGTTACTGGACGGAATGGGCGAAGTACGTAGGGAAATTAATTCCTGGTAGGGCCACCCTAGGAGTGGAGACCATTCCGTTATGTCCAGCTAAAGCTACCAAGAACTCTGTCAGAACCACGCACATGTGATGGTACAGTGTCCAATTTTAAGTGGAAAAAGCCTCCCCATATGTGTCGTTAACGGACGGAGTGTTCAAATTACAATAATTACGGCCACATCCGGGAGACCAGATGCGCTGACATACCGGCTGACCGGAGGCCGCGGGCTGTTTCCCACGCGATGACGGAGTTCTCTAGAATGTTCTGAAATTTTCGGAAAGAGGTGATATATATAAAGGAAAGAAAGGAGAGAACTGATGAAAGGGAGAACTATGGGACGTGCTTCCCGTCTTTATGCTGGACTTAAGACTTTCTCTAGCTGATTTTCGATTGATGATTTCTCTGTTTAAGGATTGATAATTCAAAAGATAATGAAAATGTTGTATTACAGATGTATATATATATATATATATATATATATATAGGATGGCAAGATGTCTAGGGGAATGATAATGCAAATTTTTGCACAAACAAGTATTTATTATTCTTGGGACGTGACAATTACACGGGACATTTACAACACAGTTATAGGGACATTCAGAATTAAAATAAGCGCACTTTTCACCATTCAATACAAATCAATTCGATGCGTGGGCAGTCTCGCGGAGATGACCTAACTTGTCACTCCCTACCACCGATCTCCCGTTTTTCTCTTCACGCACGTTTTACCTTGCCGCGCAAACCTCGGCGACATCTAGTAGCCATTCTGCACAACGTAGCTATTCCGCAATCTTCTGATACGGTCTGCCTCATTCCTATAGCGCTCGTCTATCCTGACTAGCAGTGTCCTCACTGCTGCAACAGCCTAGAATCTAAAATACACGAACTAAATAAACAAAAACACATAGATTAGTATACAGTTTACAAACATTAAATTCTGGTCAAAACATTTATATAAGTCAACATTTGGTCCAGGGCTTCATTTGGTCCGCTGATGAAGATGTAACATTTGGTCCTTCATGCTCTCCAATTTTGGCGACATCGTAGCGATCATGGTATTTAACTTTAGTAACACGGTAGGGTCCAAAATATTTCGGTCGGAGTTTCAGCTTGCTTCCAAACTGAGTTCTCATAATTGCCACCAGTTCTCCTTGCTTGTACTGATAAGCTTCCTTGCGTTTTCTGTTGTAAGTCTTACGATTCTCCTCTTGAATTTTTAAAATATTCTGCTTAGCGTCTTTCCTAATGCTATCACGATGTTGATTAAATTGGTCTTGACTTTCTTCCACAAGCAACTTTCTTATAAGGACATCCTCAGGATTTTTCATTCTGGTTCCTATGAGTAATTCAAACGGTGAGTACTTAGTACTACGTGACGTACTGCAGTTTAACACTCTTTGCACTGAGTCTACATGTTTAAACCACTTCGCGGGATCATTTAAGGACATCTTTGTTAATACCGGGATAAGGGTTCTATGTATTCTTTCCACTTGACCACTTGCTCTTGGTACTCCCGCAGTTATTTGTACATGATGGATATTCTCTTTAGTGCAGTATTCTTCGAATTCGTTGGATCTGAAAGCTCGATCACTGATTATGGTCGAAGGATTCCCGAAGGTTTTCTGCTGTAGCTTTAGTCTTTCGATGGCTTCTTGCGCTGTGGTACTTTTAGTTGGATAAAGCCATGTGAATTTTGTAAATGCATCTACGACCATGAAAATGTGATTGTAATTCTTATTGGTTGTTGGCAGTGGTCCAATGAAATCCACATGATATGTTGATAATGGCGAATCTTCCTTAGGAATAGGATGTAACAGTCCTTCTCCTTTCCCAGTCTTCTTATTTACCACTATGCATTCAACACAGTTTCTTATCACATTCTCAACACACTTTCTCATGTTTGGGAAATAAAAATTGCGTTTCACCAAGTCTTCAGTTTTTACAGCAGCTTCACAACGTCCACTTGCATCATTTCAGGTACTACCAGTAACTCTTCATCATTATCAATCTTATACAAGACATTGTTATTCAAGATAAATTCGGAGGTTTTGCCTGCCTGTAACAGTTTCTTGATGGTTTTGATATATTCGTCACTTTCTTGAGCATTAACAATTTTGTAAGTCAACTCATCGCTATTCACAAGCATAACGGGGAATCTGCTCAATGCATCAACGTGTTGCATTTGTTTTCCAGGGCGATGTACCACTTCATATTGGAACTCTTGCATGAATAATGACCATCTGGCAGCTTTTGGTGTAAGTTCCTTTTTATCTAGGGTTTTTGCAAATGCCGCACAATCAGTGAAAATTTTGAATTTGGTTCCCAATAAATAATTCCGAAATCTTTTTAAAGCCTGGATAATCGCAAGTACTTCAAGTTCATAGCTACACAATTTTTCTTCCTGGATAGAGGTTTTTTTGCTCATATACTGAATTGGATAATAGCGCCCATCATCACTCTGCTGGAAAAGTATTGCCCCTAACCCAAGTTTACTTGCGTCCGTGTGTAATTCCAATTTCTGCCCTTCTCTGTAAAGGTGTAACAGGGGTTCATTAGACAGAGCGTCCTTAAGTTTTGAAAGGCTATTTTCTGTTCAAAGCCAAATTCGAAAGGTTTTGAGGCTCGTAATAAATCACTAAGTGGTCTTGCTATAATGGCATATGAAGGTATGTACTTTCTAAAATATCCTGTCAACCCCAGGAAACTCTGTACTTCTTTGGCATTTTTGGGTTCAGCAAAACAACGAACTGCTGCAGTCTTCTCTAATTATGGTCGAATGGTACCATTTTCAATGATGTGGCCTAAAAAATTGATTTTCCTCTGCAAAAATCGGCACTTCTTAAGGTTCAGCTCAAGACCATACTTGGAAGCTGTTTCTAACACCCGACTTAATTTTTTATGCGCTTCTTTTTCATTGATAGCTGGGATTATGATATCGTCTAAATAAATAACTAAAGTCCCGTCTCTCAATAGGTCTCTAAACACGTAATTGATGTATCTTTGAAAGTAATTGCTGCTAATGGACAAACCAAACGGTACTCTTAGGAATTCATACTGGCCTGACTCTGTTACAAACGCAGTGTATTTCCTACTTGCCTCATTCACTTCTACATGGAAGAAAGCATTTTTCAAATCGAGAGTCGTGAACACCCTTCCACTTTCTAGCTTATCTAATACTTCCTCAATAACAGGTAGAGGATATCTGTCTCTAACTATTCGCTTATTCAGAGCTCTGTAGTCAATGCACAAACGCATCGTATCATCCTTCTTTCTACACACCACAACAGGCGAAGCAAAATCAGAACAACTCTCCCTAATTATCCCTTGTTCTAACCAATTGTTTATTTGCTTTTCGACCTCTCTCTTTTCAGGAAGCGACAACCTGCGTGATCTTTGACAAATGGGTCTTTCATCGGTCAGAATTATTTTCATTTTCAAAGCAGTAGTTTCTGTTTTGTTTGGCTCATAATTTTGAACAAGCGCATGAATTTCGTTTCTCAATTTACAGTCAGTAATGTGTGACAGGTCAAAAGGGCAATCATCATACGATTCGGATACTCTCACTAAGAACGAAGCTGATGAATCGTTGTTTACATTCGCGCTCTCTAATAGCGCGTGCAGACTTGTACAGCGCTCTCTGCCTATTCCAGTGATTTATGTCTTCTGTACTGTGTTCCCTGCGTAGATCGCTCGCTCTGGCGGCCCGTGAGCAGAGCATCAAAGACGAACTCGAGGTCCCGGGGGTCAAATGGTGACAGTGGGGGCGGGTCACACTAGATCAAGCAACACGAAGTCTTTGGCGGCTTGAATGGGGGGGTTCTAAATGGGGGAATATCTGGAAGACACGTGTTCATTGGAATGGGGGTGGTTCTAAATACCGTGTCTAATGTTACCGTAACTAATGTTGACAGGAGAGTCGGGGAGAGAGCTCTGTCGAATGTGAATGCACCATGAATGTTTTCTAGTTTTCACTCTTGTCTCGCTCGTAGGCGCCACCGCCTCCTCTGGTTTCAATAACATGTCGTAAATTTTCGCTGGCAAAATAACTTCCGCAACAATTTCAGAGCTCGCAGCCAAGACATCTCGTGCTTTCCCCCCCTCGCGTAGCGAAATGCGAAATTTGTAAACCTTCTCCAGCCGGCGCTCACCGAACACACTTGTCAAAACAATCTGAGAATGAATTGGCTTTGCAGCCGAAACAAAATTCTTGTTTACGATTATCGAACTCGCACCACTGTCTACTGTGGCGACTAAGGGTTTTCCGTCTATAAACACATCGACGTACTGTAGCTCACTGAATAAATAGTCATTTTGAGTTGGGATAGAAGTTGAAACGTGATTGATGCCGTATTTTTGGTCACTTTTGTTTTCCGCATTCGACAATTTCTTTGTACAGTTTCTAGCAAAATGCGGCCCCCCACAAACATAACAAGATATAGGTTCTCTACTAGAAAATTTTTGATTTTGTCTCTGAAACTGCCTCGGGAAATGGTTTCCATATTCAACTTTTGTACGATCTTTGTTAGCGTCACTTTCATTTCTAGAACGAACATTCGAATAGTTCCGCGTTTCATGCAAAGTTTTATTTTTAGAAACAAAAAAACATCACAAGTCTTTCCAAGCTGTTCAGGCGTCAGCCACGAATCGGCCTGTGTGATTTTAATGTGAGAAGCTGTTTCTTGATCTAGTGTGTCTAAAAATTTATCGCTCACCATTAAGTCAAAAAGTTGTTTAAAATCAGAAACATTACGGATTTTGAGATAATATTGGAACATTGCATTTAAGCGTGTTGCAAACTGAACATGCGTCTCATTCACCTGCCTTCTAGTTCTCCTAAAATTAAGTAGACACTCTTGAGCCGTGGGTTGGAATTCTTTCATGATTAAAGATTTAACTAACTCATAGTCATTCATTTCATCATCTTTAACGTATAGTAAAATGCTATGGGCCTTCTCTCCGAGAATATTTATAAGAATTTCGGATTTCAATTTCTCTGGGACATCCTTAACTTTAAACGCTCGTTCCAATGATTGGAAAAAAAGGCTAAAATTTTCCGCTTTTGTCGGCAACTGTATCGTTAGCGTTTTTACACTTTTAATCAAATTTTCAAGATTACAAACTTCAGTATTTGATACATCTTGAGCTGCTTCTGCTTTCGATTTGCAAAGTTCTACCTCTCGTTCTATACGTTGGAGCGTTAATTTTTCTAATTCTAGTTTTGAGTTTGTTAGCTGCAGTTCAAGCTCAGCTTTTGGCTGCCGATCCTCAATTATTCGGTTAAGAAGATTCATTACAAATTCTGGGTCATCTTGGAATGCTTTAGATATCTCAAGTTTATTTTTTAACTCTATAATCGTTTCTTTTGCAGTGCACTGCTCACCAATTTCAGTAAGAACATTCACTATGTCCTCTTTGAGCGTATTCTTGTTATAATTAACAGTACGAGACATTTTTCATAAATCTTTTTCTCAGCAATAGAGTTATAAAAAGAAGATATCCTACCTTTTCTCGCAGGACTCTTGCATCAGTAGTTGCTGTCGCATCAGTAGTGGAATTCACCGTGTATCCAAAATATCAAGAGTAACACAATAAATCCAAATTGTTCTCAAAATTGTCCTCAAAATAAATCCAAATTGTCCTCAAAATTGTCCTCAAAATCCATCCGGGGCGATCCCCCAAGTTTATAGGATGGCAAGATGTCTAGGGGAATGATAATGCAAATTTTTGCACAAACAAGTATTTATTATTCTTGGGACGTGACAATTACACGGGACATTTACAACACAGTTATAGGGACATTCAGAATTAAAATAAGCGCACTTTTCACCATTCAATACAAATCAATTCGATGCGTGGGCAGTCTCGCGGAGATGATCTAACTCGTCACTCCCTACGACTGATCTCCCGTTTTTCTCTTCACGCACGTTTTACCTTGCCGCGCAAACCTCAGCGACATCTAGTAGCCATTCTGCACAACGTAGCTATTCCGCAATCTTCTGGTACGGTCTGCCTCATTCCTATATATATATATATATATATATATATATATATGAATAAACTCGATATGTATATATGTAAAGAAAGAGTAGTTTATGTGTCCATGGAAACGATAAAACGAGCTACTTAACCATAAGGTCAAGACACACTTGGGGCTAAGTTAGTCTTCTCCCTTCGGATACTGTTGGTCCTTGACCAACAGAAGCTATCCCCCTTACCCTACTTGCTATGAATTTCCTTTTGGACCTACGGAGGATATATGGACTCATGGACCTGGTCTAGCGCCGCTAGACCAGGAGGGATTAGAAACAGCAACAACAACACAATATGTTCAAAAATCTGAGTCACTTTACTGGGTGGTTCAAATATAGCACAAATCAAGCAGAACAACGTGCATTGTATGAAAAGAAAATTATAAATATTAAGGACATTTAAGGGCTAGCAAATATATGTTTTTCTACGTGATTTACAGAAATGGTCGGTTGCACATATGACATTGGCACCCACTCTTTTTCCAGACCAGTTATTAGTTATTTTTTAAGGACTTAAAAATATCTTAGGATTTTTCTGTTCTCTCTGAAGAAAATACAACGTCTGTTAATGAAATATTAACATTTATCGTGTGTTTCCTCGTAATTTATGTTACCTGCTAATAATACGCATAATAAATATCTTATTTTGTAAGAAAATAAATCCGTATTATTAAAAATAAATCAATGTGTTGAAGTTTTCAATCTCATCCCCTCTTTTACGATCACCTCTCTGTAGCTCTACCTGCTCTTTTTGATCCAGGGTTGGACGTAAATTGGAAGGGGGGGAGGGGTTACTGAGCTTGAATATTGCCAGTTCTCAGCAGTATAACACTTCACAATTAGAAAATTTTTTTTGGACGAAATAATTACGACTATTAACTAAGAACAAACATCGTATACTAGCCCGTCTCTCCTTGAACTGAGAACAAAGGGCTCTCGCCGATCATTGACTGGTGCGATAAGAAAAAGAGTACTTTAAATTACTCTACTGACGTCATTCGGTGAAAAATCGTCTGCTTCATCAGCTCAGAAGTTATACGAATTGAAACCTAAATAAAAACCTGGCCATTATTTGTCTGCAATTGGCGGAAAGGGAGAGAATTCTTCTTTTCTTTCCCGGGGACTGAAAATTTAAGGACTTTTTTTTTTAATTTAGTCAAAAATTAAGGATTTACAAGACCGAAAAATTAGTAAGCATGTTTAAACGTATCCGTACACCTTTGGAGATGATTTTTCGAATTTTTTTAAATTATGTCTTTTTATCTATTTTTTTATAATGAGATGTAAGTTAAAACTTGGACAAATGTGTCAAAAATTTAGCAGTTACGTTAAAATAATTATTTTACGGGGAAAAACTGGAAAAAAATTGGTGAAAATTTGACATGTCTGCAAAACATGATAACTCAAAAATAAACAAACATATTATCATTTTGTAAATTGGATAATGAAGATAATAACTTTCTCTGGAAAATAGAGTATTCTCAAGATAATATTCTGTTTATCTCAAAAGCTGTAGCACTTTAAGTACTGCTGTACAGAAAAATTGCTTAAAATTCATTGTCATTTGCAATTCATACAAATGTGAACAAAAAAAAACTAAATCTAAAAGGATGAAAGCAGTCTGTTCCCTTTATAAACATTAAAAGAGTAACTATACAAAATTTTAAGGCATCAACATGCATAACTTTTTACTGTAGGATGTTCTGCGTAAAGAAAATGATTAAAAAAATTCCTTCTGTGAAAAAAAACTACTAAAATTATTTAACAACTGTTGTTAAAATTGCTGTTACTCAGCTGTTAGTAAAGTTAGAAACATAATTCAAACAGAATTAGAAAGATAAAAAATTAGGCTTTGATAATATTATTATTATTGTTATTGTTATTATTATTATTAATATTATTTTCTTCTAATGGCTAGAAGAATCAAGCCTAGGCTTGTCTCCGCGGGGGGGGGGGGGGGAAGACCACTTCGCCGCATAGTTGCCCTAGGTGCATCACAGGGGTGGGTCCACGCTGCACCCATTTGATGGTCCTCGAATTTTGAACCGAGTCAAGTGGCGGAACCAGACCACCTGACACAGCACCTCAGAGGTAATTTGAGAACTTGGAGGACATTGTAGCCACGACAGATTTTACGTGCACCGGCCACCATTAGTGAACACGGCGGTGGATTTGTCGGCGATCGGCACTGAACCAGAGAAGCTCAGATCTCTGGGTCGCTGCGTTTGTCAACTTGCTATTGATACTCGGCTTTGATATTATGGAAAATCAATTTTTTAATCGAAAATGCAGTTTCAAAGGTGTACGGATATCTTAAGAACTTTTAAGGATTTTTAAGGGACCGCTCGCTACACGTGTAGAGCAACTTTGCAAAATTTTCTATCCGTCTAATAAGTGTATTGCGGACTTAAATTTCTCGGGCAAGTTTTTTAATCAGCCTGGAAAACTTTTGAATGAAGAACGAGAGATAATAATCTTACGCATGACTAAATTAAATTAAACTGAACTTCGGAAAGCAATTTTTGAAGAGTAACGGCATTGTGAGAGTTTAAATAACCTCGAGGAATGTAAATGTTTCAAGGATCTTTCCCCCTTGTACAACTCGTGGCTCATCTATAGACACATACGCTCTAAGACAGACGTTCTTAACCGGTGATCCGGGAGTTACCAAATACTGGCCCGTAAAGTAGGCAGTGATAAAAACAAAATTGGTTGCATCGTTTCAAAATGACCGCAATTTTAAGCATTTTATAAAATTGGGAGTAAAAAAAAAATTGTGCCCAAATTTTTTAATTCTAAAAGTTCCTGTATATTTTGTCGCTTCCTGACGTTTTGAGTACGAAAAAAAATTCCTGCTCTGTGTAAAAATCTCTGATATAATATCTATGACGCGGAGTCGAAGCAATTTTACAGTTAGTGAGGCAAATGCAATCTCAAAAATCTCCTTTATTTTTCAGTTCTCATAAGCTTTTATGATTGCTATTAAGTTTATGTTAAATTAGTTATTAATATTAAGTTTTCTTGCAACTTTTTTAAAATTTGTTTATCACAGATAGTTTGTTTATTAAAAAAAAATTAATTCAGATAATTTCTTCTAACGAAACTACCGCGGATTATTAACGTAGGATTGCTTATCGTTGCTTACCTCTTTTTTGTATGCATATATGCCTGTATGTATATATATACAGTCGAACCTCCATATATCGAACTTCCCTATATCGAAATTTTCTATATATCGAACTCTTAGCAAATCTCCATGTTCATTACATAGAAAAACTGTTTCCATATATCGAAAAAATCTCTATATATCGAAATTCTTTTTCAAGACATATTGGAAGATTTCATTCTAGTTTAGAATAAAATCTCCCAATTTTTGGCGTTTGAAACAATACGTCGTGGACTTCAATACGCGGAAAATGTCCCTGATGAAGTTTTTAGTGGACTGAATAAATGCGAACATTTCTTTGATGAATTTTCTGCAAAACTGGCTGTTCAGCAAGATATTCGTAGTTTTTTTTTTAAAGAATGTAACTGTGATCATTGTAACCACTGTCTGGATTATTGTTTTTTAAAGGGTATGTAGTACTCAATAAAACTTTCATATTAATTCATTTTTTTGTTATTAACTTTCATTTAATGTGATTCGCATATTAATTGGAAATGGAGGTTCGTATACGAAACTCCATTATGAGTTTTAGGAGAATTATGATAAAACTAAGATCATTTTTTTAGTTATTAACTTTCATTTAATGTGATTCGCATATAAATTGGAAATGGAGTTTCGTATACGAAAATTAGCTTTAATTTTAATGTTTTAGGAGAATTATGATAAAACTAAGATCAATTCTATATATCGAAATTTCTATATATCGAATTTTTTTCCGGCACTTTGCTACTTCGATATATGGAGGTTCGACTGTATATATATATATATATATGTCAAAATTTTGACGCATTTTGGTACTTTTCTGTTTAGCTGGTAACTGCTTGTCCAAGCGATACAGACTGGGTTTGGCACCCTGCCAAAATTATAACTTGCGAGGTACGGACGGATGGTTTTAGCGTATGGAATTTTGCTTTCCGGAGGACCGTTATGGAGGAACGTAATCCTACGTTAAAAATTAAGCATATTAAGCATATTAAATATAAAAAAATTAAACATATAAAGTTAAACATAAAGTGCAAAAACATACACTATACGCATGTTCATAATGTATTATACATTATAACATTAGACATTATTACATTATTATACATTATAAACACATAATGTATATTATGTAATTAAATATTTACATTATATACATTATATATAATTATTACAATTAAACACATTTTTGCCGCAGAAAGGATTGGTTGGGAGGTAGTCCCCAACGATTTTTTTTTTCGACAAAGTGGTCCAAAATCAATAAAAAGTTACGAAACACTGCTCTAAGGGCCCGTTCACAGTGAATCCGGGCGTTCCGTTTTGTTACTCTGTTGGCTCCAAGAGTGCTGACATGTGATTGGTCTCACGCATCACGTAGAAAATGAATTGATCTCAGCGACTGGTTAAAATTTTTCACGCTGACGCTACGTAATGCTCCGGATGCAGTGTGAACCGGAGTGTGTAAGAGCCCGTTCACACTGAATTAGGGAAACATATTTTAAACCAATCACGGACCTTAACAATTTCGTGGCTAATCGTCTGGAAGTTTGTAATTGGTTGGATATATTTCAATACGAGTAACGCTGATGGAAGCAATGTGAACATCTCCGTAGACAACGAGACGGATTACGGGATGAGTGGTTAAAATTCCCGTGAAGTTCGCGAGCTTTAGAGACTCAGACTAGTCTCATGGATGATGACCCGTGGAAGACATAGGAGCCCATGAAGAATTTTTTTTTTCTTTTCTCCAAGCCAAGTTTTGGCTGCGGACACCCCTGTCTTATCACGCCTGTCTCTGCAAAACCTTTAAGAAATGAAACAATTTATTTTCAAGTTAATGGATTCACATTGCTATGAGGGGAAAAAAAGAATCCTTGGGGGGGGGGAGAGAATAAAATGTAGCCGTGCTAACTCACAAACTCTAAAATGCTGTTGTTTAAGTGGCGACTGCATTATCCGAAACTTTCAAATGCTCCATAAAATCTAGCGTGAAGTTACCTTCCGAAATATTCTTTCAAAAGCTGCCATGATGGATTGGCCTAGATAGGACGATACGACATTTTTGACGTCGTAGAATGTTTTCTCTTTATGTTCCGGCGACACAAGGACGATAAATCAATATTAAGATGCATCTTAAAAACTCTCCAGAGACTTGAAGTCCATTGTCGAGAAGGCAAAGAAAAGAAGATTAAAATGTGCTTGGTATTTTGATAAAGACGCCATATTTTATCGAGGGTTTTCTTTCCAGCCTCTTTTTTATTATTATTTTTTATTTTTTTGTAAAGAGGTGAATTATTTTTGATAGGGTGTTATCAAAATCATGACTAAAAGTAACTGCTCTGGCACAGCATTTTAAAATGGCTCTGGGTTCGCGAAAGCTTATTTTGATAAAGAGGGTAGTACATTTAGTGATGCGATTTTTAGTGTGTAAAAATAAGGAGTACAGTTATTCATGCCATATTCCTGAACTGCATATTTAATATAGTTTAAGGGGACAGTGGACCTTCAAACCTAACTTTTTTTGTTTTGAATGGATTTGCTTGAAATTTGAATATGTGATTAGTACCATAGATATGTAAAAGTGGTTAAAATTTAATGATGAAATATTAATAATTTGTGAATTATGAATTATTAATTATATCAAAAATTGGCCTAATTAAAAATGTTCCATGTGCATTTCTTTTGCATATAATATGGTAATTTTTATTTACAGGATACCTTATAGAACTAACAATGAAACTTATTGCTTATTTTACGCATTCGTTAAAAATATAAAGAGAAAAAAATAATAATAGTGAAAACACCCTTTTTATTACGCAAAATACCTATAAATCATCTTTTCAAGTACAAAATTTAAAGATTCTGAGCTACGAAGCATAATTATTTTCAATAAGTTTTATTTGATATACATTTAAGTATATAAAACTTAAATTCCAAAGCATTTTATAATTAGAAATGCGCCTGGAGCAGTTTGAATATTAATATGACATGAAAATTTTTATTTTGAGAAAAACGCATTTAAAGTTATTGCTATTAGTAACCACATAATATCTAAATTAAATACAAATGCCTATAACTAGGAAAGTAATCACAGAAATTAAAAATTATTTTTGTAACACATTCCTACTCGTCCGTAGTTTCACAATTCAATAAAATTAAAAAAAAATCGAAATTTTGGACAAATTTCACAATTCTGAAAGTCCACTGTCCCCTTAAGATTAAATTTATTCCTCAGAATTAATATCCTAGTTTGTATGATTTCTTCTCAGAATAGCAAAACATTAAATCAAGGGGGACACAAACTGATTCGCAAAATTTTCATCTTTTATTTATTACCATATTTTCTTGCGTATAACGTGCACTTTTAATACAAAATAAAAGCTCGAAATTTACGGATGCGCGTTATACGCCGGATATAAAAATGATAGATTTAAAAATAAGGAGAAAGATGAACATAAAAAAAATTAGATTTCTACATGTACCTAAATGCTGTTTATTTAAAAGAAATGACATACCATATGAACTTAAAAATTTTAATTATCGGATAACATGAATAGTTCGTCATATTCGTCTTCCGTTATATCTTCAGGCACATCATCGAATTCTGTGTCCTCTTCACCATCACTGTTACTCTGATCCAAAATTAAATAACCATCTTCCGTTCCATCTAGATTGTTAGATATACTACATTTTTTAAATGACTTTTGAATCATGTCAGTTTAATTTCATTCCATGCTTTTATTATCCACTCATACACTATTTCTAGACTGGCATGACACATTTGGTTGTAAATGTTTTTTCACCTTCAAACATCCACGCGTTCCACAGTCGTTTTAAATTTCCTTTGAATGGTTTATTGATACACACATCTAAAGGCTGAAATAATGGCGTTAATCCGCCTGGAATAACTGCCATGTCTGTGTTACAATCTTTCATCAATTTCTTCGTATTATCCGTTAGAAGGGATCTGAAGACGTACCAAACTAAAAGACTTTCTGGATTCTTTAAGGCACCAGGAATTATTTACTCCTCAAGCATTTCCCCCACACGCATATTGTTCCCCTTATCGCTTGTATAAGATTGTTCGAAAGCCTGGGAAAATCCTTCGAATGAATGACTTCAACAGATAAGAGCATCGCAGATATACATTTCAGGTTTCTTCGTCGAGAAAAAGGTTCGTGTTATACGAAGAAAATACCAAAAATTTAAAAATGTAGTTTAAAATTATAGGTGCGCCTTATACGCACCGAAAATACGGTAGTTGTATCACTTTAATTTTTTTAAGCATTTTTCAATGCGTTAAGTTATGTATAACTTGTCATCCTGAAATATTTTTACATGTGTATTTATTTCATCTTCATATACATTAACTAGCTCAAAACCCGCACTTCGCTACGGAGTACATTCAAATTAAATACAACGGTCAATGTATGCAATTAATACCAAAAAAATTAATATATATATATATATATATATATATATATATGTAATATAAATACGACGATCAATGTATACAATTGATGTAAAATATATATATATATATATATATATATTTATAAAAAAATCGTAAGAGATGTTATTATAGACAAAATAATGTAGAAGAAAATATTCAAATTAAATCTAATAGGGTATACTAAAGAATATAGTACAGTTAATATAGAACAGTTTAAGGAACATATCTTTTACTGTATTTTAATATTTTTTTAGATAATGTCCAATCGTCTGCCGCATTAGAAAAAAAATCATATATATTTTTTTCGTTAATTTTTTCCGTTGTAATGCACGTGACGCAAAATTAGTTTAAAGTATCACAAAAAGAAAACAGACCACGTGATCAGCATTTAATAAATTAAATTCTAAAAATTAATCTTTAAAAATTCACCAAAAATCAGAAAATGAAGGTAAAGATTCGAAAGAGATTTCATTTTAAAGGAATTTTTATGATCTTTCTCGTGATATAAATTTTATAACCCTCAAATTGTTATTTTAAATGGAAAATTAAAAAAAGTTACTGAAACAGCTTAAAAATTTAATTTAAAAAAATCTAAGAAGAATTTTTCAAAAATCTTTTTTACACTATAAGATCCCCTACACTATAAGAAGAATCGCCATGCAAAATTTCAGCCCTTTAGGTCCAGCGGTTTGGTCTGTGCGTTGTATGTCAGTCAGTCAATCAGTCAGTCAGTGAGTCAGTCAGTTACGGAACTGTTTTATATATATATAGAAGAACGATGTATTCATTAAGTATACTTAAATAAGTAATTTCATTCTATATTTATATTAATTATGTTTCCATGTTTAATATATAGTTCTTCAATAATGACTGTCTAGTCATTGGGAGTAATGCATCCCCATCTGAGAAATATTATGCAACCTTCATTTATTAAATTGTAAATCAGGAAGCAAACAAAGCATAGCAATGAGCATATATAAGCTAACAACTTTTATTTTCTCGCATGTGGATTAGAAACGATACGATTTTCCTGTGAAAGTCCCACGAGGAAATAATCCTTACGACTATGCAGACAGACGCCATATTAAAGACATTCTGTCATCAAAGATTCACTCAGTTTGAAAGTCAATGCTTCCAAATAAATGGTTATTTTAAATAGAGTCCCTTGTTGGTATATTATATGTTTGTGTGTTAGAGTGAAAGAGCTGATAGATAGCTTTATATGATCCATTCACAAGCCAAATTGGTTAAGTCCACTTTCTAACATGTTTGAAATTTTAGTCTCAAAGCACTTGATTGACTCCTAACTTTTTACATTCGTGGTAAATTTCCTAGATATTAAGGATTAACACCACTAAATGACAAAAAACATCGACTTTTTGAACATCGACTAATAAGTAACTTTTTACAGAAAACCAATCAAGTTAAGTCTAAATTCTAATGTAAATCGTTGCAATAATGCGATTCAAGCGCATAAGCAAGTACTTGATGATAACGGTAAGTCCCTTAGTCACGCAAAAATTGTCATAATAATAACGATTACTCCAAGGCTATTCTATCTTATCTATATATATAAAACAGTTCCGTAACTGACTGACAGATAACGCACAGACCAAACCGCTGGACATAAAGGGCTGAAATTTTGCATGACGATTCTTCTTATAGTATATGGGTGCACTAAGAAAGATTGTTGAAATATTCGTCTTAGAATTTTTAAAATTGAATTTTTAAGCTGTTTTTGTAACATTCTTTAAAGTTTGCATTTAAAATAATAATCTGAGGGATATAAAATTTATATCACGAGAAAGATCATGAAAATTGCTCTAAAATGAAATCTTTTTCGAATCTTTACCTCCCTTTTTTGATTTTTGGTGAATTTTTAAAGATTAATTTTTAGAATTTAATTTATTAAATGCTGATCACGTGGTTTCTTTTCTTGTTGTGATACTTTAAGCTAATTTTGTGTCACATGCATAACAACGAAATAAATTGACAAATTAATTTTTTTCTTTCTAATGCGGCAGATGACTGGACATTATCTAAAGAAATATTAAAATACAGTAAAAGAAATGTTCCTCAAACTGTACTATATTAACTGTACTATATTCTTTAGCATGTTCTATTAGATTTAATTTGAATATTTTCTTCTGTATTATTTTCTGTATATAAAAATTTCCGTTACGATTTTTTTATAAATATGTTTTTGGCATTAACTGAATACATTGACCGTTGTATTTATTATAAATATATTTTTTTGTTTTTTGGCATTAATTGCATACATTAACCGTGGTATTTAATTTGAATGTACTCCGTAGCGAAACTATTCAGCTACTAGATTTTATATTTTGTCAGATAGAAGCTACATCTGTAATAATGCAATGTACAATGTTTATTTGAATTTATATTTTCAGAGAAATTTTTAAAAAAAAACTATGTAAATTATTTTATCATTTTTCTCCACTTTTGGTTTTATGGACTAATATAAATGCTCATTTATAAAATGAGGACTTTAGAAATGAACACAAAAGACATTTAGAACGTCCCTAAAGCTTCAACTGAATGTTCAAATAATGGAGTTTTCAAACGAGAGTGGCCCCCTGCAAACGTTATCAAGAGCTTCCAATTTTTAATTTACGCCTCAGCCAGCAATTTAAAACCCACAACTGTACCCAACTTCTTCCCGAGGGCTCTCTCATCAACAATAACATGTATACAGTCTTTTAAATACATCATGGAGATTCACGCCCTAAACGATTTCACTCCAACCGGCAAAATATTCCCGTGTATGACCCCAAATCATCAACCTCCCCGTGTCGATCCACCTCACATTTGCCTTTAATCCAATTAAAAGCCCTCGCTAGCCAGTGGCAACACAGAGGAATCCAATTCATACACAAATCTCGACATCGGTGAAAAGGCAGCAGAAGCTATTTTCTTCCAGCTGATGGTGGGGATCTCATCCCCCCCCCCTTCCAAGGGTCGTTAATTCTCGGCGGGAGGAGATGAAAGAAAATAGCGAGAGAGTGTGGAGCACAGAAAATTTGAAAGTGTGTAACCCATGTTGTTTAGAGCAGAAAAGTGTGTGTTTGGGGTAGAATTTCATATGCTTTACTGGCATTTATGGCGGTTTTAAGAAAGGTCATGATGAGGCGATATATTTTGTCGGGTTTTCGGAAAATTTTTGCTCTAGGGGTGGGTGGGAAGTAATCCGTATGAGAAGTGATACTAGATTATTCGTTGGTTAAAATGCTAGAAAAATGAAAAAAGGAAGGCGGAAGATGTAGAAACTCGAAACTTTTAAAATTGCCTGTGACAGTTAAGAGATGCGCTGAGACTAAAAGCTTAGAAGAATCATATATCTTTTAATTCATTTTTTTTCTTTCTTTTTTTTTTTTTTTTTTTTTAAGATTCCGATTAAACTATCACATTCCGTTTAAGGCTGCTGTGTACTAACCCTAATGGATTCGCTCACCTCAATGTTAACCTATGGAGAAAATGTGTCCAAGGATTGCCGACTTCGATTGAAAGATTTTTAACGTAGGATTAGGGGAAACCATTGTACCTAGGGCCATCGTGTACCTATGGCCGCCATGCTTTATTTAAATAATTATTATTTTACAGCATTTTTACTCATTGGAGTGAGTGACAATATTGTTTCAAATCATAACAGCCATTTTTAATGAAAGCAAGAAGAAGCTATAGTTAAATAGAAGTCTTGATTTGATGATCAAAACTAAATTTTTTTCACTTCAATTTGAAGTCTTATTTTGTGAAATTAAGTGCAAACTTATGTTTTAATGTATAGCAGATATTTTTTGTAATCATTAAAGGAAAAAATGATATAAAAACAAAGTTTGGTTTCTGCAGGCCTTTGGCTATGGAAGCCATTTTGCCAAAAACAACAACATCTTGTACCTAGGGCCATAATCTTGTCTTGTTCCTAGGGCCATGGCCTCTGGTAGAAAAGAGGTGGACGAAAACTTGGCAAGTGTAGAATTCTCACCAGTGGCGCACCCAGGGGGGGCCCAGGGGGGCCCTGCCCCCCCTCCAAAGAAGTAGAAATATTGATTTTGCATTATAAATATTTTTATTCGTTCATATCGCCCCCCCCCATGCATTATAAATATTTTTATCCATTCATCTCGCCCCCCCCAAGAAAAAATCCTGGGTGCGCCGTTGATTCTCACTGATACCCCCGAGAAAAATGAAAATCAACCACAATTATTGAAAAAAGTAATTGATAAAAAAAGGTTACGAAATCTATGTTTGAAACAGAAAATTTATGTGGGATCATTAAGAAGACAATGGAGAAAAAACATACATTAGAAAGTGATGAAATAATAAACATTTCTTCCTTTAATACATTGCCTACAATTGACATTTCTTCCTTACGAAGATTTTAGAAGTTGTGCATGAAAGAAATAATGGATACAAATTGTTTTTTTTTTATACTGTAAACAATAATCTCAGTGTTTGGAAATAACTGGCCCTAGGTACAATAGTGTTATTGTACCTAAGGCCATTTGTAATTTTTTAAAAATTTTCAATATCATTTACAAGTTTTTTTTTCTACACTTGATGGGATTTTTATTTAAAGAGAATAAAGCACGTAATGTATACCAACTATTTTTATTATTGTAAGTTAGTTATAAGTAAAGATACTGCCATTTGAAAATAGCCGGCCCTAGGTACAAGGGTTTCCCCTACGTTCCTCCATAACGGTCCACCGGAAAGCAAAATTTCAGACGTCCGTACCTCGCGAGAATTTTGGCAGAGCGCCAAACCCCGTCTGTATCGCTTGGACAAGCAATAAACAGTTGTCCAAATTTTGACACACATATATGTATATATATACATAAGTACATCTATATATAGATACATATGTACATAACACACACATGCATATATGCATACAAAAGAGGTAAGCAACGATAAGTAATCCTACGTTAATAACCCGCGGTAGTTTCATTAGAAGAGACTACCTGAAATTTGTTTTTGATTGTACTGCGTGAAAGAGAAAGAAATTTTACACTTTGGGGCATTTTTCGTTTTTTTTATTTTTTAAATGCAAATGATATTTTAAAATTTAAATTATTCGAGGAAAAAGTCTGGTATAGTGTGTTTTAAACTCTCATAAATTCCTTTGGTGGACGAATTTTATAAAATGAACCTTCTCGCAGGATGCAGAAAAGTTCAGGCTATCTGAAAATACCGTTTTGATTGAATTATCAGCATTTATGAAGCTGTCAATAGTAGACACATTTTATCCATAGACTAGCTGAAAACCCGCGGTTCGCTACGGAGTACATTCAAATTAAATACAACGGTCAACGTATGCAATTTATGCCAAAAAATAAATATATATATTTATAATAAATGCGATGATCAATGTATACAATTGATGTAAAATATATATCTATCTAAATATATATATTTATAAAAAAATCGTAAGGGATATGCATTTTTTTTCGATAATATCCAATCGTCTGCTGCATTAGAAAGAGAAAAAAATATTTTTTTTGTCTATTTAGTTGTTACGCACGTGACGATAAATTTATTGAAAGTACCAGAAAAAGAAATCACGTGATCAGCATTTAATAAATTAAATTCTAAAAATTAATCTTTAAAAATTCACCAAAAATCAGGAAATGGAGGTAAAAATTCGAAAAAAATTTCATTTTGAAGGAGTTTTTATGATCTTTCTCATGATATAAATTTTATAACCCTCAATGTATTATTTTAAATTCAAACGTAAAAAAAGTTTAAAAAACAGCTTAAAAATTTAATTTAAAAAAATCTAAGAAGAATTTTTAAAAAATCTTTCTTAGTGCACCCCTACACTATTAGAAGAATCGCCATGCAAAATTTCAGCCCTTTAGGTCCAGCGGTTTGGTCTGTGCGTTGTATGTCAGTCAGTCAGTCAGTCAGTGATTGAATGAGTCAGTTACGGAACTGTTTTATATATATAGATTAACATTGAGGCGAGCGAATCCAGTAGCTTTAGAACACAGCAGCGTTAATCCTTCGAAACAATTGCTCAGATGTCACAGATATGACGTAGAGTGCAATAGGTTCTAACGTGTGGTTGAAAATATCCTCAGTGCCGATTATTTATCTAAATTAAAATATCACGTAGACGATATAATATAAACAGTGCCTCTTTACTATTAGAAAAAATTTAAGCCTTTTTAAACAGATCAATCTATTATTAGAATAAACATGTTTATAATCGGAATAATAGGACTCAAAAGTTGTTTTGAAGATAGATATAAATCTACGAAACGACCTCGAAATAATTGTCTGTGTCGAGACATATAAGGATCGATGATTCAGTGGGAAATAAATCATTTGTTAAAATACCGAATTTATTGAAATATGAAGGGCATAATAAATGACTAATATTACTGAATGGGAACTGCAGTTTGGCTTTGAAATTTTAGAGTTGATTAAAGATTATTTGAATTTATCTTGTTGTGTGATAGTTACTGACAAAAAAAAAAAAAGTTTTGAGTGAAAAATGATCCAAAATCGCTGTTTTCAGTATAGGTTTTTCATTTTATATGGTGGTGGTGTGTGATGCAAGATATAATTTGAGAAAAATGTCGTTTCACACTTAACATATAGCGCTGAATGTTGTTTTACGTATGAAAAATTACTAATTTCACTTTTAATAAAATCTCGCCAATCGCAAAACATTGAAATGCGACATTCAAGGTAACTGAAGTTTTTTGTTTGTCTCCACGGCGTATTTGTAGTCACCCGGGATGGGCTTTAAACTGTTAAGGCTGCTGTGTACTAACCCTATTGGATTCTCTCACCTCAGTGTTAACCTATGGAGAAAATGTTTACTATTTACGGCTACATAAATGCTGATAATCCAATAAAAATGGCATTTTCAGAAAGCCTGAACTTTTCTGCAAGGATTCATTTTATAAATTTCGTCTACCAAAGAAATTTATGAGTGTTTATTATATACTATAACAGATTTTTTTCTCCGAATAACTTAAATTTTAAAATATTATTTTATTTGAATTTAAAAAAAACGAAAAATTCCCTAAGGTGTAAAATTTCTTTCTCTATTACGGAATACAATTTTTAAGAAAAAACCTTTAAATCCACGTCGGCAGTCCTTGGACACATTTTCTCCATAGGTTAACATTGAGGTGAGCGAATCTAATAACGTTAGTACACAGCAGCCAGAAGTATTTTTGGTTGTTTTTTTTTCAGCCCTCGAGAAGTACAAAGTCGCCGTAGAGCTCGAAAACACAAATCACTAACAAACCAACAAACCTCAAGTTAAATCTAACTAAAAAATACTTAGTGAGTAGATTTGGTGGCCAAAAATGACTGCATCCAATCAATAGGAAAGAAGATATTCGGGCCGGAATTATTGTTCAATAGTATTATCCGTCCGCCTGAAACTCTAACTACCATTGACGCAAGTTCTCATGCACTTACTGAATGAATCCCCTAGCATAAGAGCGATAACGGATGAGAAACTAAAAAGGAATCTTTACAAGTCATGAACTAAAACACAAAGCGTAGTTAGGTGTTTTGCGTATTTCCTCCTTCGCTTTTCAGATTCCTCTCTTTCAACAAAGCGCGTCTTTCGTAGACGAGCTTTTTATAGATCATTTGGTAGGATGTCCGCTCACCTTTATAAACGTGTTTTTTTTTCTATCGAACGAATAAAAAGTTTTCAATAAAATCGTCCACTTCTGCTTTAAATCGAATTTCTTATCTAATCTTCAGTTGGTGATAGAACTTCAACACCCTCTAATTTTGATTTAAAGCAGAATATCTTTCTAGAAATTTTAGTGGAGCATATTATTATGATTCTGAATAATTATAATTATGAGTCAATCCAAAGGGGGGTAGTGTGACCATGATGCTGAGGTGCACGCAAGATAATTCTATGGGACTAGAGAGTTTCCTTTTTTAAAAAAAATTTAATATACTTTCTTTTTTTTTGCCTAAACAGGTTGGGCGTTTGAAGACATTCCCCTATCTACACCGTGATTTTGTTGTCTTCTTTATAATGGAGGGGGGGGGGGCTCCTTATAGGTGAACAAACATCACTCCCTTATGAAGGGAAAGAACAATAAAGTCCATGCTTTAGTTAGGATGCTTTACCCGATCGTACTCCGTGGAAGCTCGTAACAGCACTAGAAGAGTCTGAATATTACATCTCTTAAACACTAGAGAGTCTGAAAATTATATCTCTTAAACACTGGAGAGTCTGAAAATCATATCTCTTAAACATGAGAGAGTCTGAAAATCATATCTCTTAAACACTGGAGAGTCTGAAAATCATATCTCTTAAACATGAGAGAGTCTGAAAATTATATCTCTTAAACACTATAGAGTCTGAAAACCATTTCGCTTAAACACTAGAGAGTCTGAAAATTATATCTATTAAACACTAGAGAATCTGCGAGAATATTTTCTAAACCATGAATTTTTATTTATACATGCAAATAATTTTCTATTGTTAATTATTACAGAATTTTTGTCATTTTAAAACTTCGCAAGACATATTTAAACTATGTTACTGAATAATTAAATAATTAATTAATTTAATTAATAATTTAAATGATTGACTAATTGCTACATTTTTGTTATTAGCAAAGAGGTATATGCAACTTGCCATGGGATTGTTCTGATAGATCGGAACCTCATCCTCACCCCCTGTGTACACTACACCCAGAATAAGGTGCTGTTTCCCCCTTTGCCAGATTTACGAAGTTAAAATTTCTTGTAACAAAAATTATCGGAATATTTTTGAAAATACATATCACGCCTGTAAATGTAGTTTTTCCGCGTGCTAACAGATAGATCTGTTCCAGCACCAATTCGGAAAATATTGGTATTCAGCGCAATTTTTAAATCCATATTTGAATTCAGACTAAACGTCATATTTCAAGATGAAGGCATAACATTTTATTTGTGTGTGTGTGTGGAAAAACCTGTTACATCACAGGGCATTATTGTGGTTCAAAATTCTTCGCTGCACTCCATTTTGAAGAAATGCATACATGGGACTATTTCCATCTTTCACTCGAAACATGTACGTCACGAAAAGCATACCTAATCGTCGCCGTTATTTTGTTTAAACATCTCGTCATTCTATTTTTGCGACCGAATGGCTTTCTTACGTGCATGCATGTTCAGAGAAGCGTCAAACGATGATCTGAAGCGGTTAACTGCTGCGTGCAGTGAACTCGGAATGAGCAACAACCTAGTCTAGTGGCGCAAGCTGGGGACCCATTGTCCTACCCTACGCCAAAAATTTTAGTCGCAGTATCTGTCTCATGTGTGAGGAATGAAATCCAATTTTTCAACAGCAGCTTTAAGGCTGCTTTAAGGCTGCTGTGTACCAGTGGCGGCTTCAGTCCAAAGATTATTTATTTATTTATTTTTTTGAGGGGGGGGGGGTAAACGTCGGGTTTTAGGTTATATATATATATATATATATATATATATATATATATATATATATATATATATATATATATATATATATATATATATATATTTATATATATATATATATACATTTATATATATATATATATATATATATATATATATATATATATATATATATATATATATATATATATATATATATATTTATATATATATATATATATACATTTATATATATATATATATATATATATATATATATATATATATATATATATATATATATATATATATATATATATATATATATATGTATGTATGTATATAAGAAATAAACAACAATTAAATGTAAATTAAATCTTTCTTGACAATAATTTATTAATGGTTTTCGTTTTGATTTTGACATGTGCTTCCATAACAAATAGGTGGTGTTTTATTTAACATTGAATTTTTAGAAAATAACTGAAATAACAGCAAATAAGGAAAAACTGATGAATCAAAAGGATATTAAGAAAAAAAGAAAGGAGTTCGTAGAATTTACAAGAACAAACACTAAAAGTAGCTTGCTTGCATAAAAATATTTCATTTGTAGTGATAGAACAACTGGATAGCAACTAAGCTTTATTTATTTTTTGGGGGGAGGGGGGGAATTTCCCCTACTGCCCCCCCCCCTTTTGGAGCCGCCGTTGCTGTGTACTAACAATAATGGATTCGCTCACCTTAATGTTAACCTATGGAGAAGATTTGTCCAAGAATTTCCGACTTAGATCAAAAGCTCTCTTTTTTTTTTAAATTGTACTCCGTAGTAGAGAAAGAAATTTTACACCTTGGGGCATTTTTCGTTATTTTAAAAAAAATGCAAATAATATTTTTTAATTTAAATTTTTCTAGGAAAAATCTGGCATAGTGTGTTTTAAACGCTCCTAAATTCCTTTGGTGGACGATATTTATAAAATGAATCCTGTTGCAAGGTGCAGAAAAGTTCAGGATGTCTGAAAATACCATTTTTATCGGATTATCAGCATTTATGTGACTGTAAATAGTAGACAAATTTTCTCCAGAGGTTAACACTGAGGTGAGCGAATCCATTAGGGCTAGTACGCAGCAGACTGACGCAAGAGATAGACTTTCGTCGTTTCCTTCACAACCACACAAATTAAATGTATGACACATAAAATTAATTCACTGATTATTAAAATTAATTACTATATACTAAAATTAAAAGAAAAAGAAAAAATAAATAAACAATATTAAAAATTATGCGGTTTAAAAATAATGGTTAACTGACATTATCAAACATTCGTTAAAAAATTTTATTTCAAAGATAATTAACCACTTCCCCACACAAAACGTTATTGTTTGGCTAATAAATGAAAGAATAGGAATATTTTACTTTTGGTGTTACTTTGTAACACTGTATTGTCTTTGAAGACATTTCCCCATCCACACCACTCCATTGATCTATCTTTATGGAGCCAGATCATCAGTCCCCGTGTTATGCAATGGGGAATTCTCCTCTCAGTAATTTACTAATCTCGGATTCGAAAAGAATGTTTCTGAACTCTGAATTTTGCATATGAAAGCAAAAGTTCAAATAAAAAAAAGATAACAGTTTTGAAAAATTTAAATTTTTTTCAGCAGTCAATCTTTTACAGAGCATTACATTATTGATGTCTTTCGCTGTAAAATTAAATTTGTTTTTGCAAAAATAAAAAAATAAATTAAAAAAAGATTTTTGTAAAAAGTCTCATATATTTTAGAAAATATGAGACTTTAATATTTTAATATCTTTTTTCAAAGTCAAAGAGCAGAATTTAAAACTGTGCCTTTGCTAAGTGAAAATCTTCCATATCTAAATATAGTTGATTAAAAATCTACGAGATCAACTGATATGCCACATTAAAATGGAACAAGATCTGGTGTTTAGCTAATTGACTACCGGATGATATCCTAATGGTAAGATACATCAGAACATCAGATATTTCGAGACATAAGACTATTTAAAATCAAGAAAGCATTCGCTCTAAAAATTGTCGAATATTTTTGTAACCACCCCCCTCTGTATGTGAAAAAAACAGAGATAAAATAAATGATAACTAATCGACTCTTTAAAACGTTCGATTTAAAAAACACTTTCTTAAAGATAATTCAAATACTCACTTCCCCATTCAGTAAGTTATCGTTCGATTTACAAACGATACTATATCTTACTTCCTCCCCACCCTTTGAAAGCGGAAGGTTTGTATTCCTGGTAACATACTAAGAAACGATAGCGTTAGATAATAGGTATAAAACATCAGGAATTTAGAATAAAAAAGAAGACTGTTTCAAATCAGCTAAGTATCCGTTAATCAAGATTGGCGAACATTTTTACAATCATCCTTATTTGAATCTAAAAATGAGAGTTATCAAACAAGTCATCTGTCTGACTGAGTGCGTCATACCTGTTAAAAACTTCAGTATTGTGACCAGTTAATGCTTCAAATTTCAAAACGTTCTTAGCGTTCGATATATATATATATATATATATATATATATATATATATATATATATATATATATATATATATATATATATATATATATATATATATATATATATATACATATATATTTCTTTTTGTGCTACCAGTTAAAAAGGAATAAATTTTTTAAAGGCATGCTAAAATTTACTTGAGCAATATAGCGTTACAAAATATTGATAGTAGTTTATTAAGCAGAATTATTGCACCTATATTTTCTCATTTCGGCAAAACAGACTATGAGGGAGATGTCTTTGTAAAAATAATCTCTTTCTGCCTTTTCAAATAAAACAAGATTAGTTCTTTTAAATACACAACCTTGAAAACACAAACATATGTAATATTCGCCTAAGAAATAAAGGTACTTTATGGTTTATGGCAGTAAAACTCTATCAACCGTCATGAGGACCGCAACATGACAACGTGTTAATCGTAAAAAACAAATGAACAATCACAGACTAAAAGTTTATGTGATAAAATAAATAAGTTGTAATACATTTACAGCCTTCGATGCGAGGTAAATCTCGTCATTACGAAGTGAAAACCATAAATTTCCATTCACTTCTTTTCATAATCGTTTCGTAAAAGCGTAAATAAAAGATTACTCAGTTATATTTGACCTATCACAACGGAATTCAGTCATTCTTTTCTCTCTCAGAAGACAACAGCGCTCATTGAGTTTTAATTCAACTGGAAACCATCTATAATAGAGAACACAAACTATGAATTCGCCGCTGGAGATCATTTTGCATAGCGTGCCAGAAAGGTATTTTTATCCATTAGTTGGCGAAAAATAAGCGAAATTTAGCGTCGCCACAGTGGCTGAGGTTCTTGATTCCTTCCCCTACCGAGTAGATGCAATGAAAGTCAGCAGCCTCTTTGCAGGAGAAAAATCAATATTCAAGGGCTATTAAGAGGGAGCGATGTTACTCAATGGGATTAAATTTTGTGAAGTTTAGCGAGAAAAATGGAGAAAATGAAGAAGTAATTTTGGGATTTTATTTTGAGACGTTAGTATATTTCTTATTAGGGGGTATTATAAGGAGAAATAAATATATTTTTTTCTCTCTTCTGAATAGTTTTAAACATTTTATCTGTTCATAAGCCTTTTTCTTTATAACCGATTCAATACATCTAAGATCAGTAATCATAATCTATTTAGTTGCAAGCTCTCACCGGAGTTAAAAATTGCACATGATATATTTTTTACGTGTTGCGAAAATTCATTAACATATACAAAAGAAAGTTTATTTAAATGCATTCATTTAAAATATTATTAAACGAATCATATAGCATTTATTGGACACCAGGCTATCAAAGCCAATAGGTAACGTTAATAGAATTGTCTTGGGAAATATTTACAGGCAAATAAGTGCAGTCGAACCCCGTTATAACGAACTTCAAGGGACCAAAGGTTTTGTTCGCTTTATCCGGGGGTTCGCTATATCCGAACCGTTAAGAAAAATGCTAGAGTTCACAAAACGTATAATTCATTAGTTGTAATGTGTATTCAATAATGATGTATTTAAAAATGATGAAATCTATTAAAAAATTATCATTAATGAATTAAATCGACTAAAATCGATTACATTAAACTGGCACAATACTAATTAAATCCGTGAGTTCGTTATATACTGGGTTCGCTATAACGGGGTTCGAATGTAATTAAGAACGAATCTGAAAATTCTATCGTTAATATGGAAAATATATCAAAGCAAGTTTCAAGTGTAATGTAATATTTATTTGTTTATTAAAAGCATTAATTTAGTAAGTATCTATGTAAGTATGACAGATTGAAATTTCGTCAACATTTTTCCGTAACTTTGACAAGGATCGCCCGAATATTGATGGAATTTAGATTATATTTCTCAAAGGAGCTGCATACCGAGCTAGATGATTCGCTTTTAATTTACTTGGAAATACCGTTTGTCAAAGTGAAAACCAGACAATAGGGTTTACGCATAATAAAAATGCAAAAAGGCCTCAACCGAGATCAAATCTAATTTATCATTCATTTTACTGCTATTATTTCTAGTTTTATACCAATTTATATTCACGAAAAGTGAAAATAAATATCAAAAATTGCATATCAACAGCTCAAAAGGAAAACCTGACAAAGAGAAATTCATAGCACTTATTAATGTATAATGACAAATAAATTTCATTTTTAGTAGTCACTGTGCGTTCTATTGTTCTCTCTTTCATTTAACAAATTTTGTTTAGTTAGATGGCTCAGTGTTTGGTCGCTCTTTCATTCAAGCTTTTTTTTTTTTTTTCGATCTTTTCAGATCGGTTTTGCTGCCTATGTGAGGATCACGAACTTTTTTGATTCTCTAACGGATTTCATACATTTCATACAATTTCGATCACATTAAGATCCGAAGACAAGCGAGGTATTGAGACATAAGAATAGTAACAAAGCAACATCTCACATTTCCAGTTTTATGCTTAGGGTCACTGTCTTGAAGATAATAATAAAGGACTCTTTCACTCCCGGGTTTTTGCCCTTTTCTTTAACATTTTTTTTTGTCATGATACCTATAAACACATTCATATTTCCCTCTATAAAGCACAGTTAGTTTTCCTGTACCTTTAGATGATATCAAACCACTGCAAAACCTCCAGCATGTTTCAGTCTTAATTGCTAAAGGTTTAGCTTTTGGTTGGGCTCTCTCAAGATAATCACTTTTTAGGAAGGTTCAGCGAAATTATAATTGCTTTAGTCACTCAAATCGAACTTTGTTCCAGGGTAAAACAATTTCTTACATCAGAGATTCCCAACCTTTTTCCTACATCAACCCCTTTTAAAAGAATAATTTTTATCATCGACCCCCCTCATATTTTTCTCTATAATATACAGCATAAAACATAATTATAATACTAATAATTGCACATAAAACACTTAAAGATAACAATTTGACTAAGAATATGAACAAAAACTTAGAAAAAGTGGTTCATTAGGTTTGTGTTTTATTATTTTTGTACTATTTTCATTTTTAATTTCAGAAACACAGATTGTAATTGCACAAAAATTCGATTTCAATTAATGTGGTGGTTGTGCTTGATTCATTGATACAATTTTTTAATGTTTGACCTGAAATTGCTTATCATCACATAGTCTCAATAACTAACATAACGAATATAAATATACTATATTTTATCGAATAATTACGTTCCTAAAAAATTAAATTTCATAACAGAAAAATTTATCATCGACCCCCAATAGACCCCTTGAATACTACAGACCCTTTTTAAACTTCCATCGACCCCCAAGGGGTCTACCTGGACCCCGCTTGGAATCCCTGTGTTACATATTACAAATTTCAACCGCTTTCACTCGTTGGCTTTGTTGACGTAAAGTATGTTCCAATTTATACTTCCTTGCGGGCAAAATTGTGTGATGTTAATTCTGATTGTTTCTGGGGTAGATTTCTTTTTCAATTTCATCGGTAATTTTTGAAGCACTTTATTTTTCTTTACTTTTTTATGATCCTGCATTTAACCTACGTGATTAAGAAGTTTTTCAGTTACTTTCCTGCATCTTAGCATCAATTTTTTTTCCTAAGTTCACAATTGAGGCAGTGAAAGGCAAAGTGGTGTAAGTCAGTAAATCAAGTGGTGTAAGTCAAAAGAGTTTTACTGCAAAAACTACAAAAAATTCCACCGTAAATTGAACAAATTATAATTCATAACAATTATTATAATATTGCAAGTAATAACTATTTACAATTCCACTATAAATTGAACATGGAGATTACATTTTTGACCTCAAATCAAAAAAGTTTAAAATGTGACTTACACCACTTTGCCTTTCACCGCCTTAATTGCCGATTATAGTAGATGGACTTCTCTTAACTTAAATATCTGAAGTTCTCTTTTACTATATATTCACTACCAAAACCAACAAAGCACTTTAAAAAAGTAAATGACTGTATGGTTTTCCTTGAGTCTTTTGAAATAATCATACGCATTTTCAAATCTGAAATGAAATCACGCTTTCAGGCATTGTTTTCGCATGTCTCTTATTTTAATTTATTTTTCGAAGGATATTGATTGAAGTTTTTTCTTTTACTGATTTCAATCGAAAATATCGGGTCGTAATTTTTGTTTGGTGTTTACTTTGACTCTCTTTCCCTGTAAATAAATTGATATCAAATCTATTCGCGTAACATCGATAATATTTGGAACAAACGTGTCAAAGTTTAAGGAAATCTATATAGTATCTAGGGTATTAATCACAGTTGCTTTTTTATGATTTCAGTGGAAAGTATTATCTGGTTGTAATTATTTGTACCGTGTTTGTTTTGACTCTCCTTCCCTGTAAATGAATTCAAATCGAATATATCCGCGTTGCCTCGATAATATTTGGAACAAACCTGTGAAAGTTTAAGAAAGTTGTCCTTAAAATCTATAAAGTATCTTATTTATCATAAGACGCATCTCAAATTTATGGGAGGACTATTAGAAAAGAATATTTTGTATGTTGTTAGGTATATAAAGATATTTTCAATTTCTTACTTAATAAAAATGAAAAATATGTATAATAAAAAATATAGATAATAAATTTGATAAATAATAGTTATAATATAAATACACTCTGTAACAAAAAATATATGCACCAAGAAGAAATCGAGCTACTATCACGAGATTTGGCAGGAATGTAGTCTGGTAAGAGATAGGCAAATGATTAAATTTTCGACGCCAATGACACAAGGGTAAGCGCGCTATGCGCATATAAATGCGCAGCTGGAAGAGTTTAAAAGCATGATTGCTCGTGCCATAGGGTTATTCAAACAAATCTGTTGACTTGGATGGACGGTATTGTGACTAGAAATGCCTCTGTGACGTAACCGGTGACAGTACGAACAATTTTCGGACTTTGAGAGGGGGCGTATAGTAGGCCTAAGAGAAGCAGGTTGGTCGAACAGGCGTATCGGCCGCCAGCTCGGTCGGAGCGATATGGTACTTGCTCGGTGTTGGCAACAATGGATCACGGAAGGGATAGTCTACCGTCGCGGAGAGTCAGGGCGTCCCAGGAACACAAATGCGCGCGAGGATCGCGCATCATAAGAGCGGCCACGTCCGCATCAACAACGTTGCTAGAATCAGTTCGACGCCATTTACTGTCCGACCACAGTACGAAGAACCACGGTTGGCATAGTGCCAAGACGATTCTATTCACGCTCTAGGGAAGGCTGCTGAGGAAGGAGGGGGGAAAGTCTCGTATTCTCTCGACATTCTTTAGAATCGGTTACTAACTGCGCTTGCTTGCTTTTTCCTCGTCTGTTATTTTGATTATTATATTAAAATTACTGGATCCTTTACCCAACACAACTGCTCGGAATAAGCCGTTCCGTAGTGATTGTAAACGTATAATACACAATGTAATTAAATTGTGTGATAAAGAAGCACTAGAAGGAAACGTTATTGTTCCCCTTTCGCAATCCCTAAAGAGAACTAGTAAAATGACCGGGATATCAATGTCCAGTGTAAAAAGAATACGCAGAGAAGCAAAGGGTGAAGAAACTCCAAAATTTGAATCTCCGAGGAAACGTCAAAAAAAAAGAATCACCGAAAACGTAGCTTTAGATAATTTTGATTGTGACATAATCCGAAAATATCCACTCCTATAAAACTCCTATCTTTTAAATAGATTTGCTTCTTTCTTTTTATTATTTTTAAATTATTATTCACATATTCGATCAAAAATAAAGTTTTAAAAAATAGCTTTAAAATTGCTGACAAAAAGCAGTCTGAAATACATTCCGTATTTCATAAACAAACACATCCGAAAATATGACGTTTTCCCCTATTTTCTAAGTAGACTAGCTTTTCTCGCGCATGCGTAACAGCTTCCAGGGACCTTGGTTCCGTGGTCGGACTATACCACCTTCCAGACATCCAGCGTATCCAGACATCCAGACATCCAGCGTGGTATCAAGGGAAACCATTCCTAGACGACTGGCCGATGCAGATATAAGGATCCGACGTCCATTAAGACGCCTACCACTGACCCCACATCATAAGCAGTGTCGATTGGATTTTTGTCGACCTCGGGCAAGCTCGAGTGTGACCGACTGGAGGCGTGTGATCTTCAGCGATGAATCCCGATTCAGTGTCAATGCTGATGACCAGCACACACGCGTGTGGAGGCGGGCAGGCCACCGGTCCGATCCGGCGTTTGTTGTCAAGAGGCATACGGCGATTACACAAGGTGTGACAGTGTGGGGAGCGATTTGTTGGGACACACGATCACCTCTAGTCGTCCTTCAACGCACTTTGACGGCACGCAGTTACGTGGACGAGATTTTAACGCCAGTTGTATTGCCTATGCTATCAAGTCGCCCAGGTGCCCTTTATCAGCAAGACAACGCTCGTTCACATACTGCGCGACTCTCCCAACACCGTCGTCAAGGATATGACGCACTCCCATGGGCTACCAGGTCACCAGACCTCTCGCCAATAGAGAAATAATGGGACGTGCTTGGAAGGCAACTGCAGCCGTCCCGTAATACTGGTGAATGAACTGGCCAGTCGTAAAGAGTATGGTATGATCTTCCGCAGGAGGTCATAGGTGACCTCATTGATTCAATGCCACACCGTGTTTCGGCTTGTATAGCTGCCAGAGGTGGATTTACTACTTACTGATTTGTAACCTTTTTCATGCCATATCTTAATAAAACGGTCTGTTCTTCCGAATTTGTAATCATTTGCTTATCTCCTCATACACTACCTACATGTTAAGTTTCGTGATAGTAGCTTGTTTCCGTCTGGGTGCATATATATTTTTTTTGTGACAGAGTGTATATAATAAATATAATCTATACACATTATGAAATACAATATTCATTTTATTTTAATGTTACCTTCAGACTATAAGACGCACCCCAATTTTAAGTCGATTTTTTTATGTAAAAAAGTTCGTCTTATGGTCTGGAAAATTCGGTAGGCATTCTAGCATAAAGTTACCCGAGATCAACACACTGCAAAATCAACGAAATTGGTCCTTTCCAAAGAAAAACTTGTTTTTAGTAGAGCAATATACCTTGAAAAATAATATTCTGTTTGTTTAATAAAATAATATTCTGTTCGTTGTGTTTTATTTTATTTACACTGACCGTCGTTCTCTTATAAATGGGCACACTAAATAGACACATTTGCAGATTAGATTGCTAGAGAACCGTAACCACAGGAGGGTCTGGGCAACAATCTCTTCAGTTCCTCTCCCTGATATGGTTCAAAATATGAAATGTATTCATGAAATTAATGAAAATTGTTTCAGGAGATTTTCATTATTAAAGATAAAAAATATGGTAGATTTTATATATATATATATATATATATATATATATATATATATGTGATGCCCCGTACCTCACGCCGCGGAGGAGAGGCATAGCACTTATCGGAGGCTTAGCCGGCACGAGGGAGTGATGCAGTTGGGCGAAGTGTTGATCATACCGTAAAGCGCTGCACACAACTTGGATAGAAACACACATGGAGCCATAGATGAAATACACCACTTCGAAGACTTGCTTTATTTATTTGAAGGCATTAGCTGCAGTGGCCACATGACTTGGCCTTACAGGGCGCGTCTTACATTACAAGACAGAAGCGGACCGCATGTCCGACATCAACGAGAGTTAGACACCAAGAGAAGAAATCTTCTTTTCACGCACATCGTAACTAAGTGCTTTGCGATATTGACGCCAGAGGGCCTAACTATTTCTTAATATTTTAATTGGGCGACTTTAGATTCGTGGAGTTCACGTGTCCACTTAAGTTTATCGGGGACTTTACTGCTAGATACCGCGCTTGCTAGAACCGCGACCTCTTGACCTGAATGTAGGATAAGTGGCCATAAAATTCTTGCAAAGTGTGGTTTTTGACGTTACCGAACCTATAAATTCAGAGTGATTCGAGGGCTCTTCAAGATTTTTGACACTATACTGACATTCGGAATCTCATAACTTCTAACACTCATATCTGGGGATGTTATTGAGTTCAGCTACTTCACATGCCTGTATAATGATCTGCAGGGATAATATAATTTATCTTATTTTACTTTTAGGTTCCAATTTTGGAAAAAGGGGTCGTGCTTTATTAACAGGGTAATTTTAAATACGCTTTATATAATGGTGGGCCGTTATTATCACACACACATATATATATATATATATATATATATATATATATATATATATATATATATATATATATGTAATATCTTAAATATTATGCCCTCCATTCTAGCATTTAAACTCCCTTTCCTATATACAATCCCCAATAATATTAATTTACCACTTTAAAACCCTTAGCCTCAGAATTTCCCATGAATCGCATGCCGTTGCATTTCTATACGTGAAAATGACAAATTCAGGAGTGGGCTAGCTTCGGGCCCCTGAATCTGCTGACCCTACAAATAACAGTCACATATTCCACTCGCCTCTCGCGTTTAATGTTGAAAGGTGATATTACTTCCGAGCCGTTCTTCTGAAATGAACGGACGTATTTTTGTCTCTAAATAAACGATTCGGCCCGACTGCTTCCAGATTTAATTTTTATTCCTTTCATGCTGAGACTAGCTCCAGTCATGTAAATATGAGCTAGTTTTTTCTTTCAGGGTATAATTTAAGGACGTGATGTAATGGGTATATTACATACATACAGACAGACACACACACACACACACACACACACACACACATATATATATATATAATAGTTCCGTAACTGACTGACTGACAGACAATGTACAGACCAAACGACTGGACATAAAGGGCTGAAGTTTTGCATGGCGATTCTTCTTATAGTGTAGGGGTGAACTAAGAGAGATTTTTGAAAAATTCTTCTTAGATTTTTTTAAATTAAATTTTTAAACTGTTTTTGTAATATTCTTTAAAGTTTGCATTTAAAATAATAATCCGGGGGTTATAAAATTTATATCACGAGAAGGATCATAAAAATTCCTTTAAAATGAAAAAAATTGCAATGAAACAACACTGCAATCATGGAATGTAAATCTTTTTCGAATCTTCACCTCCATTTTCTGATTTTTGGTGAATTTTTAAAGATTAATTTTTAGAATTTAATTTAGTAAATGCTGATCACGTGGTTTCTTTTCTTTCAATTTTGCGTCACGTGCATAACAACGAAATAGACAAAAAAGATTTTTTTTCTTGCTAATGCGGCAGACGATTGGACATTATCCAAAAAAATATTAAAATACAGTAAAAGATATGTTCCTCAAACTGTACTGTATTAACTGTACTATATTCTTTAGTATGTTCTATTAGATTTAATTTGAATGTTTCTTCTACATTATTTTGTCTATAAAAATATCCGTTACGATTTTTTTATAAATATATTTTTTCGCTTTTTTTATGTCAATTGCATACATTGACCGTTGTATTTAATTTGAATGTACTCCGTAGCGAAGTACGGGTTTTCAGCTAGTATATTTATATATATATATATATATATATATATATATATATATATATATATATATATAATGTATAATAAAATATTAATTTTATTTTAATGTTATCTTTGGACCATAGCACTCACCCCCCCCCCCTTTTTTGTAAAAAGGTGCGTCTTATGGTCCCAAAAATATTATACATGAAAGGTTACTGAATGTCAATTTTCTAAAATCCAGCCTTATTAATCAGAAACATTACAGGCAGGCAGACAAATAAATATATGACTAGAGGGTGTTTTTAGACTTACCTAAAGGTAAAAATCTTCGTGTGGGGAGGGATGCGATTGAAAAGATTTCTACTTCACAATCTCTCCATTTCTTTGAGAGTGTAGGGGACAGAAAAACGACAGCGCTACGGCGAAAAAAAAAAATTCCAGTCCGAACAAGGAATCCATTTGTGTCGTTTTCATCTTTCTCAAACAAAATCGATGGAATCTCACTCACGACAAATACCATTTCATCAGTCGTGAGCAGAATCGCCTGAACAGGAAGTAGGTTGATAATGCTCTTCCTTTCATTTCATTTCATTTCTCCGAATTTTAATTTTTTTTTTCCTCAGCCAATATGAATAAGATTCTTTTCCACTTTCGATTTGCATAAAAGATTTTTTTTTTCTCTGTCTTTGTACTTAAGTTAATCGATTCGTATTTCACCCACTATTTTTTTTTTCCCCTGCAAGAAGGAAGAGCAATTTTGATTACAAATTGTGTGCTGAAATTGTTGTTTCGTAGAAACGTGATTATTTTACTGAGCGTTGGAGAATGGTAAATTAATCAAAGTAAAAATGTTTATCAATTAATGTGAAATCCTTAAAATAGGTATTCAGAGAATTGTATTTTCATCAAATTTTCTGTTTCGAAGAATCAATCAATTACAGATTTTTTTTTATTTATTTACCTTTTAAGTTTTCATCGAAAAGCAAATGCATTTAAATTTCATTTATAAATGCATAGTACGAGACTAAAAATTACACTAAGAGAAGAAATAGCTGATTCCAAAAAAATTAATTTTTTTTCCTGGGGTTATTTAAAGAGGAAAAAGATGACACTTGATTTTACCTCGTGGAAGCATCAAAATTTTGTGTTTCTACTCCCCGAATTTGTATTTCTCGCTAATTAGTCTTAAGGAATATTTTAAATATATGCTAATAATAAAAATATTGATTAATAACTTCACCGCGACCTTTATTGTACTTAACGTATTCTTTTCCTGTTACATACATAAAAATAAAAAAGATTCAGGTACTCTCTTCTAACGAAACTACCGCGGTTTATTAACGTAGAATTACTTATCGTAGCTTACCTCTTTTGTATGTATATACAGTCGAACCCCTTTATAGCGAACCCGGTATATAACGAACTGACGGATATAATGAACGAAAATTTTTGTCCCTCGCTTTCCTATTGTACGTAATTTAATTAGTATTGTGTCAGTTTACTGTAATCGATTTTAGTCGGTTTAATTCATTAATGATCATTTTTAATAGGTTTTATCATTTTTTTAATACATCATTATTGAATGCACATTGCAACTAATGAGTTATACATTTTGTAAACTCTAGCATTTTTCTTAACAGTTCGGATATAGCGAAACACCTGATAAAGGGAACAAAACCTTTGGTCCCTTGAAGTTCTTTATAACGGGGTTCGACTGCATGTATGTATGTGTTATGTACATATATGTATGTATATATATATATATATCAGAATCGGCATCATTATTTTACCATAACTATACCATGTCCTTCATGTGTTAAAATATGACAAGGGTTGATTTTCACTTCTCCTTCATAAAAAAGCTATTTAATTTTAAATAAATCCCTCATTGTTACAATGCCAGCTTTGACGTACATTTTTTCTTTCCCGTCAAAAACAAAAGCCTGACTCTAGAATCGAACGTGAAATCTCTTGCTTTCCGGGCAAGAGTGCTGATCATTACACCATCAACCTATATCATGATCTTAACGAACCTCATTCGAACTATTCGCGGGGGGAAAACAAATTGAGTAAAATGAAAAGATTTTTGAAGAATATTGCATTTAGAGATCTATTTTGAAATGCCAGAAATAAAATAAATAAATATGCATTTGCTAATTTGTGATTAGTAAAACTTTGAGAGGAAATTTTGTGACAGCTTAACTTGGGGACTGAGGATTTGAGATGACAACTGATTTACCGCCTTAGCCCACAGAAAATTTAATCGAGATCACCTAAATTGTCAAAATTTAGGTACTGGGAGAGAGAATTTTGTTCATTAACTGAAGTGTGATCTGCAGTTAAGAACCGATGATTCACCCAAAATCTTATTCATCTTTTTATGGTAAAGTATTAAAAAATTAGACGCAATTATTTTTTTTTTATATTTGAAGAAGAAAAACATACAGTGTTTCGAAATTTCCCTATCTAACACGTATTAATTAAGAAGCTGTATTGAGTTTTTAAGTTTTTCCAACTTTACAGAAAGTTAAAAACACCAACGGTCATCACAAATTTGGCTTTAAAAAATTTCAGTTTTATGACTTATAAATTGATAAATAAAATAGTCTTAATTTTATTGCTCTTAAGTTTTCGAGTTTAAATTTTAAAATGAAATAAATCACCTCAAGGTGTTCATAAATACACAGAAAGCTCTAAATCATTAACCTTTGGTTGAAATGAAGTTTACTACTTTGTTAATGTTACATTACAGTCCATAGTAATTTTAACACGTGACATTCGTAATGTTATGCAGTGCAAATAGGAGCTCCGAATTAAAGCTCTAAACCCTTAAATCACAATAAGAAAAAAAAAGTTTAAAGTTTAAAACATGTTGCATTCCATTCACTCGCACTTAACCAGTGCCATTCGTATGTTAAGCTGTAAAAACCAGTAGCCCTAAGCTCCTTAAACTTTTATCTGTTTACCTCTCACTACAACACCTAGCTCAAATAAAAATGTATCGATTGTGCTCGGGCACAATGACTTTGTCACTCGTTAGTGATAATTGAATTAAAAGCCTCCTCTAGCGAGTGCGTACACAAAAAGAATTCAGTTCTGGGTAGCAATACATCCCTTCGCAAATTTAATTCCTTTGATAATTTGAAAAGAGACTCGGGAATCTTTTTACCCATAATTCCCTTCCTACTTTAGGAGAACATTAATTCTCCTAACAGAGAAATACGTAGCAGCAGATGTGTTACGGGAAAGGGAGAGAGCATGGGAGTAATATATTTTTTGTTTTTGTTCTGTTACTACGGTGGATTTGTTTTACGGGAGTAATATTCTTTTGTTTTGTTACTGCGGTGGATTTGTTGTAAGAGAACCGATAAATCTTAACATTTCCCCTATGGAGAATCTCCCTCCGAAATACCTCATTAATAAGTTTCATATTAAACTGTCTCGCAGCTGATAATAATTGCGTGTTTACGTTTTCCGCTCTTAATAATATTTTCCTCAAGTTGTGGCTGCACGTGTATATACGTATGTATATATGTATACATGCCCCTTAATTCAGATTTACCCTTTTACTCCCTTTCCTTAAATTATGATCCTCTTTAATCATAACTCGGGATTTTGACCTCTTAAGTGTTTTCGGTATCATAATTTCCCCTTATCGGCCGGTCAGTAAATTATGTCCTCTTCAAATCTGATTCCCATCGCATCAATCACAACTATTTCTTGGTTTTCAGGTTTCGCAACGTATCTTAGCCTCCTATATTTTAGCAGTGTAAATATATTTGAAATATCGCCCTGTTTGTTTCTTAAGTAATACTTGAACTCGTGAAGAACAGACGTACAAGCTAGGCAAAATTAAAATACTCTTTGTATATCGTGCTTCAAGTTCCCCTAATTGGCAAGAGGTGGCTAAGGGTCTGAAACTGCCTCCAGTATAAATCTTTTCGTTAAATCTTCGTATGACGACGACGACTGACAGTTTCGAAATCTTTAAGTATCTTGTATAGTTTTTTTATCTATCACTCGAGCATTCGTTCTAGTGAATATATCTGTCAGCCATCCATGTCCCCCCTTAAAAAAGAAAAAACGCATAATAAAAAGGAAAATGGCATACTTGGGGAAATCGAAGCAGAAACTCTCATGCATAGTTTAGAGAAAAGAATTTCTGAAAATACAGGCTGATCTGTTTGACGATGTTTTAACAGGACTTGGAAAAAACATGGAAATTTTAATAAGTTTACGTAAAAAATTAAAGCTTACTTTATCAAATTAAATAATTAAACTTACAAATTTTAATAAGTCTACGTAAAAATTAAAGCTTAAGCTTACTCTACCAAGTTAAATAATTAAACTTACAAATTTTAATAAATCTACGTAAAAATTACAGCTTACTCTACCAAATTAAATAATTATATTTACAAATTTTAATAAGTTTACGTAAAATATTAAAGCTTACTCTACTAAATTAAATAATTAAACTTACAAATTTTAATAAGTCTACGTAAAAATTAAAGCTTACTCTACCAAATTAAATAATTAAACTTACAAATTTTAATAAGTTTACGCAAAAAATTAAAGCTTAAGCTTACTCTACCAAATTAAATAATTAAACTTTCAAATTTTAATAAGTCTACGTAAAAAATTAAAGCTTACTTTACCAAATTAAATAATTAAACATACATAATTGATGCCTTTTGAATATTCCACTAAATCAGTGATTTCTAACAGGTGTGTTGCGGAACTTTAGGGTGCTGTAAGATCGGCCAGGGGTGCTGCGAGATTATTTTTGGATAAACAAAAAAATAATGTTAATAGTGCCCATTTAAAATAAATATTAAGTTGAATTAATGACTCTCCCGCCCGAGAGATTCTGACACTAATCTATGCACCCGTTGCTGCGGATGAATTAGCTACTATCACGCCCCACAACTGCTTGGCTTGATATCAAACGTTTGTGCTCTAAACACCAATCGCAAGTCTCACATTAATAAAACAAAACAATTCTTAGTGATTTCCATTGTAGACCTCTAGTGTGATACTATATTGAATCCCGTGGCTATTTTGGAAACTGTATTAATATACAGGGTTATCAGGAAAGAATCATGCGATTACAAAATTAATATTTTCCATAATTACAAACAGAAAATTATAATTAATATGTCATTGTAAAGGAAAAATGTTATTTTTTTTTTCACAGGTGTTCGATATGACTTCCTTTAGTTACCCGTATAATATAATTGCGATATGCCATTTCTTGCCAAACACATTATTTCACTATATTAGCTGTTTATAAAGCACTAGCCGAGCTTCGCCCGGCTAGGCTCGGGCTTCGCCTAGCTACGCTCAAGCTATCCGTGTAACATATTTATGTACTTCGGGCCCCACAAAAGAAAAAAAAAAGCCTACAAATGTATTAAATTCAAGTGAATAAATTCCTTTCAATTTTCATTCCCGTCGCTGCCGACAGATGGCAGCACCACTGCACCATATGATTTGGTTTCTCAGCAGTGAGTGATTTTAGAATGAAAATATCTCTAAAGCTATTGAATTAACAGAATAAGTGTACGCAGAAAAAATTATCAGTTTTCGAAGCTCTTTCCAAATATGTAACATTTATGTACTTTCATGAGAAAAAAAATTACACCGTTTCCTGTATATTTGTCGGCCATCTTTTTTTCGAGGATCGGTGCCCTCCCGGATGAGTTACGGTCACGTGATCTCTCGACATCCACTTGTCTCTTTATTAGTATAGAAGATCACAAATGCGTTGTTTTAGTTCGGGAAAATTTGTAGGCAAAGGTGGTATGAACACAAGATCTTTGACATATCCCTAAAGGAAGAAGTCGCATGGGGTTAAGTCCGGTGACCTAGGACCTATGGGTAGCTGTGTAGAACCAAATCATCGGCTGCACTGCGACCAATGTAATTGTGTGGTAGTTCTCTGTTTAGAAATTTACGAACCTCCAAATGCAAATGGGGCTAAAAATTTACCATTTTTCCTTTACAATCATAGGCGTTGCCCCCCCCCCCCTCAACTTAACTTGAGATATATTAAAACGTTAATAGAAGTTCAGTTAAAATCTGAAAATTGTAGGATACTTTTAAGAAAGTTGGTTTTTCCCACTTTTTCAAACCGTGAAACTGAAGATTCCGATTGTGCCTCTAGCCTTAACATAGTTTTTAAAGATAATATGATCCATAACAAAAATTCGATGCTATATTTTTTTTCTCATTTTATTTATATTATATTTATTTTTCTCATTGCATGACTTTTAAATACTACTCAAACAATTTTAAAAAATCATATTCAATTTAAAAAAATCATAATATTTCATATTTTAAGGACCGTCCGACAGTCAGTGCGCTGAGGAGGGCCCTAACTGAATTCAATTTGTGCCCCCCCCCCCAAAAAAAAAGAAGTTAGAAGCACGCTACGCCTATGCTTACAATGACATATTAATTATAATTTTCTGTTTGTAATTATGGAAAATATTAAATTTTGTAATCGGATATGTCTTTCCTGATAACCCTGTATTTCTATTCTAGTGTTTGTTACTTATACCTTTCAATAAATGAATAAAATCAGCAGTGGAGTAAGTATTTATTTGAACTTAAATTTGGAATGCTCCTGATATATACTCCGCTTTGATTTAATATTCTAAGCATTGAAAAAACTAAAATTCTAGCCAGGGTGCTCCTAGTTTCTAATCTCATTCCCAAGGGTGCTGTTAACATAAAAAGGTTGCGAATCCCTGTTTTAGAGCAACTTTTTATTAATCTTTTTTTTTTTCCTTAGTAGAGTACAAGGAAAATAATTTTTGAATGAGGTGTATCAAACAGGTCGCGTTAGGGAAGCAGGGAGTGCTCTGACATGCATAAGAAACCCTTTTAACAGCCTATGAAATGAGAACAAGTCGAAAAACCATGTATTCAATGTGATATTTAAATGACAAAAAACTCAGTGTAGGTATTTGTACCTTAAACCCTCCAAGTCGAAATCATGTTTAAGCTCTACTGTATCCCCTATACATCCAATAAAATTTAATTCTCATGTCCTTATTTTTCAGAACTTCCTGTTATAATTCATTTCTTAGGTTACGACGTCAGGAATAGTTCAGGCTAGGTCACAAAGGAGGAAAACCACTTCTTTAAACTATCGTTCACTATATGGCTAGCAATTTTTCTTAGCTATCCTGTGCCATTTCTCTGACTGTAATGAATTCTCGAGTTCTTGTATTCGTTTTCGTCATAACTCATTATCATTAGAGATACGTAATTTTCGTATTTACGAAATAGATGCGAATAAATGCAAAATTTGCCGATAGGAGCGAATAAATGCGAAAATTATTTTTTTACTACTTTTTGGCGAAAACTCGGTGGTAAAGGTCTTTTTAAGCGAAATTAGGTAATAATAGTAATAATTTATTAACATAATTGTTTATCTAAGACCATCCACGGTCTTTAACCCAGAGATCTCTCAAAATTTGCCTATTACATATTGATAAAGACTACTACAATGTTAGCTTTTAGCTAAGAATTTTGATACTTACTTCAGTAATTAAATAAAATTGTGATTTTTTTAAATAAATACGAATCTTTAAAATTTATATATATATATATATATATATATATATATATATATATATATATATATATATATATATATATATATATATATTTGCAAATAAATGCAAAGTTTTATGTACTGTAATATTTTTTGCGAAATTTACGTACCGTTAATTATCAAAGATGACTGCTGTTATTAGGTTCTATAATAGTTATAACATTAATTAATACCGCAAAAAATGTATATTATAACTAATTATTATATTGCTGATGGTAATACTTCATGTGGAATTAGTTCTATCTGAAATCTATGATAAATTTAATAATCCTGGATACCATAAATTTGACGTGCTTGCGTAAATGAAGCTGTTGCATTAGTGTAATGCCTTAACTGTGATACTAACTTATGTATTATAATACTAATTTACATCAGTAATATAATCGATAATTATTTTATTCACTATGACAAAGCAAAAGTCACTAAAATTGGAAAGTGATGTATAATAGAAAAAATGATGAATCCCTCCACCCCAGGGGTGGCCCTCCGGTAGAAACTTGGTGTTAGAGAACTTAATTCGTGCTGAAATTAATAGAGCTTTTATTTCGATTCATTCTCGAATTAAAACCATTTGCCGGTAATCTTGTGAATGGGTGAAAAGAGTTCAGAACGAGAGAAGGAATTGATTTTGCTTGTGGTGTTGCCACAGCACATATTTCATTAAATTTTTTTTTTCACGTCTTTTAATCTCCACCCACAGCGTCACTAATGAGCCTGTAATTTTGATTCCGGCAGCGAGTTTAAATAGCCTCGCCAAAAACATTTTTAATTTGAATTTCTAATAGTGAGCATCATTCACGAATTAATTAAGCCGCATGCACTCGATTCTTTTCACTCGTTCCTCTGGTAATTTGTCCTAGCGTATGACTGCGGTTGACGAACGTGACGTTCCACAATCTACAGATTTTTCAGGCATTAGGGGGGGAAGGGGGGGGGTGTCCCCCTATCTTTCGATGATTGAATAAATCTAAAATATAACATATGTAATACTGATGAAAATATTGGTGACATATACAGAAAAAAAATAATTTAACAGGAAATTAATTGGTTGAATTAAGGCTGCTGTGTACTAACCCTTTTGGATTCGCTCACCTCAGTGTTAACCTATGGGGAAAATGTGTCCAAGGATTGCTCACTTGTATTTAAAGATTTTTTTTTGTAATGTACTCCTTAATAGAGAAAGAAATTTTACACCTTGAAACATTTTTCATTTTTTTAAAAAATGCAAATAATATTTTTAGTAAAGTGTGTTTTAAACGTTCATCAATTCCTTTGGTGGACGAAATTCATAAAAGGAATCCTTCTGCAAGGTGCAGAAAAGTTCAGGCTATCAGAAAATACTACTTTTATTGGATTATCCGCATTTATGTGGCTGTCAATAGTAGACACATTTTCTCCATAGGTTAACACTGAAGTCAGCGAATCCTATAGTTAGTACACAGCAGCCTTAAGTGAACCATTCACAAGCCAAATCGGTTAAGTCCACTTTTTGAAGTGTTTGAAATTTTAATGTCAAAGCACCTGATTGATTCTTAACTTTTTACGTTGGTATTAAATTTTTTCCCCTAATAATAAGGATTACCGTATAATCTTGACTATAATACGCACACGTGTATAAAACGCATGCTTAATTATGCGTTAAATTTCCGGAAAAAAAGTTAAAATTCGACTACAATACGCACCCATAACTTTTCAATATTTTATTTAAAAATTGCACAGATATTTATTAGCAGAAATAAAACTTGTAATAAATAGAAACGAAAACGTGAAATTCGGTAAAAAAAAAAATACTTAAAACTTTTAATTCAAAACAAACAGTACTGTCAAATTATCAGTCTTAATCACTTTCACAGGAATACTGCTCATCTATTGTTGTTGCGTGCATGTCATAATTTTTGGTGCCGTCGTAATATATATCGCCATCATTATCCTCATTTGATGACACCTGCCCATCCTCCCATGATATGCCGTTCTCATTTAACAGTGGATAATTTTTCTGCTGCCGTATAGGACCGCCTTGAAGAAATTTTGAGGGGAAATAAATAAAATAAAATAATAAATTTTTGCACTTGCAACAATCGGGAACTATCACTATTTTAAGGGACCTATTAATAAACGAACGCTTGTGTGATACGAACTGTGATTTCTGATTGTTTAAAATGAATACCTGCTTAGTGAACGGGTGGAGGAATCACGGAGTGAGAATGCGCGCGCACCCGTATTGCGACAATGTCTTACAGATGCTGTACGTTCGTTTATTCAATGTTTAAAACTACTTCTTTTTTTTCTTTTTCTTTTACACGAGTATAATCCGCACTCTCATTTTTGCGGGCTAAAATCTGAAAAAAAAGTGCGTATTATACTCAAGATTTTACGGTAACCCTACTCAATGACAAAATTTATTTTTGCCATTGAATAATAAGTAATTTTTTTTCTGAAGCCAATCAAGTTAATTCCCTACTCTAATGTAATTCGTTGCAATAATGCAGTTCAAACGATAAAGCAAGTACTTGATAATAACGGTAAATCGTTTGGTGTTGTTTCACCACGAAAAAAGTAAAATAAATGAGTCATTTACAGTCTAACTGCCGCTGAAGTAAGTAGTTGTGAATTAATAAACAATTATTTCATTTTTTTCTGTAGTAAAAAAATAACCTGAATACTGAATTGGATGTTATTACTCTTTTTCACCTACCAAATCGATTAAGTCCTTTAGTCACGCAAAAACTGTAATAATTATCACGTTAATTCCAAGGATATTCTATCTTATAGATTTTTATGTGCCATCAGATAAAAGCTACATCTGCAATAATACATTCTACGATGTTTATTTGAATTTATATTTTTTGTTGAATTTTAAAAAACAATTTATATTATTTTATCACTTTTCTCCGCATTTTGTTCTATGAACTCAACTGATTTGACAATTATGTATTTGACAATTATGCGGCTCCAGGTATCAGAGGTATCCAGGTACAGTCGAACCCGGTTATAACGAACTTCAAGGGACCAAAGGTTTTGTTCGTTTTATCCGGTGGTTCGCTATATCCGAACCGTTCAGAAAAATGCTAGAGTTCACAAAATGTATAACTCATTAGTTGCAATGTGTATTCAATAATAATGTATTAAGATTGAATACGGATTGAATAAAGCGGCTCCAGATATCAGAGGTATCCAGGTACAGTCGAACCCCGTTATAACGAACTTCAAGGGACCAAAGGTTTTGCTCGCTTTATCCGGTGGTTCGCTATATCCGAACCGTTCAGAAAAATGCTAGAGTTCACAAAATGTATAACTCATTAGTTGCAATGTGTATTCAATAATAATGTATTAAGAAAATGATAAAATCTATTAAAAATGATCATTAATGAATTAAATCGACTAAAATCGACTAAAATCGATTACATTAAACTGACACAATACTAATTAAATTACGTACAATAAGGAAAACGGCGGGACCAAAATTTTCGTTCGTTATAGCCGTGAGTTCGTTATATACCGGGTTCGCTATAACGGGGTTCGACTGTATATCTTTGTATAAAAGGCTTAAGTCAAAAACAGTGATTTAAATGTAACAAGTTATTGTCTTTTATGCCAATCGCAGAACTATAATTTCGACTTGAGTGTTTTGTACAAAAAAATATAATTTTGTATACAAAATTGATAGACCTAAGCCTTTTATGCCAGTCAAAAGATTTTTTTTTTTAAAATCAATACTAACAAATACAGTGGAATCTCGATCGATCGTTCCCCCGAATCATCGTTTTCCCGTACGTCGTTTATTTCACTCAGTCCTGCCGATCATATTTCTTTGTTATGTTCCCGCATCTATCGTTTTCTCACATTTATAGTTCAGTTCAGACGGTCCCTTGAAAAAACACTTAAAAAAACTTATACAGTGGAATCTCGATAGATCGAGATTCCACTGTATCTAAAAATCATTGTTTTTGCCGGGCTTCAAAGATATTAAGAAAATAATCCATTTTTTTTCTGGTATAGCATACTGATTACAGGGGATAATTAGTCTACCTGGGTACAATAGAAGTTATTCTTCCTTGAAACTTTTAACTTTCATTCACCCCTGTTTTTTAATAAGGAATACAGCTATTAAATCATCTGACAATCCATATGATGTTGAGTATGATTTATGCTTCACTTCTTTTTATGCCTGTTTTGCGTAAAGAAAAACACTCATTATACATTCTGACAGTATAATTGATGTTGTGTCGGAATAAGTAATATTTATTTTTTTTTCGTTTTACTCCTGCTTTTAATTTTATAGAATTATAATTTGGAACGTCTGGTTGTCTAAACGTAGAAATTGTTAACTGAAAAAAAAGTCATTAATATTATTCCTCTAAATTATTTATGAGAATGCTTCTAAGTTTTTATTAATTTTTATTAATTTTTTTCTGCGGTTTTTCTTCGGAGAGTGATCAAGTTTTAATCGACTTTACTGAGAAATCTCTTCATTTGACGAGCCATATGGTAAACACCACTACTCGTGTTTTTGATAGATTTATTGACAGTTAGACAATAAAGGTTAGATTATCGAATATAAATCATCTGCTAACGTTTTTTAGAGAAATTTGTATCATTTATAAAAGCAGAGATTGATGAATAACTATGAATCTATTTTTTGTTTTATTTTGACGTTCGTTTTCATCATTGTGTATTTAAAAATGTAATAACTTGACTTATTTCATCTTCTTGATTTTACGTATTTTTTGCTGTTGTGTATTTCGTTGAAACAACGTGCTAAATTATTTAACCGATACTGTACACAAATTTTTGAGCCTTTAAAATATTTAAAAATATTTTCTTCATTCGCTTTCACACACTCATTTTTTTTCTTTTGGGGATATATTTAACTTTCTTCAAAAGGTTGATCGTTAAAGCTCAAATTTACTACGCATTCGCATCCTCGAATAATTTTTGTCGTTGCGAACGGATGATAAACAACGCTTGTTTATATTTATGTGTACGTTTGTATATTTTTTTAGAAAGCTCAAGTTTACTATGCATGCACATCATCGCATAGATTTTTTGTTTCCAAAACAGCTTGTTTATATTTATGTGTACGTGAACTTTAAATATTTCTTATAAAGCTCAAATTTACTATGCATGCACATCATCGAATATTTATTTTTTTTTTCCAACGGCGCTTGTTTACATTTATGTGTACTTTTGGATATTTTTTGTAAAGCTCAAGTTTACTATTTATGCACATCATCGCATAATTTTTTTTTTCCAAAAACGCTTGTTTATATTTATGTGTACATGAACTTTAAATATTTCATATAAAGCTTAAATTTACTACGCACATCATCGCATGATTTTTTTTTTGTTAGCAACAAAAAAAATCATGCGATGAACTATTCTTGTTTATATTTATGTGTACGTTTGGATACTTTTTATAAAGCTCATGTTACTATGCATGCACATCGTCGCTTAGATTTTTTTGTTGCGAATAATAATTTATGTGCACGTCATCTTTAAATATTTCTCATCGGATTAACATTGCTAGATGTATAAACGAAATTATATACCCACTAAATATGAAGCATACAAGTGCACCCGCTAAATAAAGGAACAGTTGCGAAATTATTCCAGTTGTTTGTATACGCTTGGTTATGTAACATCTCATTGCTTTAGCGTCCTATGAGAATAATTTATATTTTATCCACTAGATGGCGTCTTGGATGACAAATCTGTAAGTATCGTAAATGCAAGTACCGTAAACTTTTCCCCATACTTGCACAAGTTTCGGTTCTATAAATAATTTATTGGCATTTTTCGCGAAAATTAGATTCTCTCTTTTTGTTGTTGTTGATGTTTTTCCATCATCTGCCTCGTCAACGCTCGAAAATAGTTCTGTCATTCATTCATTTTTATATGTTATTTATTTATTTGTTTATTTTTTCTATACTCGAGCGAGAAACTCGAGTGTGTATCTTTTGTGATACATTTCTCTCGAACAGATGCATTGAGAAGTGTGATTTGGATTATCTGTGATTTTCGTAATCTGAACCAGTTACACTTTGCACTAAAATCCTTCATATTTCCTTCTCTCCTCGGAGCAGATATACATCAATTTTATCGATTATTTACTTTCTTCCCTCATGATTATTAATTTTTTTAAAAACTCATTTGTTCTTAACCGAAGCACGTTTCAATTTCTGAATTTCAACTGCTTTATGAAGAGAAATAAATCAGTGGTACGTCTATTTGACGAATTCCTCGATTTATCGATTTTTGTTGTGGTGCTGAATGAAATCTGTAAAATAGTCGTCGTTTGAACGAATATCAATAATTCTCACATTAGTTATTTATAATGCATAAATTCTGTTGACAATGTAATTATCTACCTGTGACATGCAAAGTAGAGAACAAATTATTGATAATCACAATAAGGAAAATTCTTCGAATTCAAAGGCAAACAAAATCAATCGGCCTGTTTAAAAAATCCCTTTTAAAGATTTTGGTGTCTTGGATGTTATATTTTAGACATGTTTACACAAATAATAATATTTTTAATGCATTTAAAAAAAAATGAAATTATCGTGTTCAGGTGAAATTCAAGGAAAAATAAATACAAGATTCTTCACTTTACTGTGAACAATTTGTGTCAAGAGGTCAATTAAAGATTTTTTTTTTGATAAAAAGGAAAAGAAAAACGAACTTACGCAACCGTAAAAATGAACCTTACAATACAGCCAATTAGCTTTACAATGCATGACTCTTTTTTTTATTTTTCCTTTCATTAATGATTTTTAAGCATACTAACGCAAGAAAAATGTTGATTAAAAATATAAATAAAATCAATTACAGTCGCAAAAAAAAAAAAAAAACACTTAAAAAATAGTACTTTTGAGTCGCGCAGTTGGCTACATTTTTTTTTACATCCCAAGACGAAAATTTCTCCATAGCCAAATGTCTATGGATCGTCGAGGGTTAAAGTAGCTTAGAAAGCCTTTACGGGAAACAAAACAAAGTTCATTTCTACACTTGAGGGAAAACTAAATTTGTTTAAAACTTAGCTTCAAATTCATCATCATAAATGCAAAGAAAATGCTAAGTCAACACAGGACATAGCCATGTAAGGTTAGACAATGTATATTTTTTGTCTAGGAATAAAAATAATACAACACTTATTTGAGGTCTCTCACATTATAATTTGCTTTTAAATGAGTGACAGAAACTAAAAAAAAAAAAATATTCAACAAAAATATAAATTTCAGATATTTTTTATTACTGATCTTCTTGAAGCTGTATTTTGAAAAATATAGAAAATGTAAACTTAATGTTACATTTTTTTAAATTTTTTTTTTTTGTGTGTGTGTGTGTTTGTTTGTTTGCCTAGATCAAATGAAGAGCACTCAGCCACCGACGATTTAAAATTTTGTTGCCAATACTCGCATCATAATTTCAATGCCATTTAATTATAATTGTAAATAAACCCAGTCAGACATTGTTCCCTCAGCAATTGCCTCTTTTCTATCATTCATTTACTGGAAATCCAATTAAAGCAATCCGCCACCAATGCTAACAACTCCACGCTCTCACGAGCAATAATTTGGAAGGGGGTTACCAAAAGCCACTTTCTTTTTCGAGGGGAAAAAACAAGGGGGAGAGAATTCCCTTCTCCCAACAGAAAATCGTTAATTTTCTGTCAGGGGAGAAACGGAAGAAAATCTACGCGAGAGATTTGAGAAAAGGAATGTATGAAGTTGAGCCTCTTCTTTTGCCAGTATTTGCTCGATTAATGTAAACAGAAATTCTATACGAGAAGCAGTGGGTTGTTGGGAGATAATTGCACGCTTTTCAGGTGCAGACGTAATGTCTTAAAGCCTTAATTATAATCTGATTGGGATAACCGATGAATTTACCAGGAGCGAATCGATAACTGACTTCTGATAAAATCTAGTAGTTGCTAGGCGGGCGTATATGAATCGGTGTCTCTCGTATATAAATTTTGACTATCAGGAGGCGTAGTTAGTAGAAATTACAGAATGTGAGTTGTGGTACAGGAGCTTAGACGACAGAAATTTAAAGCAATATAGTTATATAATCTAAAGTATATTAGGATTTAATTACTAATGAAAAACTCAGTCATTCTATAAATTTTTAGAAATTACAGGAATTACAGGAATTTCTAATTACGTAGAAATTACAGGATTTGAGCTGTGGTACAGGAGCTTAGAGAAAGAAATGTAAATCAATACAGTTAAGTAATCTGAAGTATATTAGGTTTTAATTACTAACGAAAAACTGTCATTCTTTAAAATTTTAGACAATACAGGAATTACAGAATTGCAGAAATTGCGAGAATTTCTAATTACGTAGAAATTACAGCATTTGAGTTGTGATACAGGAGCTTAAAGAAAAGAAATTTAAAGCAGTACAGTTATATAATCTAAAGTATTAGGCTTTATTCACTAACAACAAACTGTCATTCTTCAAATTTTTAGAAATTACAGGAATTACAGAATTGCAGGAATTACAGGAATTTATAATTACGTAGAAATTACAGGATTTGAGTTGTGGTACAGGAGCTTAGAGAAAAGAAATTTAAAGCAATACGGTTAAATTATCTAAAGTATATTAGGCTTTAATTGCTAACGAAAAACTGTCATTCTTTAAAATTTTTACAAAAACAGTGAGACTAAACAATGGCAGAAAAAACATTATTTTGTGGTTTAAAACTGATTACTCGCATTTCAGAAAGTAAATATAATTAAACGCTGAAATAAACTAAGTGGAAATGATGAATATGATGAATTTGATGCCGTACCTTTTTAAATAATAAATGTTATTATTTTAAATATTTGTCATGAAATACACTTTTGCATAACTATAGTTTAGTTGTAGCCGCAATAACATAAAATAATTTATGTATATATATATATATATATATATATATATTAAATTATCTCTCTAATATTCAAACTAGTGAGGAATTTTCAATTCATATTTTACACCCAAATTACGATAATTAATATATCCATTAAACTGATTCTTTTGATTTATAAAAATAATTGTAGCGCGAAGGGAGATACAGATGAACTAATCAAATGCACAACTATTTCTTAAGTGTTGTCGGAAACAATTTAAAATGGAAGTTTTTTTTTTTTTTTTTTATAATTTAAAATCCTTTTTTATAACTTGTCTATTCGAACATTAGTGGTATTGCCCAGAATAACAAAAATTATCAGGGGAAAAAACATAGCTGCTTAATTATACCTTACACTTTTATACAATAACATTAAGAGATTTCTATGGTAGAATTTTTTATTGAAGTTTTTTAAAGGCAAAAGTAACACCTAATCAACTAGTAATGTAAATTTTGTTACAGGCCGCTATTTAGATCTTTATTCCAAGCTGTTTGTACTTGTCAGCAGCCGAATAAATACATTGTTAATGTGCTCTTCAAAAGATACTTAATAGCGCATCATAACAACAAAAGTTTTATGTGGGCCATAAACAAGCAATAAGAAAGCGCGTAAAAAAAGTATTCTTTTCCGGTTAGAATTTTTTCGTCGTATTTTTTTTCCCCGTAAGAGTCGAGCATTAATGAAATCGTCGATTCTTATTCTTCACATTACGGAATTATTTCGTTTATGTTCGCAAAAGTTAGGGGAAATAGCTTGGCTATTATTGCTGATGGCTGAGAGGTGAAAGAATTCTAGTAAAAGAGTAAGTAATCTGTCTTGACGTTTATTGACAGTTCGCGCTCGCCAAGTTACGTTTGTTGACATTTGGCGAGTTGGGAGCTATTTTAAAGCCATTCACTCTCGCCAAAAGAGCGATGCGTGACGGTTCTATGGAAATGTGCAGATCGTCAACTTTCACGGACTCCGAGGCACACGCCAATGCTTTTCTAAGTAGCAAATAGGGCCCCGTGATAGTCAGGATTTTACGGAAGCTATCGTTGCGGGGACGGAGCAAATATTGAAAGAGCGTCGCTATTTGTGGAAGGTTAAACAAAATCGTTTTGTAAACGAAAACATTAATGCTTCGTGGACTCAGCCTATGAAGCGTGCTTTGGTGAGATTGATGAGAGATAAGCATGATGAATATTCTTAAAAACGGACGTTTCGTTTCCCTTTTCGTTATTTTCTCGAACCAAAAGTCGTTCCGTGAAAAGATTCTTCAGAGTTACAAACAATTAAGAGATTATTCCTCGAAACAAATTATGAGATGGGTCAACTACCTTACTTTCCGACTTTCCGTGAAGTAATTCTACATATGAATAGAATCAGTAAGAAGTGGACCTACGACAATTTTAATGATTTTGAGATTTCTATCAAAATCATTAAAATTGTCGCATGTAAAAATTGTCGCTCTGTAAAAGTTTTTTAAGGCGACAATGGACCTTCAGATTGACAAAAATATGTCCCCAAAATGATTTTTTTTTTCCTTCTTTCAGAAAATGATTCTCCAACTCATCAGCTTTAAATTTTAAAAAAAGTATGTTGATCCGATCATTATTAACCGAGTTATAAGTATTTTTTCAAACGTAAACAATGGAAATGTTACGTTAAATTAAAACTTAAATGCTATTTTCTCAAAACAAGTTTTCATGTCGTTGCGGTAAGTTCAAAATGTTCCATGCATCATAATTTTTCTTGAATTTTCATAAAATTTCATAAAATGATTATTTATGTATATTAGAATAAAACTTACTAATAAATTCATTATACTATTTTAAAACAACTTAAAATTTTTACAATCAAAAAAATTTTTTCATAAAATTTTGCATAAAATGACCTATTTTTATCGATTTCTTTTCTAGTTTTTATAAATATGACTGTAAATCAAATATTTCTATTAATTTTTATTATAACTATATAAAGCTAGCTTATGAAAATTAGATATCTGAGACAAAAATTGATATGCATGGAGCATTTTTACATAGAGTAATTAACAAACTGATTTTAATTAATATCTTAATTATTTACATTCTGATTTTTTTAATTTAAAATTTTCATCGCTAAACAACACTGTATAAGTATACAAAATTTCATAGCAATTGGTTGATAAATTTAAAAAAAAGTTTTTCATGGTCCATTGTCGCCTTAAAAAAATATATAGATTTTATAAAAATCGAGGGAAATTGTTTAAAAAGCTCGAGCGTAATTTCTTATGCGACAAGCTCGCCTATATTCTATCCTGATTTAGTGTCTAAAGCTTACACAATTATGCTCGAGTTCAAGACATGATTAAGATGTATGTCTTCCTGTGTTACACCCTCATAATGAGTAACATTGGTCATTAGGTACACCTGTAATTCAGTGCTCTACAGATTTCACGGTGTGTATACCTGTATATATAAGATAAATGCTCGCCACATTAAAAAAAGCAATTTTCCTCCAAAAAAACCTTTAAAAATATTGGTGGACAATTTCAGACTCTGTAAAAGTTTTTTTTTCTGCGTATATATACAAATTTTATTCATACTATTGTAATGATAATTATGTAACAAATTTCTTTGGGATAAAATCAGTCCATGGTTAGTTCTTTTAGTTTATGTCCGAGAATGATAAATGACATCAAAAACAAATTCAAAACTAACTCGTTTATCAGATATCCTCTAAATGACGCTCTAATTTTGTGCTATCATCATTAATGCCAAGTCTTAATTTAAATTCCCCATATCTTTTATTCCATGCTATAATTTTCAGTGCTTTATAAACAGAAGTATTATATGGACAAATAAATGTTTATACATCAAAAGCTGAATACTTCATTGAACAATTTTATTTTTAATTATTATTATTTTTTTTTAATCAGCTAGGTATCGGAAAAGTACATATATATTCGGGAGAGAGCAAATAGGAAGTTCCACACTCCCAAAAAAATTGAAGAATTTTTATATTTTCTAGAATAAAAAACTGCATTTTATGAGAATTGCTACTAAATATGCAAATAAGTAAATTAAAATACGGTAAAACCTCGTTTACCCGGCCCTTGTTTATCCGGATCTTCGGATAATCCAATTTGTAGACATTCAATTCCTACTATTAGTTCACACTCTCCCTATATATATCTTGTTCAAATCTTCAATCGTTAATAAAATACTTTTTATTCATCCACTCAAGTTCAAATACATTTTTTTAAACTTGTAGTGGATGACACTTGATGTTAATACAGTTTTTTCAAATATTAATTCATTAATTAAATTTAATTAATCAATTTTAGTTTTAGACCTAGAGCGTTTCTTGCTCTTGAATAGTAATTTCCCTCTTGTCACTGTGTAAACGGTAGCACTGCGGTAGCGCGGGCTCCACCCGTCCTGTAGGTTGCGGGATCGAATCCCCAACCTGGCAAACTTTTCCTCTCTCTTCCCCCCCCCCTCCTGTTCTGGCAGGCAGTCCTTTTTTTCAATTCCTACTATTAGTTCACACTCAAATTTTTCTTTGTTGACCTAAGTAGGAATTGACTTTAAAAAGTTTTTTTTATATATTACTTGTTTTTATTTAATGTTCACATTATATAATAATTTTTAACTAGTACGCCAAATATTCGCTTTTAAGTTTGATTCAATGTACAGTTGCTGCACAGATTGTTCATTAAATTATGGTAATAAAATGCATTTTGTTGAGTTTAAGAAAGCTTTACTAGACTTAACCATTCTTTGTTAAGAAATGATGTAACAAGTTATTGTTAAAATTTTCAATGTCTTGTAAACAAAAATTTTTAAAAAAATTAAAAAATTTTTTAAATCTATTTTAGAAATTCAGAGATTTATACTAATTCTGTGGAGCAATTTTTGTACAAGTTAACAGCAAAATTGATGTAATTAAGAAAATTAATGCAATTTTTTTATATTTTTTATTATTTATTATTATTATTATATATTATATTAATTTTTAAAATTAATGTCTTTGGAATAATTTAAATAAAGAAAAAATTTAAATAATAAAAATTAATGTAATTTTTTTGTTTTTCAAAAAAAAAAAGAAATTTATACTAATTTTCATAAAATGCATTAATTTCATAAATTATATTAATTTTCATATAGATAAACTAAACAACTTCGTTCGATCAATATTCCATCATTTCGGCATTTTTTTCCGAATCAAAGCAATGTACATTTACTGAACCAAAACTTAATTTATGCGACTCTTGGAGATGAACAACAGAACAATAAAAATTAATATTCCATATGAATGATAGGGGTAGTAACCCCTATTCCCCCCGGTGGCGCAACTGATTATATAAAACATGACATAAATATGACTTTATTTCTCGACCTTCAAAACGTTCGAGAACCATTACGAAATATAATTTATGTGATAGTTATTTTATGAGAGTAGGGCTGAAAATTTATGTCTGAGGTGTTATTTTCAGGTGATGGCATCAGTCTTATTTTCAGGGATGAATCCTCAGGGATCATGGTGGCATCAGTCTTATATCAGGGATATATTCAGGGACTAAAATTTATTCAGGGAAAGTGGTTGCGCTTAGTATTGCATAATACTCGGAATATTCTACAGCACGTCTTCTGCGTGTGCTTTGAAACGCTTAGACCTGAATGTTCAAATAAATCTTTTGTAATGAGTTCTGCTCTGTTATTGTTATTATATCGATTAAAAAAAATTGCTCAAGTATATATCGGTGATGTAAAAGTTTAATATAAAAATTTTATATCGATTGCTTAAAATTTGAGCTTTATGAGCTTCATTTGAAATCCTTTGCTGTTCCAGCGAAAATCGGAACTTGATTAGGCAAGGGTACATTTCTTATGCAATGTACGAGTGATAAAACTAATCGATTTAGTATTGCGTAGTGTGTAGAATATTCTCTATATGCTTCGAAACGATTAGACCTGAATGTTCAAATTAATGTTTTGTAATGAGTTCTGCTCTGTTATTGTTATTATATCGATGAATATAATAAAAAAAATTTCTCAAGTATATATCGGTGATGTAAAAGTTTGATATAAAAGTTTCGATATAAAAGTTTTATATCGAATGCTCAAAATTTGAGCAAAATTTTGAGCTCAAATTTTGAGCTTAATTTGAAATCCTTTGCTGTTCCAGAGAAAATGTGAGTTTGATTAGGCAAGGGTGCATTTCTATGTAATGCAGAAGCGATAAAACTAATCTTTTAGTATTGCGTAATATGTAGAAAATACTACAGCATGTAGAATATTCTTTATATGCTTTGAAACGCTTAGACCTGAATGTTCAAATTAATCTTTTGTAATGTGTTTTGCTTTCTTATTATTATTATATCGCTGAGTATAGTAAAAAAAATGGTTTAGTATAATATATCGGTGATATAAAAGTTTCATATAAAAGTTTCATATCGAATGCTTAAAATTTGAGCTTTATGAGCGTCATTCGAAATCTTTTGCTGTTCCAGCGTAAATGTGAGCTTGATTAGTAGGCAAGGTTACATTTCTTATGTAATGCACAAGCGATAAAACTAATCGATTCCCGTACTTATAATTTACAAGGATAATTGTATTTCATTGTACGTAAATTATTTGAAAAGCAAATTTTTACTTTGTAGCAGAAATTTAGAACGCCTTAATTTTCGACATTTGTCCTAAGCAATTTCAATTGAAAATAGTCTTGTCGTGGATCTTAATACTTGCATTACTGATAAATGTATGCAACCAACGTAACTGCAAGTAATCGGTGTGTATAGAATGATTTCTGTAATATTTCAAGCCTTTTAATACATCTTCTTACTTCCATCCTTAAGAGACCTCAGAAAGGGATTTTTCTCTCCGAATTTTACGCAAAACAAATAAATGAATAAAATTGCATATTTAGTCGAGCGGTGGCACAACCGTGAAATTTTCTTAGCTACATTGTTGCCCATTATCCACGGAACGAAATTGCTTTACGAGAGGTATTTTTTAGAGTTATTTAAATAAGCTAATAATCGTTTGAGTTAGGAAAATAAATAACAAAGCCTTAGATTTAAAACGTCTAAATCGGAGACGTTTTTCCCCCCCGTAGATATTAATTTAAAATATATATATATATATATATATATATATATATATATATATATATATTTATTTATTTATTTATTTCAGGTAGTCTCTTCTAACGGAACTACCGCGGGTTATTAACGTAGGATTACTTATCGTTGCTTACCTCTTTTTTTAAACGCAGTTTGATACTTTTCTGTTTAACTGTTTACTGCTACTGGGTTTGGCACGCTGCCAAAATTATAACTCGCGACGCAGGACGGACACTCTTTTTTCTTCCCGGAGGACCGTTATTGAGGAACGTAATCCTACGTTAAAAAAAATTACAATTAAATAAATTTGTATCGTTAATCTATTCCTTATCGCCAGACTAAGCATGTGGGGGGGGGGGGGAGGGTACCTCTGATCAGAAATGTGGACTAGATTTATTACGAGTATGAGACTGCTGGAATTTGGAAATAAATAAAAAAATAAATAAATAAAAGTAAACAAATCCAAAACACCTCTTATGCAGAGTGAGTCGAAGCCGGTCCGCCCTCAGCTGCGTGGGATATTTTCCCACCTTCTCTGTCTGTAACAATACGCGTGAATGGTGAGCTGGGTAATAGCGTTCATAGATTCACTCCTAGTGTTACGGATGCTATAGTTAGTTTATGGTGATTCCTATTAGTGCCTCTGAAATAAAACCAGCCATCGCAGAGTGTGTGGCCGTTTAATTTTTCCTTTCTTTTCGCCCATTATCTGACAGTTGCGCTCTCTCGCTCCGCTTGAGCGGCCGTCGTACACGAAAAGTAAGTGCCCGGATTAAGTCTGTTGCTCTTTTCTGTCTATCGCTTGCCCCCGTTTTACGCGAACATTGTTTCCGATGCACTGACCGTGATAGCAAATCTCGCTCTTGATTCCGACAGGAATGCTGGCGCTATCTATGTTTCTTTGGCGATTGTTTTCGCTGGAAATTTAGCCGCTGCTGCGAGTGTTAACAGCGTCGATCAATATGTAATATCGTTGATCGATATACGTGTAAAAAAAAGATAAACAAATAATTTAAATCATAAACACTTTGTCATAATGTTAGGTCGGAGTTTATATATGGAATATCCAAGTTTATATATGGTTTTAATGACAGAAAAAGAAATGCAAAAACTTCTTCCCTTCAATTAAATACAATGAAGCGTGAAATTGCTTAATAATTCCTTCCTGTTGTTTTCCAGCAATGTTTTTTCCAGCAATGAAAATACTCGGAACCTTGATACTTAAATCTTAAGTTGGAGTTTCGCTAAAGTGCTAACCAAGAGTGTTCGTAGACTCGTATGTGAATTCACAGTGTCTGCAAGTCGTAAAATACAAGTGTCTGGCACCACTATAAAAGGCTCTATAAAAGACCCCTTAACTATAAAAGGCTCTGCCTTAAAACTTTCCATAAATGGTATAAAATAGATGCAAATTATACTTTTGTTCTCTTGAAATCTACAATATTATCTGCAATATGAAGGATGAGATATCTACAATATATCTCATTCTTCATATGAAGGTGTATTGGGACAGTATTACACCTGCAAACAGCTTATTCTTAAACACTGATTTCCTCCTAGAGGAAAGTATTTTGTTGCGAAGTAAACATTTTAAAATCAATTCTTACCGAACACTTCGATAAGAATTGATTACCTCTGATTCTTATTTAGATCAGTATATTGAGTGACAGACATACTGTAAATGCACAAGATTTTTATGAAAAACAAGATATATATATATATATATATATATATATATATATATATATATATATATATATATATATATATATATATATATGTGTGTGTGTGTGTGTGTGTGTGTATGTATACATACATACAGTGCCGTTACTAGCCATTCCTGTGCCCTGGGCACGAATTCGCATTTGGGCCTTTAATTAATTAGCTTTGGGAAAATAATAAAACAAATACAGCATTTTGGGGCCCCTTCCATGTGGGTCCTGGGCGGGTGCCCCTGTTGCCTCTGCCTAGTTACCGTCCTGTATGTATGCATATATATATATATATATATATATATATATATATATATATATATATTATAGACTTGCTAAGTTAACTTCTGTTTCTGAGGAAGATAAGGTATGTTCAAATTAAATTCATTCTCGATTTATCTTACTAAATAGAATATAGGCCTCGTCCTTTATTAAGCTGCATGGCTGAAACATATTTTCGCTACACTGATGCAGTTTCATCGGGGAAAAAATACTTTCATCCTTTTCCCGGTAATCTAAATATTTAATCAGAGATTGAAGGCAATAAATAATTCATGTCTTATGCCAGTAAAATATTGCTTCATTGGAGGAAGCAAGTAAACGTTGTTCTAGAGCTTCCACTTTCATAAAACAATTAACCTGATAATTAACGGGATATGTGCTTGACAAAATTATAATACTGGGGAATTTTTATACAAAGGTGAACTTGCTTGGTAATATTTTGACCAATAAGTATTACTATGCATTTCATGCCAAAGGATTTTTATCATTCTGAATTAAATTTATTTATTAAAATTTATATAATAACGTCCGAAATTTATGCATGACTGAATTCATATATGTCAGTATTAAGCAATTTATCAAATCTTCTTTATTAATATATTTGCTTTCATGAATTTGAGGTCTTCCCTTTCTAACTAGCACCAATAAAACATGAGCAAGAAAAGAGAGGGAAAAAAATGACCCAATTATGTACAAAAAATAGTGAAAAATAAATGCCTTATTAAAAAAAATAAACGCAAGACAAAAAAAATGTCGTCGTGTTTTTTCATCGATGACCCCGTTACGTTACAGATACAGTTCGTAGAGTAAGATATCTTGCTCAGTGGTTTTTGTCAAACCACTCTTCAATCCTCCACAAAACACCTTAGCTCCAGTCTGTTTACTTTCAAAAGAAATCAACAAGCTGCGTTTTTTCTTTTATGTCGTCGATGTTTTAAAGTAGGAAGAAAAGTGCTTTTTTTAGGACCTTTATGTTATAATCTAAACTCGCTACACGCACAGAGAAGCTAAAAAGTTATTTAGCGTTTTATTTTCTTATTTAATACATGTGTGTGTCGTCTCTCAGCGAACGACACGCCATAAAAACCTAGTAGATATCGACTTGACAGGTCAACCTACTAATCGCCATATTGTTTCTCCCTCCGGCCTCGTCCAAAATAGGTGTTTATTTCATTTCTAGAAACTTTCTATTTTTGGCGTCTTCATTTTTATTTCCTGTGTTCATAATGGACTGAGGCCACATAAAATGTTCTAGAAACCGACGCGAAAGAATAATAATTGCTTCAGATGTGTTGTTCACTCTCAGAATGAACTGCATTCGGGTTTTGAGGTGTTACTAAACAGATCATTGATATATTTAGCTAATCTCTTGTATTATTATGGATAATATGAAGCTTGGGCTTTAGGTAGCTCAGTGGTACTGCGTCGGCTTTCGGTGCTGAGGGTGCTCGGATCGAATCCCGACAAGCGTCATTCAATACCTCCTTGTCTAAGCCGGATATGGGCACATTAAATCCGTAGACCGGAAAGTCCCTCTATGAAGTCAGACTTGACTTCATAGAGGGATGACTCCCACCCTCTCTGACTCTTCTATGAAGTCAGAGAGGGTGGGAGGGGGTACGATCCTTCCAAATGTTGTCCCTGGGTTTGATCGGTCAAAATTGAGGCGGCACCGGCAAAATCAGACTCCGACCCTTGTGGTGCCGTTATATAAACCTGAGCCGTACCCCTCAGCCAGCTAGCCTATATGAACCTGGTCTGGAACACCTCCGGCCAGGAAGCATAAGAAACAAGCGCCCAACAACAACAACATGAAGATTTTATTAACAATTTCAATAAATTTTAATATTGCTTGCAATGCATTAATTTCTTTCATTAATAATTAAAGCATTAAAATCAACTGTCAAATAAATTATTTTGAGTAGTTGATTAAAAAGATGTACAGCGTTGAAATCATTCTCTTCAACCCAGCGATATTTCCCATTGTGATATACCTTTACAGTAGATATACTTTATTTATAACCTTGGAAGTTTTATTTCAATTACTTTATTACAGTATACTCCATAACTAATTTTATGCGACTGATAAATATGATGAGCTAGATGTAATTAACATTTAATTAAAAAACATAACCATTAATTATAATAATTTAAAAATCAAATTAAAAATTATATTTTTTACATTAATATATTTATGATTAAATTATTATTATTTTTTTTAATATACTTGAATCTTTGAAACACTGACTTTATATTATCGGTAATAGAATGCATTTTCGTAATACTGAGATTCAAAAAGATCGGGTTAAATCAACAGAGAATTAGCCTAATCCACACGTTACAACCAATTAAAAAATAGTAAAGAGTAAAACGAATAACTGACAGCACCAAAATGGCGGCACTCGGGAGTTACCTTTTATGAAAGCTGTATAAAAACCGAGATGACGTCTCCATTGCTATGGAAACGAAAAGAAAGACGCGTCCCCATTTCGAACAGTTGCAGGGAAATTGCTCAGTTCGTACGGATTAGAAGCATCAGATAATAATGTGATTATTTTTTGTTGTAAGAGAAAGTGATAGATGGCGGTCTGATTTCGCGATTAGATTTATTAAATGTAGTTAAACACTAATACTGAAGGACGTTTTGCCGTTCAAGGCGCAGGTGAAATTGATGCTCTTTACTAGACAACAGAACACAGTATCTCTTAAAAATACTGATTTTATTCCTGAATTGCTAGACAAGATTCGGAGTTTTGTCTTCAAAATTTAATGAAGTGAGTTTAGTGGGCATTTATTGTTTTGAGGATGCAAGTCCCCCCCCCCCCCCGCAAAAAAAAAAACTTTGATTTTTATAGTTTATAGTACAAACAATGAATTTAACAGAAATATTCACTTACACAGAAATGGAAAATGGCATCCCTTTTTTAAACATAGTGGGAAAAAATCACAAATTATTTTAAATAAACTTTTAATTTAGAGGTAATTACATACGGGACGAAAAAAGTGTAATAAACAAATTTTTAAGAAGTTCAGATGTTTATGAATTCTATAATAGTAAAAAATAATAATAAAATAAAATAAAGTAAAAGCGTTTCTTCTGAATTACTCAACGAGGTATAAAAAATAGAGACAGAGCGAGAAGCAACTTTATTTGATTATAATTCCAATAATTTCGTAATTCAGAATGAAAAAAAATTTTCACGTCTAAAATTTTTTTATTTGAAGATGGGAACAATAGAAAAAATTTGTTAACTTCAATATTCGAAAACAATTTTTCAGTAATATTTACGAAAGAAAAAGAATACTTTGTATAAATTTCGATAAAAATATTTTTCAGTATCTAATACGCAGAAAGACAACAAAAGTTAAATTATCTGTCTGTAACAGTGGCACACCCAGGATTTTATCTTGGGGGGAGCCGAGTTGAACGGACAAAAATATTTATAATGCAAATTCAATATTCATAATGCAATTTCTATTTCTTTGGGGGGGGAGGGCCCCTTGCCCCACCCCCTGGATGCGCCACTGGTCTGTAACACTGGAAATTTGCATATTCATTTTACGCTGGTAGGACTAATTTTATGAGTTTTAATGTAATGATGAAATTTTCTTAGCACTGTCTAAATCCGTTTGATTTACTCAAATATAACATGAAATCCTATAAATGAGAGTTATTACAAATGTAATTGTTCGGTCAAATTGAAACGTCAACTTGATAAAAATTCTGAAAGACCACTGAAAGTAGTATATCTTTGTTGTAAGATAATGCTATGATATTTAAAGAGGAATTACGCAGAGTAAACAAGAAAAAAAAAGTCGTGCATCGATTTTACTCTTGTACCGAAATAATTAAATATTATGCAAACCAAGAATAATTGTGTAATTTTCATTGACGGTTTTTTTTTTTTTTTTTTTTTTTTTTTTTTTCAAAGAACCAGAGCATCAAATAACCCTCTCTCAACGCAAATAAATAAAAATTTTAAAAAAATCGTCTGAGGAGAAAAATAAATCAAAATAAAATAAAAGTAAGAATTCTTGTTCTACAGTTGCATTCACCTGATCAGTGTTCCATGACAGTTTAGGAAAAAGATTGAGAAGCCAAGGCCACTAACAATTGGCAAGGAACTTCATTAAGCGACTTTTCGCGTAATCCTCCGCGGTGATTTTTTTTTTTTTTTTTTGAAAAAACACTGAGTTGGGTAGCTGTTTTTCTGTTTGTTTGTTTCGTTTCTTTCCTTTCCATTTTTTCTTCTTCTTTTTTCTTCTTTCTGTTTTTATCATACTGGAAACCGAGGTCAGTATGGAAAGGTCGGCCTTTGTATTGCAAAACCCGGTAGATGCAATTCCAGAATGGCGTAACCGCGTACGTGTGTGTTGTTCGGAACGAACGAGATATATGCGCCATCGTGATATTGTTTGAGGCCGGGAAGAGGTCGAATTATTATCATTGTTGGCTTTTGTCATCGGTGGAAGGGGGGTAGAATCCTGCATCTTCTCGATTTGCATTTTTACCACAAGCAAGCAAAGCAGCACAACGCTGTTTAAAAGCATGTAACCAAAATACGTCTGGAAAACGAAAGTAGTATTGATTCGCTTGACCAAAAGATAACAATGATAATAACAATTATAGCAGCTTAATTTTTTTTAAAATCTCATTTTTTAGCTTTAAAAACTGAACTTCGAGACACCCTTCTGCCACTCTTATATGACGTGGAACCATTTAATTAATTTAGCTCTCGATAACCTGTTGATATGTATTTCAAGTGGTAAATAAATTATTGGGGCATGAATATTGATTTCAAATAATAAAATAATTAGAATAATACTTCTAATTTTACAAATTGTTATTTACAAATTGTAATTGTTATCTAATTTTACAAATTGTTATCTTATAATTTTATAAACCTATCTCACTATTTTTCATAAATTTCGAAACAAGTGTAACTACTGCGAAAAATTTGACATGTATGCAAAACATGCAAATATGTTTGTATGTCTGTATAATATTGGAAGGAAAATATAATTTTCTAAATTATTAGAAATCATTATGTAAAGTTTAATACAAATATTTGCATATTAAGGCGCAGAATGTAACACTTTCGTAGAATAAATATAAAAAGTTGAAGCAGAAGACTATAACACGTGGGAAAATCAAAACAAGGCTACAAAGATTGGGCCCTAGGCCAAATTTCTTTTTTGCACCCCCCCCTCTTCCCTATTAATTTAAAGACAATAAGAAAAGTACAATTTTTTACTATCTGAGTGATAATCCATCAGTCATGTACGTATAATGTTTACCTGAAAATATTTGTTGTTGCTATCATACTACATTTTTGTTTTATTTTAAAACAATAGATTTACGCGTAGATTTAGAAGTTGAGAAAAACTGCACGTTTTTTTTTCTTTTAAATTTAATTTACAAACTAATAAGATTATACGTTGATCCGATCTTCTACTTTCACCTTGTTAGGTTGTAAATAAATATATTAATATTTCCAATTTTGAAAATTTTTATTAATAATATTTTTTTTAGTTTTACGGGGCTATCTCACTATCGTTTATAAATTTTTAAACAAGTATTGATTCTGCGAAAAGTTAGATTTGCATCCTAAACATGCAAATGAGATTGAGGTGTCTGTGCCTCTATCAATAGTTTGGGTGAATGAAAACCTGTATAAACACATGTATCAAATTGAAAAGCAAATATAATTTTCTAAACTATAACAAATAATTAAGATTTGAAGTTAAATAAATACTTTCATAGAAAGGTATTTCATTATAAATATTACCATAATTATATCTATGGTGCCCGGTATAAAGTGCTTAAGTCAAAAAACAGTGATTTAAATATACCAAGTTATTGGCTTTTATACCAATCGCAGAACAATAATTACGACTTGAGTCTTTTGTACAAAGAAATGTGCTTTTGTACACAAAATGGATAGACTTTGGTATACAAAATGGACACAAAATGGATAAGCCTTTTATACAAATCAAGTTTTTTTTTTGTTATCAATACTAACAAATATCTAAAAATCGCTTTTTTTCACTTACCTAAAAATCTCGAGTATAATAAGCACTTTTTTTTCACATTTTAGCCAGCAAAAATGAGGGTGCGTATTATACTCGCGTACAAAAAAAAAAACGTAGTTTAAAACATTGGATAAACGAACGTACAGCAGCCGTACACATTGTCGCAACACAGGTGCGTGCGCATCTACACTCCGTGATTCATCCACCCGTTTAATAAGCAGGTATTCCTTTTAAACAAACGGAACTCACAGTTCGTATCGTCAAGTGAGAATGATGATGGCGATACATATTACGACGGCAACAATAATTATGACATGGACGCAACAACAATTGATGAGCTGTATTCTAGTGAAAGTGATTAAGACTGATAATTTGACAGTATTGTTTATTTTGAATCAACAATTTATACCGAATTTGACGTTTTCGTTTCTTTTTATTACAAATTTTATTTATGTTAATAAGTATGTGTGAAATTTTTAAATAAAATATTGAGAAGTTATAGGTGCGCATTATAGTCGAATTTTAATTTTTTCCGAAAATTTCGCGCAAAATCAAGCATGCGTATTAAACTCGGATGCGTATTATAGTCGAGATTTTACGGTAAGCCCTTTATACCGGGCACCATAGATATATTAAAACAATTTTCACTATTATAATTTTAAAACAAAGTCAAACATTTTTGCTTATAAATGTTTTAGATAAGTTAAGAAAATCGCAAGGTAAAATATTTTTTTTTTTAAATTCATGGACCTGCGACCCCTAAGCCGTGGCCTAGTTAGCTTAGTCCTAAATCCGTCACTGCACGCATCCCCCCTTTTCCCCTGATTACCACACGATGATATCAATGGCCAAATTGGCTGGAAATTGGAGTACTTGAAGTAATAAATGTCGTGAGATTGTAATCAATCACGCAAAAAAAATGCATGTATAAAAACTAGTGTTTACTCTATTCCTCTCTCACCTGTTTACACGAATTATACATGGCAAGAATTCATTTAAATATACGATACTACACGGTCTAAAATTCATTCGAAATTGGGGCACGCGGAATACATATCTTTCAAGTTTTTTCTCCCTTTTAGAAACGATAAACGTGAGAAACTTTTACTTTCGCTCTCAACGATTGAAAAAAAAAAAAGTAAAATAAACAAATAAATAAATAAATAAAAGAGAGAGAAAAAAAAAGAAGCTTACACGCTCCGTTTACGTTAACAAAACGTAACTGCCAAAAACCTCATTACACTCAATTGAGAGGTGGTTTAGATTCCAGATTGATTTATATTCATTTTTTTCCCCCAAGAGATGCGAGGGGGGATTAAAATAAAGAATAGTTTCGTTTTTTGTATTCTTTTAAATATCACGCGCTGTCGCATATTAAAATTTCTCATTATTATGTATTTTTCGGGCATCACAATAATGATGTTTTTTGAGAATAAAAGATGGCTGATACGGAAGCAATAAACCGCACAAATAGGGCTTTTAAATCGAAGTGTGTGTTAAACTTTTATTTATTGCTCTCGCATTAAGACTGATAGAAGTCAGTGGATTAGCTATCAATTTATTTTCATGCGGTCTAATAATCGGACTGAAAGTATAATTTAGACAGAAGATAATGAACCCTACAATGAAAGTTATTTTTCATGGAACTTGTTTGTACGCAAAAAAGAAAGAAAAGCTATTAGCTATTAAATATTTTATTGTATATCATTGTGAAAGTTATGAAATTGAGTTTAATTTATTATTTTCTATGGAAATATTGAAATGAAAATTCCATTCTGACCACACGCTTACCCAGAAAATCGTGTTTTGCTATAAAAGAAACATCTTCAGGGCCTTTTTATCGCATGGGCAAATCAGGACTTTGCCAAGGGCCCCCTGATGGTAGGGGGCCCCAAACCCCCTTGGTGTATGCACCTAGTACTTCTAATAATATGTATAGCCCATGGATAGTTCTTATTTTTATAAATGTTCGTAAGGGGGGGGGGGCAAATAGCATCTGCCCAGGGGCCCCCAGCGTTCATAATTGGGCCCTGAACATCTTATAATTTCCTTCGTTAACTTGCATAAATTAGTGTCAACGCATTTTATAATGCCTCTTTTTTATTAACTTTTTTAGTATTTATTTTTTTAATGGTATAACATTCGGATATCGAACGGCATCTATTACTTTTATATTTCTACCAGAATTCGCAGTAACTCCTTAGATCAACATGAACAAATAGTATTAGATTTACTTCATTTAACATCTTGAAGTGTAGCAAACAATTATTTCAAAACATTGAATCGTGCTGATTAGTTCCAGTTATATACTATAAACAGTAGTTACGTAGTAACATTATCTTCTTGGATATTATTCGCTAGTGCCCTGTTTAATTTGTGTAATATTCGTGTGGTTTTAAAGCTAGAACTTATTTAATTGATGTCATAAATATTTAATCCTCCTCCACACTTCCCATATTAATAGATTTTCGTTTTAAAGTATCCAACGAATAACAACTAATAATCAGTTTATTTTCCTTAAGTGCTTAATTAAGATAGCATCTAGCATTCATTAAATTATGTCAACCCAAATAAGTTTAGTGAAAAAAATGTATGAGAAAATCATGTGCATATATATACATGCAACTGAAAGTTTCTGAAAGCTTACAATATATATTTTTTAAAATTTTATTTCCAATGGCAAGCAATAAACAAAAACAACAAGGGAAGCGGTACAACAAAACAGACAACAGCAAGAAAAAAAGTAAAATGATGAAGGAAACAGGAACATATCAATTGCTCAATGCTCTTGCTTCCCAAATATCAGCTACAGAGATCTCGAGTCGACAGTGCCTTACAGGTCTGGAGGTGGGAAATATTCGTAACTTGTGGTAAGCTTAGAATAATAATTTTCGATATAAAGCAACAAAAAAATGGTAACATTTTATTATACGATTCATGTTAAAATATTGAGTAATAAATGATGTATTTTATCACATTGAGACATGAAATAAACTTAATTGAAATTTCCATAACTTTGATAAGAAAAGGGCTTTATTTTTAATAGTAAATGATTTTCAAAATTAGAAAGAAAAAGTCAGAAAAACAGATAAGTATGCAATAATTACAATTAAACAATAAGTAATAATTTTCGATATAAAGCAACAACAAAAATTGGCAACAGGTTATACGATTCATGTTAAAATATTGAGTAATAAATGGTGTCTTTTATCATATTGAGGCGTGGAATAAACTTAATTGAAATTTCCATAACTTTGATAAGAAAAGGCTTTATTTCTAACAGTAAATGATTTTCAAAATTAGAAAAAAAGTCAGACAAACCGGCAAGTATTCAGGTTCATCTATGCTAGCTGTACTGGTAAGTATGCTTGTCAATACAGTTTTGGTGATTATACTGAATAGGTAGACATCTGCACAAAATTGGCTAAGAAAAATCATCAGTATGGAAATTGCCTTAATATGTGTTGCACTAACAATTTTCTTTTGCTGTTCGACATCTGACACCAAAGGTGTGAAATGTTCAGTACCGTAGTGTGTGGTAATGTTCAGTACCTTTGACTCTACAGCGATTGAGCAGCTACCACCAAAGCAGTGTACTATTTAAAACCGTGTCCATGGCCTACTAAACTAATCTACTGAATTCGATTATTACTTTTCACGATAAGTTCAGTTAGGACAAGAAGGTAATTGCTTTTCCAGCGTTTATAGAAGCAATGGAGGAGGGGAGGGGTTAAAGTAAATATGGCGAGTTATTATTAATATTTTTTCGTTATTTTGTTCCTAGTTGTTTCAGTTTTTAAATAAACGTTACTGACAAGCAAGTGAAATTTTGACATTTCAGCATTTGATTGGCTGAATCACTTAAATGCGTAGTAAATACGTTTTCAACTACATTTTTTTTCTTCTTTTTTTGGAAGAATTCGTTTTTTAATGTCTTGTTAGGAAATTGATGTCAGGCTTGAAAGTGGCGACGTTCCAAAAAAATGGAACAAGTAAATACAAGTTTTTTTGAAATGTCACTAAGAAAAAAAAAACGGGCAAAATTACAGCCGTTATAGAATTTTAGCCCGTTATATAATTATTTTTTTCAAACGGAAGTTCAGCATGTTTACCTCAAATAGTACTTTTATAGAATTTTTTTTTTTAACTTTTTCTTTCAGCATCCTGCAAAAGGTATGACATCAGATTAATGCTTATTTTTTTACATGTAATTTGTTATGGTGTTTAGAAAGATCGAACAGAATCTCTGAACTCGTTTTTCCACCAGTTTCCTTGATGATCAATATATCTGATTGTTTGATCAATTATTTGATTAATTTGATTGTACGTTCAAATCAAAGCATGTTTTATAAGAAAAGCAACAAACAAGAAATTATATTAAAATTTGGCGTTTTCCAGTTCCTATGGGCCCCAGAATCTGAAAACGAGATATGTTCCTCTTTCCTTCTTTGTTTTACTTTTTTTTTCTTGTTGTTGTATGTTTTGTTGTACCGTTTATCTTGTTGTTTTAGATCAAATATGACTAAAAATATTTTGATCAACTATGAGAGTTCCCTTACTTTTAGATCAGGGAACTACTATAATTTAAATAACCAGAAATCGGTATCCTACAAGTCAGAAACGTCAAAAACTCGTGCATGTATTCTAAATAGCAAGTCATTAGATCTACCGCAAACCCGTGTGTTCTTTCCGATGCAAAATTTAATGAAGTAATTGAAAAAAAACACATCTTATTTCAAATTACAAGAAGACAGTGCAAAAAACGACATCTTATCTCAAATTACAAGAAGTAAAAGGAGAATAAGACATCTTATTTCAAATTATAAGTTCTCGTCGAAAACGCTCATTTGGCGGGGTTTACATTTTCACTTCGTTTTCCAATCTATGTCCTCCCTAACAGCTAATTTGGCCACGTTTTAGGAACTGCAACAAAACGAACAGGCAAGCATGTCGAATTAACTGCCGTTAAGGAGAGAGAAGACCAGTCAACCTCCCCTCTCCACCCCTACTGCTAATCGAGAGGGTGGTTTTTCCCTCTTGACGCAGCGTTTAATTTCCGGGAGGCACTTTTTCTGTTCTCTTTTCGCTTTATGATTTCGTTTGTCTTGTTTTGTTTTTTCCTTTCTGCCATATTTATTGGCGACATTTCGGAGTGCACATTTAATGTTTCTCGTTAGGATCGGGTTCATGATCAAGGGCACATCGAGTTGTGAAGACGTTGTGAGGCAAATTTAATTATCTGAGTTGGAAAAGTGTCTATATAGTGTCTACACGCACAAGCAGATCTTAGAAATGCTTTGTACTTTGAAGTGGAAAAGAATTCATAATAAAACAAGCTGTTGTTTCTTAGACACTGAGTTGCAGGTATGAAGTAGAGTTGTGTTTCGAAAGCATATTCGTTCGGCCTTCTAGTGCCAGTTTCGGACTCGTTATGAACTGTTCGCCACGAACTGGTGAATTTATGTAGAGGTAGGGATTTCATCTCATAAGATGTTTGCAAGTAACTGTATTACTCCTTGTGCAAACTGATTGGAAATACAAAATATTTGCACAGTCGCCGATGATAATGATACTCGACACACTTTTTGTGTATGGCATATCGCTTTAGCATCAGTTTTGAACAACATAGCTATGTAGCACGTGGTAAGGCGTTTTTCCATTCTTCTTCCGTACGAAGGATGTCCAAAAATCTTCCACAATATCTTCATGATAGTCCCATGATGTAATGATGATTTAGATAAAAAATTTATTTTCTGGATGCTTTGTCTGATGGCCTTTTCGTAGACTATCTATCTACATCCAGAGTTCCAAGATAAAACAGTATTTCGTAAAGTTAATGGCGATATTCTACTTCTCCTTTCTAAATCTGTAGAAGAGGGAACGAATGAAACATTATCTTACTACTTTCAGTGCAGCAATTATTTTAGGTCTACGATTCACAACTGATTGTTCAATCCAAAAGCACAATAGTTCATAAGTAACGTTAACTCATTTTCAGGAGATTTTGCTGGGCTATTTAATCGGAAAGTTTCTGTCTCATTTGTAGTTTTCTCAAGAAATTTGGCGATAAGATTTGGTTCTGTAGCTGGCTGTTTTCGTCCTCAAAGAGTTCGTTTACCCACTGAAGGCACACTGAATAATGGAATATTTTATTTCTCTTAAATGTAAGCGTTAAGACATTGTTTGGTAGAATGCGAAATTGGTTCTTTGGATGGCGGGTTCAAAGTACTACGGTCAACTTTTGCCTTTACGCTGCATTAGGGTTAATTAGACTCACTCAGCCATCCAGACAATTAATGCGAAATTGATTTTTAAATTCTTTTCAACCTTTTCTCAACATCATTTTCCTTTCATACGAGAAACCAGGAAAAATCACGAATCGATTCCTGTGTTAAAACTTCTTTGGATGCTTACCAAGTTTGTAATCATTCTTCAGCTTTTGCAATTATAAATCGATTCTTTATAATCGATTATAATCGACAAAATGATTTTCATTACGAATTTATCGTCATGTTCTGCAATCGATAACATACCTATATGCATGAGGACGATGGGCCATACTTTCTTTGTTTTTCTATTATCTTTTAATCTTTGTTTATTTCCTTGTTTACATTTGTTTTCCTTGTTTTCTTGTTGTGTTATTTCACATTAGATGTGTTTAAAGTCATTCGATTGTTCTTAGTATTTTGCTTACTTTCTTACATGGGGAAAGCCCTCATTTTTTTATGCGCTTGGATGAAGAACATTAGAAGAATATTAGTGGAAAAGTTTGGAAATCTTTGACGGTTCTGCTTGCCGCGTAGACAGATCATAGTCACAAAATGATTACGAATTTATCGTCATGTTCTGCAATCGATCACATACCTATATGCATGACGACGATGGGCCATACTTTCTTTGTTTTACTATTATCTTTTAATCTTTGTTTATTACCTTGTTTACCTTTGTTTACCTTGTTTACTTGTTGTGTTATTTCACATTAGATGTGTTTAAAGTCATTCGATTGTTCTTTGCATTTTGCTTACTTTCTTACATGGGGAAAGCTCTCATTTTTTAGATGAGCTTGGATGAAGAATATTAGAAGAATATTAGTGGAAAATTTTGGAAACCTTTGACGGTTCTGCTTGCCGCGTAGACAGATCATAGTCACAAAATGATTATGAATTTATCGTCATGTTCTGCAATCGATCGCATACCTATATGCATGAGAACGATGGACCATACTTTCTTTGTTTTTCTATTATCTTGCAAACCTTTGTTTACCTTGTTTACTGGTTTGTTATGTTATTTCACATTAGATGTGTTTAAAGTCATTCGATTGTTCTTTGCAATTTCTCACTTTATTACATGCGGAAAGACCTCCATTCTCTTTATGAGCTCGGATGAAGAACATTTGAAGAATATTAGTGGAATATTTTGGAAACATTTGACGGTTCTGCTTGCCGCGTAGACAGTCGACAGATATTAGTCACAAAATGATTACGAATTTATCGTCATGTTCTGCAATCGATCACATATCTATATGCATGCGGACGATGGACCATACTTTCTTTGTTTTTCTATTATCTTGCAAACCTTTGTTTATTTCCTTGTTTACCTTGTTTCCTTGTTTGTTATGTTATTTGACATTAGATGTGTTTAACGTCAGTCGATTGTTCTTTGCATTTGCTCACTTTATTACATGGGGAAAGACCTAATTTTTTTTTTTTTTTTTTTTAATTTTTTTTTGTGAGCTCGGATGAAGAACATTAGAAGAATATTAGTGGAAAATTTTGGAAACATTTGACGGTTCTGCTTGCCGCGTAGACAGATCAGAATCTCGCCGAGAATCTTAAGTAGAGTTCCACTTATCGGCCCATCTAAACCGCTGACCCGAATACGACAGAAAACTGGTCTTGCTCTTTCTACCTTATAATTATTTGGCGACCAAGTCAGGCGAACCTACGCTGGGGAGGATGACCCAGCCCATACCGTTTGGGAGTCGGTCGCTCCATCACCCTTTTCTTTCTGGAACTCCTGTTGTTGTGAAACAGACGGGGGGGGGGGGGGAGTTCTGGGCTTCTCTTGCTCACCAATAGGGTGAATCATCAGTTTGTGTATGTGATTGGGAAGCTGATTTTTTATATTTTCCCGCCTTAAATGGGTGGAAGAGTGTAGTTAAATAGAAATATGAGTAGGCTAGGGAAAATGATTAATATTACAGAGTGTAAAAAACTTGTTGAAAGCTAGGCGACAAAGATGTGTGACGTATTATATTTCTTGGCACTTTTTTTATTTCTTAAGAAAAAGGGGACAAGCCGTGATTTTGTATAGAATTGGTCAACTGCTTCCCTTCTCCCACCTTGTTTTTTAACGTAGGAATACGTTCCTCCATAACGGTCTTGCGGGAAGGAAAATTTCAGACGCTAAAACCGTCCGTCCATCCGTCCTCGCGAGATATAATTTTGGCAGCGCGCCAAACCCAGTCTATAGCTTGGATAAACAGTAAACAGTTAAACAGAAAATTGCCAAGATGTGACAAAATTTTGACATACATAAATGTATATATATACATATATATAGATACATATATTACATAACAAATGCATAGATATATTCATACAAAAGAGGTAAGCAACGATAAGTAATCCTACATTAATAACCCGCGGTAGTTTCGTTAGAAGAGGCTACCTGAATTTTTTTTTTAATTTTGTTTTATCATTTTGTTTTCGTTTGTCATCTTATAGATTTATTTTCTGTTTGGTATTACCAAGATGACGTCTGGTTTACGGCCAAAAGTATTTCAGCTAAGTTTCTTAAAATTATACCCATCACGAAGAAACATTGCTGAAATATACTCATTTATGGGGAAGAGAAATATTTTTTAGTGAAAAAAGAAATTCGGTGTAAAAGTCCTGGTACTCTTGTTCCGTGTTTTAGGCCCTAAAGCATACTTGAATATTAATTATGAGTACCTTTTACTCTCTTATTTTCGTAATTAATTATTTTAAAAAGTGGCCTAAGGTATGTCATTAGTAATACCTTATACCTTAGTGGGGTTTATACAGGATTTTGTAATTATTTTTGCGTTAGTTTTAACTAAACAATCGAAAGATGTTACAATTCTTTAAGGGGACTCACTACCCTTAAATGTTTAAAACATTCGATTTTTTGAAAAAAATATATGTTAAAGCCTGATCATTTCTGAAAAAAATAAAGCAAACCGCATGAAAATATTCCGCTTAGTTCCGGAGATACTGATATTCTAAATATTTAATTACTGATCAAGTTTATGGTAAGAAAAATTTTAAACTCATTTTTCTCAAAATGTAATTTTGCATCATTCCGCAACTGATATCTCAAAAACTATGAAGCATAATGCCATGAAATTTTTAATCACTGTATAATCATGTTATTTTATTGCGTCTGAACTAGAATTATTGCAATCACTGCACATTTTGTTATTTTTTCAGGGGTAAATTGATGCAAAAATTTAAGGAAATTTTAAGTATATTTTGAGCAGTTTAAAAAAAAAAAAATTGAAAAAGAATTAATGTTGAAAGTTTTATGTTCAATTGTATTTTCAATTATTTATTTTAAATCTAAAACAGGAATTATACATTTAAGTGTAAAATTGATTTCATAGTTCTGCGCGCAAGCCAATATACAATAAAAATGCTTAAAAAACAAGGTATATCTAAAGCATTTAAAAAAAAATATTTAAAATTATTTGGAGAGTTGAAAATTTGCTTATTAAAATAAATATATCAATTTATCATATACATAAAATTTGGAAAAATTGGGAGTAAATTAAAATAGTTACAAAGACTCAAAAAGTATGAAAATATGGCTTATTTCCTTAAGAGTCGTGAGTCCCCTTAAACTACATTTTATTGTGTGCATATTTTTCTGTTATAAATGCTTTTTAAACGAAAAAGAAAGAGAGAAAAGAATTATAGTAAGAAAATTATTTAGTTTCTGGTTTATTATTTAAATTAAAAATTGTTACAAGTGAAATTGGTGTTTCGAAAAATTGCAAAACTTCTATTATTTGTTCTTTGAATAAAAAGTACAGAAAAGGGAGAAAAAATTAGAATAATTTTCATGCAAAACATGGCACGTAGGTACGAGATACAAGTTTCCCTATCAGTATGATTTATTCATCAAATTAAAATCTTGTTAAAAAATGCTACGCGACGAACCCACGAGTTCAAACGATCTGTCAGAATATATTTAGATCAAAAGTTGCATTTTTCACTAAAGCAATGTTCTGTATCAAACATAAAGTGCATTTAATCTGTATTTATATATTTTAATGTGGCATCACAAGGGTGATAAATGAGTGGTATTCTCCCTTCATTGCATCCTCCCCACCCAATTTCCCCCCACACACACCATCAAATGATTCAGAAAGGGCGGCTGATGAAGAGAATTCTGTTCGGAATTTTCATCTACAAGTGCGGGATAAAAGAAGGGGAAGTATGAATGTTTTTATCACCCCCTTCCCCTTTTTTGAGGGGTCTGTTGTAAAATCCCTCCCCTTGGATCCATTTGCTTCAGCTTTTTTTTTTATCCAACAATGTTGATTTATGTTGATCTCTGATAATCAAATTTTAACGTTTATGATGCAAAATTTTACTACAGTCAAACGTGAATCTAGCTTTTCGTGATTGCTTTTGGCGTCTTATTTATCTCTTCTTTTTCTGCAAAATGTGGGCGTTCAATTTTGTTTAAAGTCCGATTACAAATTATTGTTGCCTGTCATGTTAACTGGGCTTTTAAGGAAGCTTTTCCCTTCCACCTTTGGGTGTGGGTTGCATAGTTAAATGTTACAACAACAAAGAGATAAATGATTACTATACTAAATTTAGCAGTAAAATGATATTAAATAAGGATCGTGAGGATAATGTGGGTTCCCAGAGCTGGGTTTAAAAACCAGTTCTATTCATTTAGTTTGATTTTTTTTACATCCAACAATGTTGATTTATGTTGATTTCTCGTAATTAAATTTAACATTTATGATGCAAAATTTTATTTTAATCAAATGTAACGATATTAGAGTTTTTCGAGAGTACGTTTTGGTAACTTGCTTGTCTCTTCTCTTCCCGAGAACAAAGCTTGCTTGTCTCTTCTCTTTCCGTTGCTTGTCACAAAGAGATAAATGATTACTATACTAAATTTAGCAGTAAAATGATATTAAATAAGGATAGTCTGGGTTCCCAGAGGTAAGTTTAAAAACCAGTTCTATTCATTTAGTTTGATTTTTTATAAATCCAACAATGTTGATTAATGTTGATTTCTCGTAATTAAATTTAACATTTATGATGCAAAATTTTATTTTAGTCAAATGTAACGATATTACAGCTTTTCGAGAGTACGTTTTGGTAACATGCTTGTCTCTTCTCTTCCCGAGAACAAAGCTTGCTTGTCTCTTCTTTTTCCGTTGCTTGTCACAATAAAGAGATAAATGATTACTATACTAAATTTAGCAGTAAAATGATATTAAATAAGGATAATCTGGGTTCCCAGAGCTAGGTTTAAAAACAAGTTCTATTCATTTAGTTTAATTTTTTTTTAATCCAACAATGTTGATTACTGTTGATTTCTCGTAATTAAATTTAACATTTATGATGTAAAATTTTATTTTACTCTAATGTAACGATATTAGAGCTTTTCGAGATTACTTTCTGGTAACTTGCCTTGTCTCTTCTCTTTCCACACAAATGTGGGCATTTTTTAAAATTTAAAGTCCGATTTAAAATTATTATTTCCTCTCGTGTTAACAGGGTTTTCAAGGAAGCTTCCTCCTTCCATTGTGTGGATTGTACAGTCGAACCCCGTTGTAGCGAACCCGGTATATAACGAACGAAAATTTTGGTACCGCCGTTTTCCTGTTGTACGTAATTTAATTACTATTGTGCCAGTTTAATGTAATCGATTTTAGTCTATTTAATTCATTAATGATCATTTTTAATAGATTTTATCATTATTTTAATACATCAATATTGAATACACATTGCAACTACTGAGTTATATATTTTACGAACTCTAGCATTTTTCTCAACGGTTCGGATATAACGAACCACCGGATAAAGTGAACAAAACCTTTGGTCCCTTAAAGTTCGTTATAACGAGGTTCGACTGTATTAATATAAGTGTTATTGTTTGCCAAAGCTGAGCGCTTGGCTACTATTCAATTAGTTACATGTTAAAACATTAAAGACTGATGAATATATTATATCCTATAATAGTCAACTATGTAATTTAATTATTATTATTCAATATCATTTTAGTGACAAATATAGTATACTGATCATTTATCTCTTTACTGAATAGTTAAATGTTAAAGCAATGAAAAGAGATAAATGATTAATGCGCTATTTTTAATAGTAAAATGATACTTAATAATTATAATTAAATCACAAAGTTGAATATTAAAGGATATAATATTCAATTCCCTTCATCAGTATTAGTTTCATCATTCAAAGTACAACTTACATTTTATTATTATTATTAATATCATTAGTTAACACGGGTGAGAAATATACTAGCGTATAAATGATGCTGAAAAAATTGTTACATAAATAATTATTGAAATGAGATACTCTTTGTGCTTGTTTTTATTTAGGTTTCAAGATTCAAGGGATGATGGTTTAAGAAGCCAGGCCTATAAGAAGTAGATACTGGTAAGGATAAGAAAAAAATTTAATTCAAATGCATCGCGGAAAAGATTTTAATTTCACTTTGAGTTACATGTTCCATTTATAGATACATCAACTTGGCGTATATATAATAAACGAATTGTTCAATCATTGCCACCCTATACGTCCCGAAACAGGTCTCTTTCCGGAAAATCTTATTTTTCTCTTCCACCTATTATCCCGAACATTGATATCAACTTTCGTTCCGCATAAAATCACGTTATTCGATATTTTTCTTTTATGTGACTGGTGAAAGGAAATAATTGATAGCGGCACAAGATGTTAAAGAGCATTGTTCCCTATACGTTTTCAGGAAATGTGTTAATGTTTGAACGAGTATTATATATATATATATATATATATATATATTCGTGCATACATTAATGATATATATATATATATATATATATATATATATATATCGTTAATGTATGCACGAGTGCATATATATATATATATATATATATATATATATATATATATATATATATGTATATGTATAATAAATACGACGATCAATGTATACAATTGATGTAAAATATATATATATGTAGGAAGGAGTTAGTACTCCTTCCTTTAGAAGTGAATCATTAGACTTAATTATTTTGAACATTTAATTAAACTAGACGATGTTTACAAGACAGGACTAACACTTAGTATGAAATTAAGAAAAAACAAAGCATTAACATAGCTATTTGACTCAAACGGCAAGCCTGCGGAGCGACACATCCGCTTCGTAATGTCACTAGTCCATCACACTGTTTGCGTGCCAAGTCCTTCGCGCCGAAGTAGTAGGAGTGGAAGTTGTAGTAATAGTTCAGTTGTGTTGCCATACTCATTCTCACATATATATATATATATATATATATATATATATATATATATATATATATGTATTTATAAAAGAATCGTAAGAGATATTTTTATAGACAAAATAATGTAGAAGAAAATATTCAAATTAAATCTAATAGGACATACTAAAGAATATAGTACAGTTGATATAGTACAGTTTGAGGAACCTATCTTTTACTGTATTTTAATATTTTTTTGGATAATGTCAAATAGTCGGCCGCATTAGCAAGGGAAAAAATATTTTTTGTCTATTTCATTGTTATGGACGTGACGATAAATTTATTGAAAGTACCAGAAAAAGAAATAACGTGATCAGCATTTAATAAATGAAATTCTAAAATTTAATCTTTAAAAATTCACCAAAAATCAGAAAATGGAGGTAAAGATTCGAAAAAGATTTCATTTTAAAGAAATTTTTATGATCTTTCACGTGATATAAATTTCATAACCCTCAAACTATTATTTTAAATGCAAACTTTAAAAAGTTACTAAAACAGCTTAAAATTTTAATTTTAAAAAATCTAAGAATTTTTCAAAAATCTTTCTTAGTGCACTCCTACACTATAAGAAGAATCGCCATGCAAAATTTCAGCCCTTTAGGTCCAGCGGTTTGGTCTGTGCGTTGTATGTCAGTTAGTCAATCAGTCAGTCAGTGAGTCAGTCAGTTACGGAACTGTTTTATATATATATATATATATATATATATATATATATATATATATATATATATATATATATATATTTATATATATATATAACGCATATATATATCCCGCATATAACGTCATTTTTCATATATATATATATATATATATATATATATATATATATATATATATATATATATATATATATATATATATATATATATGTAATATCCCCATTACATCGTGTCCTTAAATTTTAACCTGAAAGAGAAAACTGGCTGATGTATACATGGCACAGCCTAAAAGGTAGAAAAATTAAAATTAAATGCAATCAGGCTAAACTTCTTAGTACATCATTTATTAGAGCGAAAATACATCCGCTCATTCCAGAAGAACGGCTTGGATTAATATCACCTTTCAACATTAAACGCGAGAGGGCGAGAGGTACAGGTGACTATTACGTATTTGTAGGGTCAGTAGATTTTGGGCCTCCGGAAGCTAAACCCCACCCGAATTCGGACATATACACGTGTAAAAATGCAAAGGCATGCGATTTAAAGGCCTTGTTCTTATGGAAAGCTCTGTGGCTAAAGGTTTTTAAGAGATAAATTAATATTACTGGAGATTATATTTAAGAAAGGGAATTTAAATGCTAGAATGGAGGGCATAATATTTAAGGTATTATATATATATATATATATATATATATATATATATATATATATATAATACCTTAAATATTATATATATAATATTTAAGGTATTATATATATAATATTTAACGATTTAACGTAACCCGTATTTAACGATTTCCCGCATATAACGTCATTTTTCATTAGTCCCAATCAATTTCCTATACTTTTAACGTTAGAAATATTCCAGATTTAACATTATCATTATGAAATATTACCCGCATTTAACATTTCAGCGGGAAAAACTCGATGAAATTTTCTGAAAATAGTTAGAAATTGTGAAAAAATCTTGCATATCAATACGTGCAATACTTGCGTAACCGCTAAAATCAGGACACAAAGTAAAATAGCTGATTTCTTTAAAGCATAATTTAGAAAACTGATGTCTAAACCATTGTAAATGAAGAAATAATAGGTATGTCACCTACATTAGTCTTTATTTTATGCTCAGTGTTTTGTTTTTGTCTTACAAGATTTAACGTTTTCCCGCATATAGCGTCATTTCTTTATGGTCCCTTGAATGACGTCAAATCGGGGTTTCACTGTATATATATATATATATATATATATATATATATATATATATATATATATATATGTGTGTGTGTGTGTGTGTGTGTGTGTGTGTGTGTGTGTGCGTGTAATATGTGATATTTTTAATAAGAAACGCACAAACATTACACAACATATATTTTAGCTAAGCAAGTTCAAATGCAGGATCGATACGTTCTAGAAACTTAGATAAATTTTAAAAAGTTAAATGTTGCCTTTATGTGACCATTGACAGTTACAGATTAAATTCCGGTATGTTAAGTCAGATTAACGTTTCTTAAATCCATAAAAAAAATTATGAAATGTCTGCAAATGTAATTCTTATAATTATCTTGGATTTTAGATTGCTTTGATCAGCAACATATTCGTTCACTTCAAACAGTACGTGATTACCCTGTCCGGCATTTCCATTCCACATCCGATTTAGTTTATATTATATTCTTGCTATATTTGTTATCTCTCCCAAATATGCAGTTTCGCAGAATACTGAATTTTGCTAAAATTAGAAATATTCATAGCGGAAATTATCAGTTTGCAGTCTCATTGTCGTTGTCATTGAATGGATAGTGTTTGTTTTACGGAGTAAAGCATACTTGGGGAATTTTAAGAAGCTCTTATTTTCGAAGTATTAGTACTCCATCACATGCTTCTGGAAAGAATCATTCATAATATTTCTCTAACAATTCGTTTTATTCGTTATGAATATACTTATTTTCAACATCAATACAAAGATGCATCACGGAATGAAATTATTCATACAACAGCAAAATAATTTTATTTTTGTTTAGAATAAAAATTATATCTATTTAATCTATATTCATTTCTCAACAAAACGCTCGAAAGTGTTCTATTTAGTGACATCTAAAAGTGCAGGTGATTTATTAGTGGTATTCATAAATCTTTCGCTATTTCGGCTGTATCACTGAAAACTATATTTTATGTTTCAGCCTTTCCCCATCGAACGATTTATTTATTTATTTATTTATTTATTTTTTAAATTGAAGGACAGCATATGAGAGATCCTAAAACTTTTCCGAACCAGTTTCCGAATGAAAACTACAAAAAGCACCTTACTTTCCTCTAAAAAAAGAAAAAGAAAAAAATTCCCAAGCCATCTGTTTTCATTTAATTTCTTCGAAATATTTTTTTATTATTTTCTACCTTTTTATGGCACATATTCTTCCTCAAACAATTAAAAAAAATGAAAAAAAAGAATAGGAAAAGAGTCGTTTCGAGAGATGGAATGGGTGAACACACTCGACTTCCCTAATTCACTTTCCACGAAGTAGGGGAAGGGGGGAAGATTTCGTGGCAATCCTCCCCCCCCCCTTTTTTTCCCCTTCTCTAAAAGGGGGAAATGAAATTTGAAAATGCATCCAGGGAATTAATACCTTTCTTACAGCTAACCAAGCTTTTGCTGTTTTATTTGCAGATTCGTTTCTTATCACCCCCTCTCCCTTGCTGACTCCCCTAGCAATTTTTCATGGGGAGGAGGAGCATATCACCTGGATATTGCATCCGGTGTTAGGAAAATCAGCAGTCCCTCCTGCGGCGTTTGCTCCAATGGCTATAACGAGGAATGGTGTGTGTTTTTGTTCCCGAGGCTGACGTTATTCATGGGGAAATTTATCTATCTGTTCGAGCTTCGATCAGCTAAGGAACATTATACATGATTATTCTGTTACTGATGTCTTGTGTTGTTAATTGAATACTTTGATCTCTGCTCAAACAGAGCGTGCAAAGGGTCAATGAGCATCGTTCCAGCTGCATAGAAGTACCTAGGAGTGGTATGCACTCCTTGAGGATTTTTGACATTAGTGGGGTGGGGGTGGGGGGCTGGCCTGTTAGCATCACACGTCAAGTAAATTTGGGTTACAAGAAATATCGAGGTGAAATGTACTGCTTTGTTTCACTTTCTTTGACGTTTCTGTTAATGAATATAACCTGAATATAAAACTAACGTACCTGGGAGTTTTGTAATGAGCTTTACATGTACCTAGCTCCCTAGATCTAAATAATAAATTTATAGAGCTGAAATTTTATAAATTTTAATAATTGAAACTTTTTTTTTTATAAAAATAACGCTTATCCCCATACAACTATTTTAAAGTAGGGCAAACTTTTACTTTTAAAATCGTTCACGACCTACTTACCTTCGTTTTTTTTTTAAATGAAAATCTCTCAGTCAAAATTTCGATTAAATAAAAAAAAAGTTTAAGTATTGAAATTTTGAATGATGCAACCACCCCACCCACCCCACGGGTAAAAGTAAGAACTTGGAACCCTGCATTTTGGATTAATGTTAATGGTGATGTTAAGATGGGATTAAGGACACGGAAAACGATGTTATCATTAGGTCAAAAGCATTTCAAAAACGAAAAAGCCATTTTCGTCTGCAAGCATTTCAGATTCAGTATCGTATCTGCTGATAATATTATTGCTTTGCTTTACAGTTGTCATTTGCGAAAAGCTGGACATTTTATTTGATATTTGAAATCTATTTCATAGCTATGCTGTTTCTTACTACAAATTTTTTTTTCGGATTAAAATAGTAGAATAGTTAAGTGAAAACAGTCACCAAACATATAAAAACATATTTAAAGCCTTTTAAAAATTTAGAATAGGTGGATTTTAACTCGCCAAACGCGTGCAGAGTTATGATATTTCCCCTTAAAGACCTCTCTGCGAACAGGTTCTTTGTCTTTGTGCGTTGACAACAGATGATCTGGAATGAATGCAGACCATCGTTCTCCCACTCTCAATATTTAGTAGCGATGATCATCAAACAGCTGCTCTGTCAACGATGTAGGGATCTAGATTCTTGAGAAAACAGAACGTTCAAATAGCGTATATCCTGCTATTTCTTTGTATAGGAACTCTCTAAATCTCGAATTAATTGGGTTTGGGTGTACAGTCGAACCCCGTTATAACGAACTTCAAGGGATTTAAGGTTTTGTTCGCTTTATCCGTGGTTCGCTGTATCCGAACCGTTAAGAAAAATGCTAGAATTCTCAAAATGTATAACTCATTAGTTGCAATGTATATTCAAAAAAATGATAATGATGTATTAAAGTATGAAAAAATCTATCAAAAATGATCTTTAATGAATTAAATCGACTAAAATCGATTACATTAAACCGACACTATACTAATTAAATTACGTACAATAGGAAAATAGCGGGACCGAAATTTTCGTTCGTTATATCCGTGAGTTCGTTATATACCGGGTTCGCTATAACGGGGTTCGAGTGTATACAAATTTACATATAGCTCTTTAAAGCTACTAGCTGGAACCTGTGGTTTTTGAGGATTATTCATAAAAGTTTGAACGTTTGGGCGTAAATAAAGTTTTCGATATAATTGTACACACATGTCATACTTTCACAAAAGTTCACAATTCATCAATATGACTTCGTTTTAGACGAATCCTTGGAAATTTTGGAGTCGCCAAAGCGTTTAATTTTACCGTTCTCTACTAGATTTTTTTTTAAAACATTAAATTAATAAATAGGTGAATGGGGGAAGAAACATTTTCTTATATTTATGTCTGTATATGCATGTAACTGTCATAGATTATTCAGTCCGATTCATTTCATATTTTTAATGAATATTTTGAAGTAATTGTAATATTTCTACAAATTGTAAAGGGTTGGTTCAACCTGTTGTTACTGACAACGTTAGAGTGCGATTAAAAAGAAAGTACTGGTAAATAAACCGACTGAGCCAAATTTCCAATTGCAACTGCATTTTGAAAAAAAAAAAAATTAGGCCAAAATTTTAATAAATCACTTGAAAACTGACTTCCATCAAAATTTATTTCACGAGAAAGAATTTTCCTTTCTTGCCGCCAAATGTGGCAATACTCGCCAATTTCTATCGAAGTAACTACAAACAACGCGATTGCAAAAATAAAACTATAATAAGAAGGGAGTCGAAAGGCCTTGTTTACAAAATATGCTGGGGAAACTCCGGTAGAGAAAGTGCGAGCAGACGAAAAAAGAAATCGCAAACCAGTTGTAGTACGGACGGGGCCTCGGAGGGGTCTGCTGACCTTGCTCTCTTTTCATCTTCCACATTTCTTCCGATGTCGGATAGTTCTTTAGCAACAGATAGGAGGGGTCCGCAAAATAAGATAGTCGACCTCGAGCGTACTCGATCTGAATCGGCGCGCGTTCGACGGTTGGTGCCATTTCCTTATAAGCAGTGCGCAGCGTATTTGTTTCGTGCTCTTTTTAGAGAATGTAAACATCTTGATATGTATTTTGGAGTAGCCAGGATGTTTCATTAGATGTAGGGCATTTTTTCCTTCGTGTCGTGAGCCATTATCGGTCGTTTGCCATCTCTAAATAAATATTTTCGGTCAACACCCTGCGTCGATTGTGTGGAAAGAGCCAACATCTTTTGCGTTGCCCTCTAAAGAAGTTGGGAAGAGAATCTGTGGCATAAAATTAACTCTCGCACAAAATTTCGCACGTCACCAGTACGGTCTAGTCAGGACGCACCCACAGAGCCATGGCTCAGATCTCACTCATGGCAGACGGTTAAGGGGTCAGGTAGTGGCGCACCCAGGGGGGGGGGGCCCAAGGTGCCATCCCCCCCCAAACAAATAAAAATTACATTATGAATATTGATTTTGCATTATAAATATTTTTAACCGTTCATCTCGGCCCCCTCCCCATGCATTATAAATATTTTATCCGTTCATCTCGGCCTCCCCCCCCCCCCAAGAAAAAATCCTGGGTGCGCCACTGAGGTCAGGTATCTTTTAAGAGCTCAGAGACTCGACAAAGATATCCCTATTTTAAATCATCAGCAGTTATTAAAATCTTTTATTCAGGGATATGAAAATTTTACTGCGAGTTAAACACACTTTTTTCTTTATAAATATGGCTCTTAATTTTTTCTAGCTTGAAGATTATTTTTTTATTTTTTTAAAATTTCAACCATTGTTTTTTTCAATGTTATGTCACTGCGCGTAGACGTGCGTCCGTATATTAATGAATGTGTTTGATTACAAGTGCCTCCGCATTAGAAAAAAAAAATATTAATGAATGCACGTATTTTTTTTTTATTATTTTAAAATTAAGTTGTGTAATATATCTTTAAAATGACGAACTTTGAAATCAAAATTCTTAGTTCTTCATAGAAAAAAAAGTTTAAAAAAATAATTTTAAATTTCAGAAAATTTTTTGATAAATTTTACTGTAATTTAAATTTTTATGGTAGGAATGACATAATGGTTCGTCATTTTAATGATACATGTTTATATTGAACGTGTATAAACTTTCATGGTATTCCAGCCGACTGTTCTGATGATATCATGTGTTCAATAACATAACAATGAAAAAAAAACAATGGTTAAAATTTTAAACAATTAAAAAATTTCTCTTCAAGCTAGAAAATACTGAGAGTCATTATTTATAAAGAAAAAAGAGTGTTTAACTCACAGTAAAATTTTCATTTTCTTAATAAATTATTTTAGTAACTACTGATAATTGAAAGTAGGGTTTGTCGACTCTCTTGGTCTTTAAAAGGTACCTGACTCCTTAAACTGTATTCGAACCCTTTGGTGTCTTTCCAGTTCATTCGAAGCAATTGCTTGATGTACATTTTTAACTTGACGCATATCACTATGCGTCAACTGGGGGGGGGGGGGGAGCGGGGTCATGAAAAATATTAGAGGAGTCGCGGATAGTTTGAAGTAAATTTGTGTCATATGGAACCATTTATTTTTTTAAACAATGCTTTAAATTTTCGAAAATTACACATTTTTTAATTTTCATTTTCTTATGTATTAAAAAATGGTATGACATTGCTAAATAAGGTGACAAACAGTTTTACCAAAAACAAATGCAGATAGTTCGGAAGAATTTTTTTTAAATTGTTAATATGTAAAATAAATATATACCCAAAATATACAGTTTTCCTTTTTTTTCTAATTTTTGGGGTAAAATTTTCATAATTTTTTTAAAAATTGTGTTTCTACCAAAAAATTTTTATTGGGAGGGGGAGGGGGGGGGTCGAGTGAATTTTTATTTAAAGAAAGTGGGTCACGGTCGAAAAAAGTTTGCGCACCACTGGTCTACAGTAGTCGATTTCAAACTTTTTTTAACGTAGGATTACTCGGTCCTGCGGCGAGAAAAAAAATTGTCCGGCGTCGCGAGTTATAAATTTGGCAGCGCGCCAAACCCAGTAGCAGTAAACAGAAAAGTACTAAAATGCGAAATAAATAAATAAATAAATTTTTAAAAAAAAAGAGAAAAAAAAAGAGGTAAGCAACGATAAGTAGTCCTACGTTAATAACCCGCGGTAGTTTCGTTAGAAGAGACTACCTAAAATATTTTTTTTATCTTGTAACCTATGGTCACATATATAAAATATAATAAACACAAGCCTTTTCAAGAAAATTTATAACTGCCTAGCAAATTAATGATGACGTTTTATAGGTATTTAAATGAAATATCTTTAGACAGATATTTAAAGGCCTCTCTCCATTGTTTAATCAGTATCTATTCTATAGTATGTTTATGGTCAGCTTAATAACAATAAATAGATATATAGACACCTCCAACATACCTAGATGCCTTGGATGTAGGTTACACCCTTGTTATGGGCTCGCTACAGGACATAGCACATAAGTAGGAGGAAAAAGTATTCCCTCCAGTATACTCATCGGTTGTGCTATAACAAGGGTGAAACGTAAGTCCTAGACTGCTGCGTACGTCGGATATATATATATATATATATATATATATATATATATATATACAGTGATTTCCGCTTATAAGAATCACGTTTGTTATTACTGTTTTTGATTCTTATAAGCGGTTGATTCTTATAACCGAAATTTAGGTTTTTGGACAGGAACACACACACACCTATATATACATATATTAGATAATTTACCATAAAATACTCTTTAATTTACATTAACTACCTTTTATTAAAATTATTTTTTATAGTTTTAAAAATAAAACTTAATTTTTAGACCTATAAGTAGATACACATGATTATAGTAAGAGAAGAAAAAAATACAATATTTGTTACAAGTTACAACATACCTGCTTAACAGTTTTAACATTTCAACTACAGGAAGGGAGCAAGAAAAAGTTTTCTACGGTAGTTTGACGTAATGAATTTTTCAGAAGGCTGTTTATACCTCTTTCAATACTTATAGTCTCAGACGAAGATTTACGCGGACGGGTAAAGTTGCCCCCGGGTCAAGCTAATAGGACAGTGTTCTGGTAAAGCGTTTAAGGGGAAACTATTATGTTATGTCTAATAAAGAAAGGGGTGAATTTTACGACTATATTCCATCCCATCTTATCAATCTTTCTTTAAAAAAAAAAGAAAGAACTTCGTGCTTTTTGAGGGTTTAAGTAGCTTTTTTTGAAAAATGAAAGGAAAGTGAAGAGTGTAAACTGATTCTTAAAACCGGTGGATTGATTCTTTAAAGTGAAAATTTTAACATGGAAATAATTCATTTGTTTTTGTTTTCGCGATATTGATTCTTATAAACGGTTGATTCTTATAACCAGTGATCACTATAAGCGGTGGTTACTGTATATATATATATATATATATATATATATATATATATTAACAATCGTAGCTGTTCCCACGAGGTCCTTTTCCATAAATTTTGTCGATAAAAATATATATTGTAAAATGGCTGCTAATTTTTTTTTTCATTTTAACGTATGATTACGTTCCTCAATAACGGTCCTCCGGAAAGCAAAATTTCAGACGCTAAAACCGCCCGTCGTCGCGAGTTATAATGTTGCCAGCGCGCTTAACCCAGTCTGTATCGCTTGGGCAAGCAGTAAAGAGTTAAACAGAAAAGTACAAATATGCGTCAAAATTTTGACACACACACATATATATATATATATATATATATATATATATATATATATATGTATGTGTGTGTGTGTGTGTGTGTGACGTAGCGAGCATAGCTGGCGCCCGGGGCACGATACCTTTCTGGCGCCCCCTATGAACTTGGGGACCAAATGGTCCAATGGTCTTGGGGATCATGTGGCCCGGGGCGTGATAGACCCCCTTGTCCCCCTTTGCTACGCCCCTAATATATATATATATATATATATATATATATATATATATATATATATATATATATATATATATATATATATACATACATACGTACATAACACATTCATACATATATACATGCAAAAGAGGTAAGCAACGATAAGTAATCTTACGTTAATAACCCACGGTAGTTTCGTTAGAAAAGACTACCTGAATAATTTTTTTCAGCATTTGTATAAAAACAGAAAAGAAATAACCGAGCACAAATGTTTCGAACCAAAATTTTCAATCCTTACAATTCAAATGATAAAATAAGAATCCTTAAAGTTTGCAGTGAGGAGACAAATAGGTAAGTAATCGCATTGAAACTATAGGTTTTGGGGTTTTCTTTTTTCTTGCAGGCACAAGGAGAAAATAAACTTCAAACAAGTAAATTAACTTAAACAACTTTTAAGAACTACCGATCGACAGTATTATATATAAGACAAAAGAATCTTTTTTATTACACCCTAATAGTTTAATTTCATTCTCGGAAAAAATAAAGTTTTCAGCATTTCTAACAAGAAAAGTTCTACAAAAAGTTAGATACAGAAAAATAATTAAGGGCATATTTGCGAGCAAAATTACCGTCCCACGTTTATTATTTTATTAAAATTAATTACTTGAAGTCCTTTAAATTATTCCATGAAATATTAACTAAGAACGTCATTATTCACCTTTACTTACAAGTAACAGTAGGATGAAATTAAAAATAGAGATAGAAGATTTGTAAAATAGATGCTTTGTTGAATGGACTTCATAAGGTTTCCTATTTACTACCGAATACATCGGTCGAACGGTTGAAATAATAGGATACTTTGAAAGGCTTCATATACTGTTCTATCAGTTCGACATTTTGTTTTTCAAAGAGTCTACTTTTAGCATAATTACGAAACAACGGGCTATCTAAGTAGTTGATTAAGTGACAATTTACTTGGCTTTTCATCCATTAAAAATAAATTTACGGTTTTCAGTATTAAAACTTGTTAAAAATGTTCATCTAATATATTATTAATTAATGCTGCTTACTAAAAATGAAAAATATTATTTTGTCGTGCGTATAAATTCATAATGTCAAATCAACTGATAGCAGAATTTTAAGGCTGCCGTTTACTAACCCTATTGGATTCGCTCACCTCAAAGTCAACCTATGGGGAAAGTATGTCTACTATTTACGGCTACATGAATGCTGATAATCCAATAAAAATGGTATTTTCAGATAGCGTGAACTTTTCTGCACCATGCAACAGGATTCATTTTATAAATTTCGTCCGTCAAAGGAATTTATGAGTGTTTCAAACACACTATACCAGATTTTTCCCCCGAATAATTTAAATTTTAAAATATTATTTGCATTTATTTTTAAAACGAAAAATTCTCAAGGTATAAAATTTATTTTTCTATTATGGCGTACAATTAAAAAAAAATCTTTAAATCCAAGTCGGCAATTCTTGGGCACATTTTTTCCATAGGTTATTACATTGAGGTGAGCGAATCCAATAGGGTTAGTTACACAGCAGCCTTAAAGCTGATCTATATACTATAATCTATATATATATAAAACAGTTCCGTAACTGACTGACTGACTGACTGACAGACAACGCACAGACCAAACCTCTGGACCTAAAGGGCGGAAATTTTGAATGGCGATTCCTCTTATAGTGTAGGGGTGCACTAAGAAAGATTTAAAAAAAATTCTTCTTAGATTTTTTAAAATTAAATTTTTAAGCTGTTTTAGTAACTTTTTTAAGTTTGCATTTAAAATAATAATCTGAGGGTTATAAAATTTATATCACGAGAAAGATCATAAAAATTCCTTTAAGATGAAATCTTTTTCGAATATTTACCATCCTTTTCTGATTTTCGGTGAATTTTTAAAGATTAATTTTTAGAATTTAATTTATTAAATGCTGATCACGTGGTCTCTTTTCTTTTTGTGCTACTTTAAATTAATTTTGCTTCACGTGCATAACAACGGAAAAAATTGACAAAAAAAGTATATATGATTTTCTTTCTAATGCGGCAGATGATTGGACATTATCCAAAAAAATATTAAAATACAGTAAAGAAATGTTCCTCAAACTGTACTATATTAACTGTACTATATTCTTTAGTATGCTCTATTAAATTTAATTTGAATATTTTCTTCTACATTATTTTGAGTATAAAAATATCTGTTACGATTATTTTATAAATATATATGTTTTTTTTTTGGCATTACTTGCATACATTGACCGTTGTACCTAATTTGAAAGTACTCCGTAGAGAAGTACGGGTATCTCGCTAGTAAAATATATTTTAGAAGCTAAAATATCCAAATTTTTCTAATGTATTTCTCTATCTCTAAAAAATAACTATTTTTTTCTTTGCAAGTTTATTATTTAAAAAAGCATTAAAAGCTTTTTCTTCTAAAAAATAATCTTCTATATTCTTTTCTTCCCATTAATAATATTCATATAACATTATATTAATTATATCGTATAAAATAAGCATATAACATAACATTGTGTTACATTAGTTTATCAACATTAAAAGAAATTTCGCCATACAAAAGTTACAATGATTTTTATATTTTTTTCCGGTAAATTCATATTTATATTCCAGTATAATGTCCATTATATCAATAACATAACCGTATACCTAATGCTGCAGTCACACACATCTAGACAATTCTACAGTACGCAGCTCCCCGACACTTGTTGACACATTTGGGGGTCGATTAGTCACGGTCCTCCCCCCAAGGTCCCTCGAATCTCTTTGATGATCTGTGAAAAACCGACTGAGGGGAGGATCGCTGCAGAGCAGCTCTGCAGAGTGCACCCCATAAATCACTCGTTTTCCCGCTGAATACTGTGCAGTGCAGATGTGTGTGTGCCGCCTTATTACAGTATGATATTACATACATTTCGTTCAATATATATAATAGAACAGAAAATAAAATTTTCTAAGCTCTTCATTTCTGTACATATTTTTCGATAAAATATTTTGGCCGACAAACATTTCTAGTGATCGAATTTTAATAAAAAGCTTCAATATTTTGAGTGAAAAATTATTTACTCGTATGCTTATTTCAGCCGGAAAAAAAAGCTGTCATCCATGTTTCTCTAGCAACCGAATCATATTTCTTTTTACTTTAATTAAGTAAAAAAGTATGGCCGTCCACATCTCAGATTTTTTTATGCTTTCTCATTATTTTGCTGCTCTCTTTTTAAACTCAAATATACTTCTTTCGCCTTTTTTAAAATCGCTAACAATTTTATTTAATCTTCTATCAATGACTTTTGTCGAAAGGTTTATACACAAGCATGCTTTGTAAGGTAAAACCATCTGGAATACAGACAAAGAAATAATGTTTGGTGTAATTTTTTTTTTCCTTTTCAAGGTTACGATAATTCGGCGCCATTATGTCTAAAAGTCAGATAAATTAAATTTGCAAATGTTTGGAGGATGAACGGATGATGTGAAGCTCGACAAATAACTTTCATTTCAGATGAGAGCCTTGCGTGACAACTTGCTTACCCCCCAAGGAACGTGCAATTAGTAGAATTGAATCGGATAGCAGTTCGATTCGGAACATGGCTGCCACTGGCGAGATAAGGGCGATGGAGTAGAGATAATGGCGACGTGTTTGATGAATAAAATTGTGCTATGCTGGACAGCTGGAGCGTTGAAAAATGTGCCTTTATTTATGTATTTATTGTGGCTTTTTAGGGGATATAGTCTACTTCTTAAATTTACCTGTGGTCAGTGCTGCAACTGATAACTAAAGAAAATATAGTTTGTTTGTTTTTATCAGAAAAATATGCAAAAAATTTTTAAGAATTTAGGAAGTATATATATATATATACAGTGGAATCTCGATCTATCGTTTTTCAAGGGACCGATTGAAATGAACGATAAATGCGGGAAAACGATAGATATGGAAACACAACAAAGCAATATGATCGTTGGTACTAGATAAAATGAACGACACATACGGAAAAACGATAGATCCAAAAACGATCGATCGAGATTCCACTGTATATATATTCAAGTATAATTTTTTCCATCTATCTATATATATAAAACAATTCCGTGACTGACTGACTGACTGACAGATAACGCACAGACCAAACCGCTGGACCTAAAGGGCTGAAATTTTGCATGGCGATTCTTCTTATAGTGTAGGGACGCACTAAGAGAGATTTTTGAAAAATTCTTCTTACATTTTTTAAATTAAATTTTTAAGCTGTTTTTGTAACTTTTTTTAATAGTTTAACTAACTAGTCATAACTTTTTTTAAAAAATTTGCATTTAAAATAATAATTTGAGGGTTATAAAATTTATATCACGAGAAAGATCATAAAAATTCCTTTAAAATGAAATCCTTTTCGAATCTTTACCTCTATTTTCTGATTTTTGGTGAATTTTTAAAGATTAATTTTTAGAATTTAATTTATTAAATGCTGATCACGAAATATCTTTTCTTTTTGTGATACTTTATATTAATTTTGCGTCACGTCCATAACAACGAAATAAATTGACAAAAAAAATATTAAAATACGCTAAAAGATAAAATTTAACCACTAGACTAATTGAGATGGATGTTTTTTTTTAAGAATTTACTTCAAATTAGTATGTTCCATGGCTATTAAATTAAACCTATATATAAAACTGCAATTTCCCCTTAAAGTATGCTTCCCTATGACGATAAATAAGTCTCAAGGCAAAACTTTAAAATTCGGTGGCGTAGATTTAAGAGAAAATTTGTTTCTCCTACGGTGTTTACGTAACTTGCTCACGCGTAAGTTCGCGGAGGAGACTGGTCATATTTGTTCTGCCCAGTGAAGAAATAAAAAAATTGTTTATAAGAAAATCCTCTAAAGAGCATTTTCATTATTTTTTCATTGTAATTATCCTAAAATGTACTCCGTAGTAAAGCACGGGTATTCAGCTAGTCAGTAAAACAGTAAAACCTGAACTTTAGCAACCCTTACATTTAACTCTTATGCCTCATTTACGCATTCGTGATCGCGCCACTTGCAAGACATTCGCGATACATTAGTCACGCTCCTGCATCGACGCGAATGACCGTTCTCACATTCGCGCCTCATGTTGTCATTTGTGCTTGCGTCAGCCAGGCGTCCGACATCTGGCGCCATTCGCTCCTTTGACTCGTGCCAGAAAACCGCTTCCGAAGCGAGCGCCACGATTGGCGAGGAGAAACGGCGAGAAAACCGTTTACACATTCGCTCCCCGCAATTCGACTCGTCGCTCTCGCGACTGTGTAAATGCGGTGTTACATTTCAACGCTTAGTGTTCTTTTTATATATTAATATGTATTTATTAAAATATATTACAGTGCTCTATATATTAAAGTCTATGTATAGAGAGAATATCCTCTATGTAATCAAAACAACATTTTTTTTCTTATATTATAGCTGTATGAAAACTGTCATAAATTGTAAACATAACCTCGTCGAGGTAAATATTATGTTATGACTTTAAATAAATATTGTTTAACGTATTGTAAACATAATAATGGATTTTCTCTGACAGAGGGAAGGATGTGCCTTTTGAAAATTCTGTCACTTTTCCTCCAGCACATTTAAAAGTACTACTTGCTTTTAGACGAGACCTCTAAGTACAAATATGCACTTGGAGAACGGCCCCTCGTTCCCGCTAAGCAGCGTTAATAGCTCCGCCAGAGCAGGTCTTGTTTAGTTACTCTCTGCTCAGGGGTTGTTTATATACAAAGTACTCCTGTTATCCACTGTTTTCGTCAATGCGGGAAAAAAAAAAGAATGGTGTTACACTCCCCTCCCTGCGTTTCTTGAAAGAATTCCCCTGTTAAAACACTGCATGGAGCACAGGGATGATGAGATGTGTTTGTTTCTTCTGGAGCTTTCTGACTTCCCCCGCCCGCAGACGATTGTTAGTATCTAAACACGGAACAAGTGGCCACTTTTATTAAAAGGACTCTTTCACGTCTTTATGACCTTACTATTATATAATTTCGATATTTATGAACGGACGTATAAATGGAAGTTATTAGATTATATCACAGATGTATATATATATTTGCCATGTCTACCAGTTTAGTATTATTATATTGTGCGAGATGGCAGTTCTTGTTACAAGTCTAGGTAGGAAATTAGAAGAGCTTCTGACGTCAACACAATTACAGATTTTGTCGTTTAAATACTAGTTTGATGGAAGTCAAAAACATAAACCCCCCAGAAAACAAGAGCTAGTGTTTCAATTGCTGTATGTTAAAAAAATAATAAAAAAATAATAAAATAAATAAATTTTTAAAAAAATTGTTGAAATAAAAAATTGCGAAAAACAAAATTAATGATTATTATAAACATTAAATAACTAAAAATATTAATGGATTACTTAATTTAAAATTTACAAACATTAAAAAATGTCACAAACTGAATTCTTGTTCTATAAATTTAGTCTCTTAAATATTCATTTCTTAATTTACTGATTTGTTTTATGCATCTTTAAATTTATGGCATATCTTTGATTTTTTTCTTTTTTTTTTCTCTGATGTTGATGTGTATTTTTGATTTTCCTGTTAATACTGTTTATAGCATGGATCATGCTCTGTACTTCATGTATAACTATCATATTCGCTAGCTTGTTCTACAATTATTGTTTAGCAGTTCACAATTTTGTTTTCTCTCCACTTCATCTTTATACCAATAGATTACTTTTACCCTGCAATTTTCCCCCAAAATTAATCAAGCTATATATACATATTTAATTTGCTAACTGAGTAATTTCAGAAGTGAAATCTTTCGCCGGTAGAATTTATCAGCTGCGAAAAATACAAAAATTTCGTATTTCTTGACATTTTACATTTTATAAATACAAAGTTTTATTATTTCTGAAGTTTTTAAATTCTAGTCTTCTCCGAGTTATTCATTTCATACTAAAGTATAATGTACAAAAGTAAATAAACTTTTACTGTACAGTATGCATATTTGCTAAATTCTGTTTATTATATATACTTCATATTGTCGGTAAACGTTTGTATGAGATATTTCTGAGATGATGCGTCGAATAACATGAAATTGAAAAAAGTGAGACCTTTATGTTCATTTCCCACTGTAAAAGGTAAAATTGTCTTATTATTTTAGGTTTCAAGAGCCGTTATAATCGGACTTATCCATTATCGTGATAAAACAATATTTTAGTTTCGTTCTTTAATGCTCTTATATATCAAAAGGAAGATAAATGATTATCAAGATTAGAAGATCCAATCTTTAATATCAAACGATACTAAAAGAAATAAAACCTTGCTAATTCGCGGAGAGCTTCTTTCTCCGTTGCTAATGCAACCGACAAGTACAGCTACTTAGCCAAGGCCGTTCGCCGGTCCAATAACGAAAATGACTTGGCGCCCGAATTTGGCGAAGGAAAAAGTCCTTCTAATTCACTGGAGGGGAACGTTATTTTAATCCGTTTCTGATACTTGGCACCATTTCCATGATTCGATAACGCTGAAGGTACTTCCACTGCGTAAAGAATTTTTTTTTCTCTGCTATTCCCCTCTTTGAGGTAGTGTTACAGCAGTTTTTGTCGAGAAAAAATTTACGGTGGGAGAAGGCTGTACTTTTTTTTTTTAAACAGATAAACGTAATCTCTTTTTTTTTTCGTTCGTTTTGTTTGTTTACGAGTTTTAACTCTCTTGTCATCGGTTTAATTGCCTAAATGAGTCTTTAAAGTCGATACTCCCCCCCCCCCGCAATCCCCCCCCCCACGGGATCTGTTACAGACTTTCTTTTTTTTTATTTCAGTGTTCCTCCTAGAGAAATATCGATGTCTAAAAGGTATTAAATTAATTTAATTTTGCAGTTAGTACGAGGGTATTTTTTCAGTATGTTTAAATAATTTTTTGATAAAAATATCAATGGTTTAGAAACTCAAGAGACTTATTGTATGTATTTCAAAAGATTATTACAGTGCCTTGGAACAGTAGCTCTAAAGTTAATTTATTTCTCTTGTTATTCAAAACTATTTATGATAACTACGTATTTCGCTCATTTCGTTCTCAACTTTTTTAGATTTTTTTTTACTGCCTTTTAAAAGGCTTTAATACTTCCTACGTACAATCAGCGAATTTTCGGTCTATTGATACTAGTTACTGATAATGCTGGAATAAAATCTTTCCAATTAAATTAGTACGTTACAATTTTTAATGTCACTCCCCACTCCGTTGCTGTAAACATATATGCCTAAAAGACTTTTTATTTGTGTCACACGAACACACAAACACACACACATACACACATTAAAAAAATAATAATAATATTTTTTAAAAACTTAAAGAGCAGTATAACAACGTACGATATGTATTGCTACCACCAGTCATTCTTATTTTATTTTTTCTAAACTTGTCTTTGCCCGGGACGAAGCAAGATTGAAATTTTTGACTAGATCAATATTTAAATTGAATCAAATATGGGTGAACGTCTTAACGAAAATTATGAAACAATTTAAGCACAAAATATTAAATACAAAAAGGGAAATCGAATACTTCCGTGTACTACCAGTCAACAGTCGAAATAAACACCCAAGACATGAATATTCCAAGATGATAGAAGTAAATTAATATTAAAAACGGTATTTAGTAAGAAAGCAAAATTTTATGAACATTTTCCAAGCCTTCAAGAGTTATTTTAATCATAAATTCTTATTAACACATTTTAAATTATTTATTTGAGTATATTTTTTACTCGACACTTGTGACTGAAGTAGATAGTATCATTTATCGTTCAGCATATGCTTGTTTATATCTGTTATCAATATCATGTTTAAAAAGTTCATTACTGTTTTAATAACAGTGTGAGAAACAGAATTCCTAAATATGAGATTTCCTCTCATCGCCGGAACTGTTTAGGGATAAATCCGCTAGCTTCGAAGTCTAGAGGTGTGGGTTCGGTTACTGCCCCAATTGGAAGTCGGGCATAGTGGTACTCGACCTGAAAAAAAAATCGATTCAGTTAAGAAGTGTACAACAAATGTTCATCGGGATAATACATTAACATTGTATTATAATTAGAAGAATGTCAATTTAAAAAAAAATATGTACAGGGCAGCATTTCGAATGAAACTATTAGGTGGACCTGGTAATCGAATCCGGTCTTACTGCTTGCCCGAAGAAAGTATACTGACTACTACAGTATTAGCATTAAGCCATGTTGAGATCTCCTTTAACATACAGTACTTTAGCAATAATAATAACTGATAATAATTAGTCAATTTTCCTCGTTGGTGACTGGACATTCCGTTTTTAAGGAAAGTGATAAGAACGAGTTATCTCGGTAAATTTTATAATACTTTACATAGGATTCATTATTTCAAAAGCTGACCACTACCTATACATTTATTGCTTATTTAATGATATCGTGATACATTAGCATATTATTTAACTAATCCTTATTAATGAAATATCAGTGAATAATGAGGGTTAGTATCTTTTAAGTGTAGTCGCGCTAAAGAAAAAAAAATTCTCCTAAAAGAAAAACAAGAACTCTAATATAAGTGTGCGTGGCAGTTATCACAAAATACATGCGTGAAAGACTAATTCTTCTTAATTATTCATATACTCAACTAGCTGAATACCGTGCTTCGCTACGGAGTACATTCAAATTAAATGCAACGGTCAATGTATGCAATTAATGCCAAAAAAAAATTATAAAAAAAATCGTAATGGATATTTTTATGAACAAAATAATGTAGAAGAAAATATTCAAATTAAATCTAATAGAACATACTAAAGAATATAGTACAGTTAATATAGTACAGTTTGAAGAACATTTCTTTTACTGTATTTTAATATTATTTTGGATAATGTCCAATCGTCTGCCGCATTAGAAAGGAAAAAAAAAATGTCGATTTATTTCGTTGTTATGCACGTGACGTAAAATTAATTTAAAGTTTCCCAAAAAGAAAAGAAAACACGAGATCAGCATTTAATAAATTAAAATTCTAAAAATTAATCTTTAAAAATTCACCAAAAAGCAGAAAATGGAGGTAAAGATTCGAAAAAGATTTCATTTTAAAGGAATTTTAATGATCTTTCTCGTGATATAAATTTTATAACCCTCAGATTATTATTTTAAATGCGAACTTTAAAGAATGTTACCAAAAACAGCTTAAAAATTTAATTTAAGAAAATCCAAGAAGAATTTTTCAAAAAAATTTTCTTAGTGCACCCCTACACTATAAGAATAATCGCCATGCAAAATTTCAACCCTTTAGCTCCAGCGGTTTGATCTGTGCGTTATCTGTCAGTCAGTCAGTCAGTCACGGAACTGTTTTATATATGATGCGGTGAAAGGCAAAGTGGTGTAAGTCACATTTTCAAAAAATTTTTTTTTATTTGAGGGCAAAAATATAATATCCATGTTCAATTTATAGTGGAATTGCAAATAATTATTATTTGCAATATTATAATATTTTTTCTGGATTATAATTTATTCAATTTAAAGTGGAATTTTTTGTAGTTTTTGCAGTAAAACGCCTTTGACTTACACCACTTGACTTACTGACTTAACACCACTTTACCTTTCACCGCCTCATATATAGATGACTAATTATTTAATTTTATTTATTGTCCTATTTTTATAAAATAACACCTCAAGCGCTTGCAAAACTCTCTCTAATTAGAACTGCCAGTATGTTAGAATTGCCGTTCTGTTCTTGTATCCGCAGTTTTGGAAAAAGATTGATGCGTCCCAGAACAGTGGAAGATGACGCCAGACAGTATGGGAGGGAAAACCGACCGATTCTTCGACTGCTGCCAGTATGCGCTACACTTTCTCGCTCCTCATCTATTTCTACGCTACTTTGCATGTTAAATAATCCCCGCACGCGTGTTTAAATGATTTGGAATTCTCGTCTTCGGAGAGTGTAAATCGAGTCAAGGTTGCCTGCGGAAGCGAGGAAAGGAAATTGAGAACGAAGAGAGAGAGAGCTCAGTGTGTTTCGGAACGCAGTGACAGGGATAAGGGATGGGTTGTGAATCGTCTGCCGTTTTAATTGTCTCGCCGAGTCGCGTTTATATAATGCGAATATTGTTGGTTGACAAAGCGATACCAGACAATGAGCTAGACGAGACCTGCCGCTGAGGAAAGGAATTACACCTGAACCCAGCGCCTTACTGTTAAAAGTCGTATATATTTCTATTTTTATATGAATTTATTTTCCCAATTTATTACAGTTTTCTCCCGAATTGTTTCCTTGTAGAATTACCTCCCAAATAATGAGGAGCATGCTAGGTAATTGGAAAAGATTTCAGGTGTTGAAATCGGGTGAAAAGTAAACATTGTTAGTCACCAGGTAACGTCTGGTAATTGAAAAAGATAACTCTTCGTAGATATTCGAAAATAAATATTTCGACTGTTCTAAAGATATATTATTATGTCTTGAACATGGCTAAACACTTATTTTATTAATCTTATGAATGCAATAGGAAACAAAAACACTCGCCCTTTTTCGAGGAATGAGAGAAAATTATGGCCATCTGTTGATTCCCTTTAGAAATGAAAGATTTTCATCCAAAATCGTTAGAATTTATCCCAAATAACACTTAATGTATGTTGACCAAGTTAAAGAAACCCTTTCCGAAGTTCCAAATTCCTATTATTGGTCAAAACACTCAATTTTTAATCAAACTTTCGTTATTATATGTTTACGTTTGCGTTCAAAAGGGAAAAACAGAATTAGGATTAAATCTATTGTTATTCTCTTTTGCTAAAAATTGCATCGCGTTTTAGTGACAAAACATTTTTTTTAAAATTGTTCATCGGAGTCTTGAAAAAAATTGTATCCCTTTTTCACGATGGAAAGTCTCTGATTTTGCTGAAAAGAAATTAGCGGAATGCGCGATTTTACCGCAGGGAGCAGCAATAAGGAAATTTATTTAATCTACCTGGTAATTATTTATTTTGATTTATCTAAAAGGATGTTCTACAGAGAACGATCAAATTTTTTTATGAATATTCATCGCAGCGTTTTTGCTGTTCTTTGGATTGTAACCTAGGGTCAGATATTCCATCCCCGGTTCCTAGCAGACTGCAAAATTATCCATACGCCCTTCCCTTTATAATTCTCAAACTGTTTTGGCATGTATTACTTCTGTTAAAGAGTCTACAGGAGGTTGTTAAACTCTTATTATGTACTCCAACAGCAAGCTTAACTTAGGCACGTATTTTTATTTTATACATTGTAGGCCGTGGGATCTGAAACTCTAATGCGATTTGTATTAAGTACCAAATATTACACCAGCAACTTAAAAACGCAACAGAATCCTACTTTTAGATAGCAGCTTTACATGTTCGTTTGCTTTGTTGTTCCAAAGAGTAGCCCATTGTGTAAATGAAACCAGGCCACAATTTCTCTGAAGAAATACATATAAGATACATGATTTTATGGCATTTAAGTGTCCCTTTATACTAAACTGCTCCCATATGAAATTGGGGGAAAAAATCCTTATGTGAATTTTTATCAACTATTTGATACTGTGACATCTCTGGCCTGTGACTTAGAGTCGAATTCAACACTCCAGGTAGCGTGTATAACAGGTGACGTGAACTAAATTAGACAGCCAGACTAATAGATTAATTAAATTAAAAATACGCTTTTTATTTAAGTGCACTGGATTACATATGAATGATTAAGTCATAATTATAGAACACAATATACAGGGTAAGTAAAGATGAGTCGATATCACACACTACTGCTATATTCCAAAGAAAGATGAGTCGATTTCACAAACACTATTCAGTGATCAGATCCTCGGGGAACAGGATCGGAACACAGAATGCTGACACTGTCCAAGAATATCAGCTAAATGCTGGGTGGAAAAATGGGTTTTGTGCCGTTTAAAAGGTTTTTAAGATATTTATGATTAAAGTTTAACAGGTTCGATCAACAATTACTAATTACCCATTACTAATTACCCAGGTTCGATTTAACCCAGCGTGTAAGTCTGTAGAAAGGAGACACAACTAAATGCTTTAAATGATGAGGACTGTGGCGTCACGACAAGTAGTAAGACTATTCTCTCTGAGGCATTTTGAAGAAATTTCACAACTATTGATCCATACCAAGAAAGACAGAGTTCTAATTAACAAACGAAGGCCAAATTTTTAAAACACAAACTTAACAAGTCGATTTATTTACAAAAATAATTAAACATTAAACACTTCCGACATAATCACTTAATGTACGTGCAGATTCACAAATACACGCTCAAGGGCCCATTCTCGGCCCAACAACACAGGAGCCCAGCAAAAACACGTCTATCCCGCTCGGATTTTATACAGCGTCTCCCCCTCCAATGTCTGAATTTTCAAAGGGGTGGAGGGCCCGGCAGATTATCGGCTGACAGGTCTTCTTAGACGCCGAACTTTACTACATTGCAGTGCTGGGTGGAAATTAATGGGTTTTGTGCCGTTTAAAGTTTTATAAGATTAAAGTTAAAATATTCACAGGGTTTGATTACTAATTAGTTATTACCTATTAATAATTACCCAGGTTCGTTTTAACCCCAGCATGTAAACACTGTAGAGAAGATAGACACAACTTAAATGTTTATATAAATGATGAGGACCAATATTTAAAAATTAACAACGAATATTTATTACACAAATAAACAGTTGTAGGTAAAGGGGCAGGGTGGACTCGAGAGTCCACCACAGGGCAAGCCCGCAGGCTATTCGCCCTCTGCACACCTCTATATCCTCTGCACACACTCTCTCTAACTCTGTATCATTTCTACCCCTTAATGTTTATCTCAACTTTTTGCATACATGTTTTCACCTTCCAATCACAATATTTTCTTCTCCACCTAAACTCCACCTACGTCTTAAAACCCTTTTCTAGTGGCCCTAATATTTCTCTTTTATTAAAATCACACTTCTCATTGGACCTATACTTATTTCACATTTTTCCCCTGTTCCTTTCTACATTTTTCTTATATTTTATTTTCTAACACCTGGTCAGTTTTATAACATCTTTTCCTGACCATGATCCGACAATACTGCTACTGTTGCGTAAATTTCACTATAATGCTTTGAATTCTTATTCCTTATTCTAAAGGGGCTTTTTCGACTGACCCTCGTCCAACGCAACTCTTTTATCATGGGGCCTTTTAACTAACCGCAATTCTACTTTACTACTGAGCCTTTTCTTATGGGGCCTTTATATGGGAGCGGCGGCTATTTCCAAACCTTCCCCTCTCTACCATAAATATATTTTTATTGCGTACGTTTCCCTTTTCTAACAATCTTTTAAACTTATGTAAAAGGCCTTTTCTTATGCTGACCACTATACAGGGCTAACTCCTGAATCTACCCTTCCTCTGCGTCTCCAATTTATAGCTGACTCTTTTTTATCCTTTCACTACGTTTTACAATGCATAAAGAATCTTAAACATGACTTGCAGCTGTTAACAATCTCCGAAAACCTTTTGCTGGCTTAAAGAGCCACCAATACTCACAAAAGTCTCAGAAAAAGAAAAAAAAAATTTTAAAAAAAGAAAAAAAAGTTGTACGTCCCGATTTGAGATTTAATACCTAATTGGTTGAGAGACCTACTACTAGATGGCGGAGGACCCAAATTTAAATGATAAACATACATATATAGCACAAAAATACCAGGTTATATATATACAACACACAAAAAAAATTATCAAATTCTAATCAATGTAAAAGTAGACTCGTTAGGATAATATTCTTAGTAAAATTTAACACTTTCAACCAAGATAAATGGCTTCTTTTTCCAAAATTAATCCTGATAGTAACACTTGTGCTTAGGTATTAATATAGGGGAAAATTATCCAGTAATAATGTAATATAAAGCATAAATAAGAATGAATAAATTAAAAGAGTACAATAAAATTATAAATAATGCCCACACACAAAATTTGAGTTGCTGAAAAAAAATTGATATAACCAATGTTAAAATAGGCTTACTAGAACAAACTCGTAGCATAAATGGATACTGGTAACCAACCTAAATAACATTTTGTAGCTAAAATATAATTAAAAGTAACTCTTGGGCTTGAGACAGACACAAAAAAATTAGTTTAACAATTAGCCTAATCATAATATATATGAGTTGCTTGAAAAAATAAATGAAACAGATAATACTGAGTTATATATAATTTAAAAAAAATATTTTCCAGAGTGTAAATGATTGGAAAATAATTGCCAATAGCATAGACGAAGTATGCAATGCCAACCATAATGAAACAAAATTCTTAGTAAAATCAATACTGATAACCTTCATAAATAACACTTCCTCTGCGTCTCCAATTTATAGCTGACTCTTTTTTATCCTTTCACTACGTTTTACAATGCATAAAGAATCTTAAACATGACTTGCAGCTGTTAACAATCTCCGAAAACCTTTTGCTGGCTTAAAGAGCCAGCAGCAGAACGTCAAGATGACAGCTTTAGTGGCTGCATCTGTAAGGAAAACGGTTTTTAATCCCCCCACGTGTTCCGAACTGGTGGAAACGAACAACACATTCTTTGAAAAACACGCAGCTGTGTTTTAGCCCTTGTGGGGTCTCGGGAAAAAAGACCATATTTCCAGTACGCTACAGCTCCTCCACGCTCCAGGAAGCTTTTTCTTCGCAGACGAAAAAGTTTGTCCGTCGACCACCTACACCACCAATAGCACAGTTTGTGCACCGGCAAATAGCACAGTTTTGCACTGGCATACAGAGGAGTTGAAACAAAAACACATAGCTAGCACCACCTTTAACACTCAAGTTGCAACCAAATTTAAACAAAGCACATAACCAAAATTTTGAAAATTTATTAACCTATTAAATTCGCGTTCAGTGCATTTATTTTGTACGGGATGTCATTTTCAATAAAAACACTTAATTTTCATAAATCAATATTCATTCACTGATAAGAAACAAAAATAATACTAATAAACACTTAAGTACACATACCAAAATACAACAATCATATACCTTTCTATTGCATGAAAAAAAATCAATTTAATAACACATACAAGCAATACAAGGTAAATCAACCTCCTGTGTATTTAATCTGGATTTTCAACATGGGCTATCCACTTACTAATAATTAAAAAATTCAAAAACGTGATGCCCATGTGAACCACAGGTAGATGCATAGTGCAACTCATTCCAGGCTTACAACCCGAAACGAAATACAAGTCAATCAAGCTCTCTCTCGACCGATCTACCTCCGAAATCAACCCTTTACTCTTTCTCATCACCTCTCCCGATGCAAGATGTTTACTTCCTAACCCGAAAGAAAAACCGGAACTCTCAGATTGGACCATTTGGCCCTTGCAGGTAACCCTGATCTCTTAACCGAAATTCCAGCTTCTGAAACGACCACAGAATGCGCCATCTCTATCTCTATCGCTATCTCCTCTCCCAAATTCCTTTGTAAACTTAACACTCTATTACCCTCATGTTCTTCACCTTCTCTCATATCCATTACCCCTTTTTCAATTCCGAAATTTCCTAACTCTCCCGGAGTCACTAACAATTCTCCTAAGTCTTCGTTCTTATCTTTCCAACGTGAGTCGGATTCATCGGGTTCATCGACCTCCTGCCCTAACAGCAAACTTTCCTTCCTTTCCCCACAACTCTGCTGGCCTTTCTCAGATGCCCCCCGAATGTTTTCAAAACACAGCACGGTTACTCCCTCATTTTCCTCTGTCGTAATTTTTCCAGACTCAACTAGACTTTCCCCTTTCGCCTCCACCCAAAATCGTTGAGCAAGGTCCTTTCCCCGACTGTTTTCACAGCTAAAATCTACCTCTTTCTTCTGTTCTTCAATTTGCTCAGAATCATAATTCAATGTTTCCCTTACCGTATTCTGTTGATATTCTAGGGTCGCCAAATGGGCCTGATACATAATCTGCAATTGTTGTAATTCGAGAGCTCTGGCTTTTTCCAGCTTTTCCATAGCCAAAATCCTATCCTTTTTCCAGCTTTTCCATAGCCAAAATCCTATCTTTTTCCTCTTTCTCCCTAGCCGCTTTTTCTTGCTGTAATCTGTCTTGCATAATGGTTTCAAGAAGACCCCTAACAAAATTCTCCTCGTAATTTGGACTACTCTCTATTAATTTTTTCAGATGGATTATTAATGCATCTGGGGCGGGCTGTTGACTCAACCTCATTGTCAAAATTTTCAAATCTGCCTTTCTCCCTTTACTGGGATAAGCCATTTTTACACCCTAAAACAATCACAAATTTATAAGCACAGGTCAGGAAATTTTTAAAAAAACTCAAAATAACTAAAACACCTTCAATTAAATTTTCTTCGTGAAACCATGTATTTTACAATGGGATCATACACATAAACAAACAAAATAGCAAAAATTTCATATATAACACTTTAGCTTAACTTTTCCAAATTGCAATAATAACTTTTTCAAAATCAAAACATTAGATTAACCTTTTTAACATTCGATAACACACAAAAACAATACTTCTACATAGCAAGTCGTTGAATAATCGTTTATCCCGCTACTATAATTGAGATATACAGCTTGTATATTTTCCACAAAGGCACTAGTTTAGTCAACCTTTTATTTAAAAAACTCAATTAATAACCAAGTACCAAACGTTAATCAACACTTATACCGCTACAAGCATTTACCGGAATATACAGTTTGTATTTCCAACTCACAAAGGCACTAGCTTAGTTAACCTTTGACAACAATTAGAAGCTTCTAATTAACAACGTTAGTTAACGTACAAAAACTCTCAATACATGCTTTAAAAAAAATTATCGAGAGAAACAAAAAAAAAACACTGTATTTATTTTTTAAACCAAACAGTTTGTGACAGTAGCTTACCAAAAAATATCAAAAAACTCAAATAATAACTGTTTAAAAAATTATCGAGAAAAAAAATACCACTTGTATCTATTTTTTTTAAACATTTTAGGCAATACAACCAGGGTAGTTTTTACCCTCCACAAGAATTACAACTTGCATCATAGCTAGCTTAGCCATTCACACGTTACATATAAACACTACGGTTGCAAAATACACTACTTTTGTCCCCACAAAACAATTGCACTGATATGTATTTTTCCAGCAATTCATCACAACTTAAAACTTAAAATTATTTCCGAAAAATACCTATCCAAAAAACAAAAGAAAACAATGCAACTTTGAGTATCTAAAAGCAGTACTCACCCCTTTTTGCAGGCAACAGCAGAAAAGTCATCGGTCACTCGCAGACACTCTCCACAACACGGATGACACATTAATACACTTTTACTTCCAGTAGATCTTGACCACCACACACAATACGTAGAAAACGAAACTCTCCATCTGACGCGAAACATTCTCAATTTCACTGCGGCGGGGAAAACACTAGCCAGAGCCCTCTTCTTGACTGCACCATGAAAACCACCGGAGCATCGGGGGGGGGGGGGCTACTCCATCCGTTCTACCTCGACGCTGGGTCGATGACCTCTTAACTTTCGCGGAGCACTGCTACGGCGGCATAAAAAAATCTGTACATTCTATGGGCCCGAGAAACATGACCCGCAATTTGGCATACTGACTCTGCTTTCAAAACCGGGTACGGATCCAACCGCTGATCACCAATTAAGCTGTGGCGTCACGACAAGTAGTAAGGCTATTCTCTCTGAGGCATTTTGAAGAAATTTCACAACTATTGATCCATACCAAGAAAGACAGAGTTCTAATTAACAAACGAAGGCCAAATTTTTAAAACACAAACTTAACAAGTCGATTTATTTACAAAAATATTTAAACATTAAACACTTCCGACATAATCACTTAATGTACGTGCAGATTCACAAATACACGCTCAAGGGCCCATTCTCGGCCCAACAACACAGGAGCCTAGCAAAAACACGTCTATCCCGCTCGGATTTTATACAGCGTCTCCCCCTCCAATGTCTGGATTTTCAAAGGGGTGGAGGGCCCGGCAGATTATCGGCTGACAGGTCTTCTTAGACGCCGAACTTTACTACATTGCAGAACGTCAAGATGACAGCTTTAGTGGCTGCATCTGTAAGGAAAACGGTTTTTAATCCCCCCGCGTGTTCCGAACTGGTGGAACCGAACAACACATTCTTTGAAAAACACGCAGCTGTGTTTTATTCCTTGTGGGGTCTCGGGAAAAAAAGCCCATATTTCCAGTACGCCACAGGACCAATATTTACAAATTAACAAAGAATATTTATTACCGCAAATAAGCAATTAACTTATACAATATAAAATTATTACTATTCGCATAACTACATGAATAAATAATAATGTGCTAAAATGATTAATATTTTTCTAAGTAGCAAATTGGGTCCTCACCGAATTAAAATAGCCAGGTACATATCATTTAAGTGATATTCAGTTTAAATCTTAATCTTAAAATAGTACTGTCAATATCAACCTAATTGTAAAGACTGACTCACCCCAAAATCGGCTTGCCTAAGAATCTGGAATCCTGCTCCATCTTTTCCGCAGGGCGACTCGAAAGCCCCAACCCCAGAGCGGGGACCGAAGGCCCTTTTCTCACTGCGAAAGAATCTCGTCTATGTCTGTATCTCTCTGTCTGAAAATCTCATTTCTACCTCTTAATATTAATCTCTACTTTTACATATTCCTCTCTCCCCTCCAATCATAATATTCTCTTTTTCCTCTTAAACTCCACCTACGTCTTAAAACTTTTTCCTAGTGGCTATAATATTTTTCTTTATTAAATTCATACTCTCATTGGACCTATACTTTTCTCACATTTTTCCCCTTTTTCCTTTCCTTCATTTTTCTTATATTTTATTTTTCTTACCACCTGGTCAGTCTAAAGACTTTCCTTTTTACTGTTGCGCAAATTCCTTTCAATATAATCCTTTCATTTCTTAAATTCAATATTCTAAAGGGGCTTTTCCCGACTGACCCTCTTCCGCACCAGACTATTCATGAGAGTGGAGCGGGCCTTTTTAACTCACCGGTTTCTCAGTCAAAGGACACGGCGGCGACTATTTCTAAACTTTTCCCTTACACCATAAATATATTTTTATTGCTTACATTTTCTTTCTTAGGTTGACCACTACAATCGGGTTCCTCAAACCTTCCTCTCCGTATCAAAATTTTATGGCTAACTCTTTTTAACTTGTTTCTTACCCTTTTCACAACGTTTTACAATGCATAAAGAAATCTAACCATGGCTTGCAGCTGCTAAAAATTCTCCGAGAAAGAGACAGCATAAAGTCATCGGTGAATATTTTAACGTTCGTTAACCCAGGATTAGTTATCCTTAACTAGAGCTACTAGCTCTCAGGTCTCTAAATGAAAGTTTTGCAACTTAGAACCTATCTGCAATAATCTCGAGAGAAAATCTCTCTTCACTTTTTCACCACCGAATTCTCCGAGTTTAATACTTCGAAGATCACCCATGAACTGCCTAAGCAGCTGACGTCTTCAGCTCTTCAGCAACTCTCCGCATCTTTTATAAGTTTATTCCCTGGAGGGAAATTTCAATTTTCGCTCCTTCGAGCCCGTCTTCCCATTAGTTTGAACCTGTTTCCGTGTGCACAATTATGTTAATTAATTTATCGATACAATATCGAGAACTTCCGTATCGATATTCTTCAGAGGGCGGTTAACTATTAGGCTATAGTGTCTCATTTCCCGCCGTCGTGGCACCACCTCACTGTACTCCGTTATACCACCTGCTAACTGGCCGGCTGACTTGTCGTTCCCCGTTCGCTCCGAGGGGAGGAAATACCACAGATTTAACATCTCTGAAGGAATTATATGGTTTTAAGTTCCACTGTTGTTTTGTAAGCGGCACCTTAATAGTCTTTAAGGCTTTGAGGTGTGGAAATACCACAATACCTTTTAAAGTCAATTTTAAAATGTTCAACAGTTGGAATATCATTGAACAGCCATTCTCTTCAATTATTTGCACTATAATATAAATTATATACACATGGATATAGTATATAATTAAGATATTCTTAGAGAAATGGTTCCAAATTTTCTCTTTTTAAGTTAGTTTTAAGTTAGTAACCACGCATTTTACAATGACTAACAGGAAGCTTGTTGAAAATGCAAACGGGAACAAACAATTTTTTTTTAATTAACAATATAATTAAATGGAAGGCTACGTGTTTTGAACAATGAACTATTAATTTGTTCGAGACATATAGCCATCCATTCAATTATGTTGTGGAAATTAAGACGTGGTTTGTTCCCATTCACACATTTTACATTTTTTCAGATAAGAATGTTTACATTGGGTGTGTTGTTTATTGTAAATTTTAAGCAACTATAGCTGCAACCCCGTTTTAAAATTAACAAATCCGAAAACAAGCTAGATAGGTAACTCTATCGAACTTAGCATTTGAATTACAGAAAGGTCACACAAATTGCAATGATATTTATGATATCGAGAAACGCAGGGTATCTACGTGCTTGAAGAAAAGAAAAGACAAATACACGTATATGCCAAACAAAAACAGCTTGATAGCTATAAAACGACCCAAACCACAGTCGTTGTTTACAAAAGAACGCTCCTTGAACATAGCTTTTCACCGACAGATGTATTGACCGAACGTGGAAAAAAACAAATAAATACACTTGTTTACGTCGATAATCTGGTAATTTCTTTACTACAAAAATAGTTTCTTTTTCCGAAGCTCAGTCTGCTGAAGAAAGGCAATTTATTTTCTGCCTCTAAACGGGCGCGTGGGGCGTAACTCTTTGTGTTTATTGTACACGACTGTAATTACTGTTTATTGTAGTAGGAAGCGGAGTCGCTCCGAAACTGCAATTCGTGGCACTCCAGGAATCCGCCCGGTGATAATAGGGGTCTCCGCTGCTGTAGAGATCTTTCCTCAACCAGATTCTTTTACAGGTTTGAGTTAAGGATCTACTATGCAGTTGTAAAAAAACTTATTCATGAAATAAAAATTTGAGTATACCTAAGAAAAATAAATTTCTAAAGAGCCATCGCTTGACGATTGTTCGAGAATATTGCTTTCCAACAAAGCTTTATGCCGTTTTTTTTTTTTTGTATTATCAGAAATTTATATCTATAATTTTTAGAATAATCATCATTGCTGCATTTACTTTTCTTTTTCCTAATTCTCTTGTGTGTGTATGTGTGTATGTATGTATCTACACACACACACACACACACACACATATATATATATATATATATATATACATACATACATAATACTAAATAGTTCAAAAAAATTATACACCTAATTCAAGTCTAAATAATTTATTACTAATCATCATTTTTGGTAAAGTGCTCTATTAAGATTGAAAAAGAAAATGAAGATTTACTGTAACATATTTTATAATGTAGGATTACGTTCCTCCATAACGGTCCTCCGGAAAGCAAAATTTCAGACGCTAAAACCGTCCGTCATATAAGTACGTCAAATATTCGCTTTTTAGTTTGATTCAATGTACAGTTCCTGCATAGATTGTACAATAAATTATAGTAATAAAATACTTTTTGTTGAATTTTGTTACAAAACATAGTTTTTTATCGTAATAAACTGCTTAGTGAAGTGTAAGTCTGCTATCGTGTAAGTCTGCTTAGTGAAGGATTTTGTTTTGCTTATTACCCATATTATTACCCTGATTATCCGGATTGCCAATGGTCCCAGTTATTCTGGATAAACGAGGTTTTACCAAATTTAACGGCACTGGTCGGGATTCGATCCGAGGACCCTCAATAGCGAAAGCTGACGCGCTACCGCTAGGTTACCTTGGCCCTTGTTTGATTGAGCCGCACAGGGCAGTGGAGCTCAATCTGTGGCTCTGTGGGGTAGCTTTCTACAAAACATTAGTAAGATCTCTTGAGATCCTGACGCGGCAGGAAAATTTTACCTGTGATTAACTTCAAAAACTTTTGATATGATATTTTCTTTCGAAGACATATTTAGGTATGTTGCGTATGTTTATTTTCTCTGTGCACCTAAAAGATTCAATGCCATAAATCTGGAGGTTAGTTCATGTCCCTTTCTCTCTCATTAAAAACTTTACACGTACTCAATTTCTCAATTTAATTTCAAGGACTGAAATTTTTATTCGACACATTTGTTCCTCGTCTTTCGCTCTTTCCCCCCTTTTTTTTCAATGAAAAGCCGAAAAAAAATTGAAAAAAAAATTTAAGAGACCTTTTTTTTAAGTAAAAATTTTTAGTGATCCTAACGATTCTCTTCATGAGATATTGACGAGCCAATAATGAGAAGCATTCTTTAAATACATTTTATTACAATGGAAATATTTTTATTACAGGTGTTTCGTTTTAAAGCTTTAAGGGGTTGTGGACTAAATTGCCGAAAATCGAACAAAAATTGGAATTTTTTTTCTTGTTGTATTAATAATTTAAAAATACGTAAATAATGGAATAAAATGCATTTAAAATATGTAGTGAAAAGTAAAATGAAAACTTGGTGGCTTTAGAAAAGTAAATATTAAAGGTAGGTTATGAAAACATCTTTTAAAGGGCTTTTTCTCAAAATGAGTAATTTCCAGATTTGCAAATCTTTGAAATGCTCCTTGCGTCATAATTTTCGACAAAATTTTATAAAATTTATTATAAAGACTCCTATAATACATTAAAATAAAGTTATGTATCCATTTCAGGTTTCGACATCATTCAGATTATCAAATTTTAACTTAAGTGTAGAAAAGTACAAAAATTTCACGAAAATTCAGAATACAAGCATAAAAAAAATTCCTAAAAATTAGCTATTCAGCGAAAGCACAAAGTAATACATAACTCTGTTCAGAATGTATTTATAAGCAATATAAATGCAAAATTTAGAGGGGAAGTTAAAAAATGGATTGCAAGGAGCATTTAAAAAAATAATTTCAATTTCTTAAGTATGAATATTTTAAAAATATTTATAAAATTTCATAAGGTGTTTGATATAGTTATACTTTAATGAATATAAATGCAAAATTTCACATCTCTGAGGTAAAAATTTCAAAAATAGCTTTGTAATCTCCCCCATCCCTTTAACCATTTCAGGGGCAACAACTTCCTCCGTTTGCATGATACAGATTTTTTATCCGATTTTTTTTTTAACCTAAAGGATCTTGAAAATTTTTCCAATCAAAGGTTGCAAAATGTTTTTACTTCTTTAAACTGATAACAGATGGCAGTACTAACTATTTTACTGCTAATTTAACTGGAATACATTGAACGCAAGTGAAAAAAAAAGACTAGTTTTAGGCGTTTGCACTGTGCAAACGGCGCCTTTCAAAGGGTTAAAACTTCAACAATAATTTGCTAGTTACAGTTTAAAAAAACAGTTTGAGATCCACTGGTATAGGTCATTCTATAGATGCGAAGATAGACAAAAAATAAAAAAAAGAAACATTTTCTAACTGTATGTGAAAGAATACAGATAAACACGAATATCACATGGATATTTCTAGAAAAAATTGCAGTCCACGAAATTCAAGAATTCAACAAAGCACGCGCAAAAAATTACTTCTTAGACCCATGATTACCAATTACACCATCAGCCCATATGTCATCGGTATATGAATGCATGCATTTTTTGTAGTTTACTACTCCTTTAGTAATCTCTTATTAATAAACTACATTGTTAAAATTATTACACATACATTCAAAAAGGAATTAAAATACATACATTCATAAATCTATTTTTGGTAATTTGTTCGTAAATCAGCTTATTCGCATTATCGGATTATGATCTAAAGGCTATAACGTAAAGCTTGTTAAGAGTTTAAAAATAGATTTATGTAAGGAAAATGATCCCGTTAAGTTAATCATTTGCACAATCAATAGTTCTTATTACACTGACTCATGATAGCAACCTGGTATAGAAATTAATAGCTTCAATTATGTATTACTTTAACGTTTATAATTATTTTATTACATGCTAACTTTTAATAAAATATTTAATTTAGCTTTACGTATTGTAATGTAATTAACTACCGCTAATTAACTGTTTTAAAGGGTATTTGCTAAACCTGTTATTGCTCTTGCACCAGGGAGTCATGCCATAATCTTATTGAACTTCAAAACTTTTCAGTTTATTGAGTTTGGTACAAATATGTATGCTCTTCACTATGAACTGATTTTTTGTTTCCTTGTGCTGTAACCGTAATTAACTAGCCTCTAAACTTCCTTTTAACTGCATGCGTCTTCAGAGTTTTCCTTGTTGGAAATTGCAAGATCTTTAACTCACGTGACACCTCTCTCTCTCTCTCACGTGTTTGAGAAGATGCACCAGTTGTCTTCCTAAATATGCAATCCTCATGCTAAACTATGGGAAAATCTTACACATTAGCAAACACATATTTTTTAATTCTGTTTGAAGCATAGTAAAGTAAAAGTATAAGTAAAGAATACTTGCTTTTGAAAAATTTGGAGCTTTTGGCAATTAAATTTTTCTATTGATATTTGTTGCTAATATTTAAAAAAAAATTGGAGTGGGGAATTTTTATTTTTCATTTAATTAAATTCATTTATTTATTTAAATTATGAAAAAGGCGTGGCATAATTTAAAAATCAACTTTCAGATGCAAAAAACAGATTTTAAAAATATACAGTAGTTTTCGTTTGCGTAGAAAAATAAACACAGGGAAAAAACACATAAAAATACAAAAAAAAAATAAGCACAAAAATTTCACAGGGTTTGAAGATGTGCGAGGTCAACTCATCTAAAGTCTCAATACATATAATTTTTTTTTTAATATTACAAAAAAAAAAAGCAGATAAATCTGAAACATACCTTTCTTTTCTATCACTTTAGTACACAAAATTACTCTCCTTCCAAACTGCTTCAAAATTAGAATACTCCAACTATTTACAGTTCGTCCTCCACATTCAAGTGGGGTGAAAAAACCTTTAGCGCCCTGTTGTCCTACTTACATATTAACTCTTGAAACAGTTAAACATATTTAACCCACCAAAAAATTAACCAATGTACTTAAATACAACGGTAAGTTCTATGGATTTAAAATGATTGTATTATTACATTGTATTATTAATTATGTTCAGAGACGGAGAAAGGGTGTGTATTGCAAGGGTGGTCAAAGTAAACAGTGTTAAGAATGTCTACGTACTTGGAAATGCCAATAACAGAAAGAAAAAAAATTAATGTTTGATATAAAAGAAATTTTAAGCGACTTTTTTTCCTCATGTTTTTATTTAAAATATTGTTCTCCAGTTCTTACAATAATTAATATAACTAAATTGTTAAGACTGCTGTGTACTGCTGTGTAATCCAATACAAATGGTATTTTCAGATAGCCTGAACTTTTCTGCACCTTGCAACAGGTTTAATTTTATAAATTTCGTCCACTAAAGGAATTAGTGAGTGTTTAAAACTGACTATACCAGATTTTTCCCTGGAATAATTTAAATTTTAAAGTATTATTTGCATTTTTTAAAGACGAAAAAGGCCCCAAGGTGTAAAATTTCTTTCCCTATTACGGAGTACAATTATAAAAAAAAATATTTCCGGTAGTCTCTTCTAACGAAACGACCGTGGGTTATTAACGTAGGATTACTTATCGTTGCCTAGCTCTTTTTTTTTTTCTCATTTTGGTACTTTTCTGTTTAACTATTTAATGCTACTGGGTTTGGGGCAGTGGCAAAATTATAACTCGCGACGCAGGACGGACATTTTTTTTCTTCCCGGAGGGCCGTTATTGAGGAACATAATCCTACGTTTAAAAAAAACAACAGACAAACAAAAAAAAACTTTGAATCCAAGTTGGCAATCCTTGGACACATTTTCTCCATAGGTTAACATTGAGGTGAGCAAATCCAATAGGGTTGGTACACAGCAGCTTTAAATAGTTTTAATGACTTTAATAATGATTTTTCGTTTGATTGTTTTGTCAAATTATTCAAATCTGGCATATATATTGAGTTGTTACAGTTCGTAGTAATTCAGACAAACGTTGATTTGACAACATTGAGCATTGTTTTGTTTTTTATCAACCTACTAAATGAAGAAAGAAAAAGAAAAAAAAGGAAGATTCGCAGCCATAAATTATACCAAAAATGGAATTTATTTGACCTGCCACTAATTTTAATTTTTGGTTTTTTTATTGCTGGTACAAGTTTGTGAAAATATCCTCTAAGAAAAGGATAAAAAGCCACATGCTGGTCACCCCTGATATACATAGTACAGTACTAGATAGCTATAAAATTATTAAAATTTATAAGCAGTTCAGAACAATACTGTGCTTAATAAATTTCCTTAATTTTAGTATAGCTGTCGGCAGTCATAACTCAAACGTTCTTATTTCATTATTGACAGACAACCGGGAAGAGTCAAATCCATGGATGTCGAAATTCAGTAATTATATTATAATCACACCGTCAGCGTGTAACATATCAAACATTTTAATATTCTCATTTTTACTGATACTTCAGTCACCGCTATACACATTTCAGCCTTTTCACTTTATTATTGTTTATTTGCCATTGCCAACTTGCCACGGAAATAAATAAATATAAATTTCAGTTAATTGCTCTCTTATAGAATAATTTTAACTCTTTACTATTTATAAAGAGACAGTTAAAGCTGCAACACGTGCGAAGCCAAAAATGGTAACTTTATCCATCTTCTACATCATCAAGCTGATAATGTTGCCTAAATTCGGAGGAGAGACAAACGCTTTCGACAGCGAAGAGCTAATTTCGCAAAGCCAGGCTCGCTCATTGGCTAATCACCGAAACGTCACTTTTCCGAGTCCAAGGTCTTGCAACTCTCTGTTTAGGTGAATTTATAATCGCTAAACGGCTATTGTTGTTTCGGTTTGGAACAGTGGGAAAGAGGGGAATTATCGCAAATGATATGCTAATAGATTCGAATAAAAAGCTAGTTCGTATATCAATGGAAAGAGGATATATTTTCTCCTCATGAACGTTCAATAGACTATTAATTTACGGCTATATGCTACTCATGTCTGGGAGATGGGTGGAGACAGTTAAGGTGAAATGAGTATTATAAAATGTTTTGGAATATTTTGTTTTTGTTTTTTTGTTAAAGAATCGTTAAATCAAAACATATATTTTGGTTTAAATTTTTAGCACATATAAAATTAATGTCATTGCGTGTGTTTATATGTATATATATATATATATATATATCAGGGCCGCCCAGAGACTTTACGGGGCCTAGGGCAAACTTCTGTTGGGGACCCCAAGAAAAATAAAAAATGGAAAGAGACGAAAACACACATTCAAATTAAGTTACTCATACTTAACATTTTATTACATGAATGATTAACATAATTATTATATTTCATTGCACTGCTCTCTTGTTATATTTTCTGAGGAAATCTAATAAATAATTTTATTTTTTATTTTTTTTTTGGGGGGGGGGGCCCTCCGGCAGTTGGGGGCCTGGGGCAAAGTGCCCCAGTTGCCCTCCCCCTCTGGGCGGCCCTGATATATATATATATATATATATATGTGTGTGGGGGGGGGATAGTTCGCCGTTCGAAGAACAATTAAGAAATAATAATAATACTTAAATTATATTAATCATTTAATTAATCTATATACAGAAATATTTACAAAGGCTTAGTGCCTTTAAGTTACAACGGCCGAACATATCCCAGCTGGTTAAATGCATGCAGGCACTACGCACAATATCTCGGAACTGCACCGGAAGCAATGCACAAGAGTTCGGATTTCAAATGTTCCTCGCGCCTCTTTCTCATTGGCCAGGTGAGTCGGAGTGCCATCTCGCGGCGTCCTTGCTCCTCCGTCCATGGCGTGTATCCTCGATTAACTACATATATATACACTCAAGAGCCAAAACATTATGACCACCCCTACATTTTGCAATGAATTCGCCTGGATGACGTGGAAGGCACGTGATCAGATGGAAGTGGTATTTAACTGCTGCTGGAGAGTCTGAAGAATCATTCTTTCACTTACTTCTGTGTGTGATGGGAAAGGCTGCTGATCTAAGCGACTTTGATAGAGGGCAGATTGTAATGGCTCGAAGGCTCGGAATAAGTATTTCCGAAACTGCACGACTCGTGGGTTGTTCGTGACCTACAGTTGTTAGTACTTATGCAAAGTGGATGAATGACGGTGAAACCAGCAGTAGACGACATGGTGTTGGACGTCCACACGCTATCAAAGAAAAAGGTCGTCGGAGACTGTCTCGCATGGTGAAGCAAAACCGGAGCCAGACAGTGGCTCAGCTGACAGCCCAATACAATGCAGGGCCAAGTAGAATAGTATAGAACTGTTCAGCGGACACTGTTGGATATGGGGCTACGCAGCAAACGTCCCACTCGTGTGCCTTTGCTGACCAAGCGTCATCGCCAACTGCGCCTGCGCTGGGCCCGGGAACATCGCGACTGGTCCATGGATCAGTGGGAGAGAGTTGCCTGGTCAGATGAATCACGGTTTGTCATTCATCACGCCGATGGCGGTTTCAGGATACGCCGTCTTCCAGGCGAACTGTTGCTCCCTCAATGTACAGTAGGTCATACACAGGCCGGTAGTGGCGGTATTATGCTTTGGAGGACGTTCTCTTGGGCGTCTCTGGGACCCGTGGTTGTGGTAGAGCAGACCATGAATGCTACAGGGTATCTGAACATCATTGCGGACCAGTTGCACCCTTACATGGCCTCTGTTTTTCCAGCTGGAAATGGAATGTTCCAACAGGACAACGCCCCGTGTCACAAGGCTAAAATTGTGTTGGAGTGGTTCCAGGAACATGATGCTGAATTCCAGTTAATGTCCTGGCCGCCTAACTCACCGGATCTCAATCCGATAGAACACATTTGGGATGTCATGGGACGGCAGCTCAGAGTTCAAAGACCACCAATTCGCAATATCTCGGATTTGCGTGACCGTTGCTTAAACATCTGCTACAATCTGTCTCCGGCCATCTACCAAGAACTTGTGGCATCCATGCCAAGGCGGGTTGAAGCTGTGTTGCGCGCCAAAGGTGGGCCAACTCGTTATTGACAGGTGGTCATAATGTTTTGGCTCTTGAGTGTATATGTGTGTGTGTGTGTGTATATATATATATAATTTTTATAATCAATAAGAAATTATTATGTATGTCTAATTTCTGTTGCAAAGTAAAGCTTAATTGTAATTTTTTTTAATTCAATACAAGAGGATTGTTTGAATATTTTCGAGGGTTTAGTTATTCAGACGCAAACGTGGGCAAATACCTTAGGCGTTGATTCTTAATTTAAAACTATACGGGCTATTGAAGTTTATTAACAAATGGATCTCAAAAATAAATAAATAAATAAAAAGTAAAAGTAAAAAAAAAAATAATAATTTTGAAGTGTTTCGTTTTATTATTAAAATTGCCTAAAGGGGGATAAATAACCCTTTTGATTAGATACTTAAAATGAGCATGCTTTGTACAACAGCTTTTAAGAAAGGGGTAAATCCGAGTACTAACTTTAAGTGTGAATCTGCTGATGGGACATTGACTTTTTTTCTTACTGTTCCTTTTTTTATATTTCATGTTCCTTGTTAACTTATAAGAGTTTGCCATTTTCCCTTGCCATTGGAAATAAAAAAAAAAATTTTTTTTAAACTTTAAGTGTGATATACCAGTAATGAATAATTTTAAGGATCAAAATCTTAGGTCTTGCAGATGCAATGTGGGTGAAACAGCTATATAGGGGTTTACGTATAGGTAACTAGACATGAGGCACCAATGAAAAGAAGCAGGTAGTTGCAAACTTGGATAAAATAGTTATCTCGACGTTAACATTTTTTAGGCATTATTAATCTCCTGCCAGATGAAGGACATGCAGCGACTCCTTTGAGTAGATTTTTAAAGTATAGTTTGGACGATTTTTTTTCTCTTCAACGTCGTATAGCGGTTAGTTCCGCGAGCCTCCCCATAGAAGGCTTGAGTTCGAATCGCGACTACGGCGTGGTTCCTGTACTGTACCCTCATAAGGAGTAGTATTGGTTCACCTATAGAATGCTTCCATAAAAAAAGCAGCCAACAGATTCGCGGTGTGTATGGGTGGCTATCCTCAGGGCAAAATGCTTGCTGATTTGGAAAAAAAAACAAGAAATCTTGTCAATTTAACATGCAAATTGATTTTCCTCTGCGGGGAAATGTACTGTTTCCTCTTGTTATTTCCTCAACTGCTAATTCGCGTATGAGGCATTACGTCAAGCTAAAAAATATGTTTCTCCAAAATTAGGTTTTCCAGATATTGCTCCTGGAAACAAAATAAGATATTTTCATGTACAGCTAGAGTACAATAAGTATTTCGCAATGCTTTGTCGGTGGGAACGAATCATTCGTCGTCAGGCAGAATAGTATTTTACGAGACTGAAGGGATACTGAAACAATCCTTCCTATATCTGTAGCTGGTATACAGAAGAAATGTTTTCTAAAGGGTTGCAGTCGTATTCAAAGAAATAGTGAGACTGGCGGGGCATAAAACCTTGGAACATAAAATAGGAGGGGGAAGCGTATGGTTTTGTCTACTTTGATAAGTATGCATATTTTGTGGGCAGTTATTTTTTTTAACAAAATCTTTTGCTTTGGAGGTTTCTAACAAATCAAAGTTTATGTACTCTATTAGGAAAAAGTTTGTGTAATTTTTGTGATCGCTTTCTGCTGTGAGGACCGATGTTATGCAGGGAATGTGCAGTAAAAGTAAATCAAGGCCAATAATTCATGTCATTATCTTTATAACCAATGAAAAAAATGATGATAACTGCATCTACGGGTTTTAAAAACAGAAACTAATTCTTCTATAAACGACATTAAATTATTTTGTGTCGTTCTATGAGGTCAGAGTGGGTGGGGGAGGGTACAATTCCCTCAGATACCGCCGCTGGGGGTGCTCTGTCAACATTTAAGTGGCACCTGACTAAATCAGATTCCGGCCCTTGTGGTGCCATTATAAACCGGGGCCGCACCCCCTCGGCTAGCTGGCCTATATGGACTTGGTCTGGAATAAATCCCAGCCAGGGAGCGTTCGAAACAACAATAACAACAAATTATTTTGTTGTTGTTATTTGGAATATTTTTGAATCACTTTTTTCGAAAAATAAAATAATTTTAATGATATATTGTGAGGTTAGAGAGGCTGAATGAAAATGAGTTTTATTTTGACGTAGGATTACGTTCCTCAATAACGGTCCTTCGGAGAGAAAAAAATTGTCCTGCGTCGCGAGTTATAATTTTGGCAGCGCGTCAAACCCAGTAGCAGTAAACAGTTAAACAGAAAAGTACCAAAATGCGTTTTAAAAAAAGAGAGGTAAGCAAACGATAAGAAATTCTACTTTAATAACCCGCGGTAGTTTCATTAGAGAAGACTTTCTGAAATATTTTTTTCACAGTAATCTGATTATTCGGTTTTCTAGGATGGTTGGATAAAGAAATGGGCCTAGTCAGAGAACGAATCAGTTCATCTGAGCCAAAACTACAGGGAAAGGAAGACAGGTATTCACGTACAAGGCTAAGCACTGCTATATAAACGGTAACACTCGCGAAAAGCTATGCTGTTCTTCACTACCCCTTAGAAACGGATTCTTCTTGCTTATAAATTATGGATTATGATTCCACTAGGCACTGGACTCATGACAAAATCTCCTATGCTGACAGAATAGGAATACCAGTTTCACGTGATGTTCAAAAAGATTAGATAAGATTATGTATTTCGGTAATATGAGCAATAATTGTCTTTGAGATAAGAGAAAAAAGCTAGAAAATTCATGAATTAAAGTATAACTTCGTACTTCTCTCTTTCTATTAGTTTATTTTATCTTTCGTGTTCGTACTAAAGTAAATTAATTGTTAACAAATTTTCAGGTCGTCTCTTCTAACGAAACTACCGCGGGTTATTAACGTAGGATTACTTATACAGTAGAGCAGTGTTCCCCAACCCCCGGGCCGCGGACCGGTACCGGTCCGTGGATCAAATGGTACCGGGCCGCCCAAAGCACATTAATTTATTTCCATTTTATTTACTGTGGTGTATTTCTCTCGGGTTTGTGCGACTTTGTGGGGTTTGTGCTAATTTATACCTTTGTAACAGAAGAAATCTTGTAACTATCTTAAATTAGTTTATTGTTTATTAAACATTTCAAGATTATGAATTAAAATTGCAGTCATAAAATTGAAAATAAATGCGCTTTCCTGAAAGAAAGAAAAAAAACGAAACAAATAAATAAATAAAACGAGTTTTTTATTGAACAATAAATAAACGTAACGTCATTTTTACATCAAAATTATAATAACATCAATTATTAAATCAAAACAATCAAAAATATAAACAATCAACGTCCTCCCTCAGCGGGCCGTGGTGAAATTATCAAACATTGACCGGTCCACGGCGATAGAAAGGTTGGGGAGCACTGCAGTAGAGTACCCGATAATCCAAACTTCGGTAATCCGAAAGTCCGCTTAATCCGAAACCAAAAATCAAAAAGAGCTAAGGTTACAATAAAACGACAGTGATACTGAGTAATATAAAGTATATTTCTGAAAATTACAAGAAAATTCAAAGTTAGACAATGTACTCAACTAATTATTACTGAACTGCATTGGTTTGAAAAAATCTGTTAAATTTTTTTGTCGAAGAAAAGGATAGTCTCTCCCTTGAAGCCAAATTACGACAGCGCGTCAGAAAAAGGGTGGCCGCTGGGGTCGCGGCGGAGTGTTGCTGTACGTAGCGGAGCGCTACATCAAATACAGCCACCTCGTCTAGGTGGGATACCCTCTGCTCGCTGTCACCGTCTGCTTTACCTTCACTCTCGTCTGAGACGTTGACGGGTTCTTTCAAAACCTTTTCAACAATTTTCTGATCGTCTAAAATCTTACACTCTACTGTACTGTACTAGGCAGCGTTCCGCTCGCTTATCACCCATTTCGTCCAGAGATTTGGTAATGTTTAGACCAGTGGTTCCCAACCAGTAGAAGACTGCGGACCACTAAGCCAGAAACTGGACTATGTGCGGACCACCACACCCCACGGACTTCCGGGGGAGGGGAAGGGGTTTATAGAATATCCCTCAGGCAAAAGGGAAACGGGATTAACGTACTCACATTCTAACGTATCATATTCTAATAACAAAATATTTATGTTAAACTTTTAAGAAATTTTAATTCAACACCTGATAGTCATCGGATATATTCAGCCCATCTAGTTCAATAAACACTGCTTTCAAAATCCCCATTTATTTGGCAACTTTTTTATATGTGGTGCCGGACCACTCCCGAGGCTCTCGCGGACCACCTCTGGTTCTCGGACCACCGGTTGGGAACCACTGGTTTAGGCAGTCCTTATAAAATAAACTGTGTAATCACACGTAATATGTAATATTTATGTAATCACATGTTATTATGTAATTTAAGTTTATTTTAAGAATGATTTCGCTTAATCCGAAAAATTCGCTAATCCGAAAAGGGTCTGGTCCCAGTCGTTTCGGATTATCGGGACTCTACTGCAGTTGCTTACCTCTTTTGTATATATACAGTTGGCTCTCTGTTTAACGACGCTCTACTTAACGACGATCTCTATTTAAAGACGATATTTCCCAGTCCCGGCCCCCTCCGATATTATGGGAAATATTATGTTTTCACAAATTCTGTTTAAGAGCGATCTCTACTTCAGGACGATTTTTCACGGTCCTTGAAAGTCGTTAAACAGAGAGCCAACTGTATATATATATTTAAGTATGTGTTATGTATATATGCATCTATATATATGTACGAATGTGTGTATATATATGTATATATATATATATATATATATATATATATATATATATATATATATATATATATATATATATATATATATATATATGTAGGAAGGAGTTAGTACTCCTTCCTTTAGAAGTGAATCATTAGACTTAATTATTTTGAACATTTAATTAAACTAGACGATGTTTACAAGACAGGACTAACACTTAGTATGAAATTAAAAAATAAACACAGAAGCATCAAAGGAGCTAAACATCGGGAGCTTGCAGAACAACACATCCGCTTAAAGTCCTTCGTGCCGCAGTAGTAGGAGTGGAAGTTGTAGTAATAGTTCAGTTGTGTTGCCAACCTCATTCTCACACGGCCGTTCTGACTTTCCAGACGTCCGCGGCTGGGTTGTCAACAATAATTCTGAAAAGATAAAAAAAAAAGCAGAAAAAGGAAAAATATTTCAAAAAATCAAGCAGTGTTCAACACAGTGGTATTGGTGTTCAGTTTCTGCACCACTGTTTCATTTTGTCCGCTGCAGTTGATGTTATGGTTGGACCATCGTGATGTCCTAACTTTCGAACTTCGTAACGATCGTTGGGGTTGATGTTCGTGATCTCATATGGTCCGAAGAACTTTGGTCGGAGCTTTAATCCGGTTCCAAATTGAGTTCGTTGTATTGCCACTTTGTCACCGATCTTGTATTTACAAGCCGGTTTACGCCGTTTGTTATATTGTCGTATGTTTTCTTCCTGTAAACGGAGGATATTTCGTTTAGCTTCGATACGTAACGCTTCTTTGTCATCAAGAATTCTTTGGTGGTGTTCCTCGTCAAGAAGATTTTTAATCTGTAGATCCTCTTGTTGTTTCATTTTAACACCAATTAAAAGTTGAAAGGGTGTGAATTTTGTACTGCGTGTGGTGGTACTATTTAAGATACGTTGCAATCTTGGGACATATTTAAACCATTTGTCAGGTTCATCTAGAGCTAACTTAGTTAAAACGGGAATAATTGTGCCATGAACACGCTCAACCTGACCGTTGCCACGTGGCACACCTGTTGCTATTGAAATGTGTTCAATTGACTGTTCCTGGCAGTAACTTTGAAATTCTGAAGATGTGAATGCGCTACCTTTGTCAGTAATGATTTTTGAAGGGTTGCCAAATGTAGTTTGTTGCAAGGATAATTTGTCTAAGGCATCTTTCGTAGAGGTGGACTTCACGGGATAGATCCATACAAATTTGGAAAAGGCATCAACTACTGTAAAAAGATACTTATAACATTTTTTTGTCGATGGTAAAGGTCCTAAAAAGTCGCAATGGTAACATTCAAGGGGTGCATCACCTTTTGGAATGGGGTGAAGGTATCCTTCTTGTTTTCCAGATTTTCGCGAGGACAAAATGCAAGGAATACAGTTCGAAATAATTTCTTGAACTAATTTCTTAAGTTGAGGAATGAAAAATTCACGAGAAACAATTAATTCGGTTTTTTGTGAAGCAAAATGACCTTGTGAATGGGCGTTTAGCACTATTTCTTTCTGCATCATTTGTGGTACTACTAAAAGTTCGGCATCCTGATGAAGTTTATAAAGAATTCCGTTTTTAACAAAAAATTCATCAGAAGGTGTAGATTCAAGCATAGATTTAATTTGAGATATAAATTCATCCTGGTCTTGGGCATTTTTCACCTTTTGAGTGATATCATTTGAGGTAATTACAAGAATGGGGTTACGACTTAAAGCATCAACATGTTTCATCTGTCTACCGGGTCGATGACAAACTTCATAATCAAAGTCTTCTAACATCAATGCCCATCGAGCAATTTTAGCTGGTAGGTCTTTTTTGTGCATCGTTTTTTGGAAAGCATCACAATCGGTGATAATTTTAAATTTTGTTCCCAACAAGTAGTTTCGAAATTTTTTTAGCGCTTCAATAACGGCAAGAACTTCCAGTTCATAACTATGATATTTTTCTTGTTGAACTGTAGTTTTACGGCTAAAATAATGAATAGGATGAAACTGTCCATCATCGGATTGTTGCAAGAGCACAGCGCCAAAACCTAAGGAGCTGGCATCAGTGTGGAGTTCTAATGGGTATCCCTGTTGAAAAACACGAAGAACTGGATTTTGTGAAAGAATGTTTTTCTGTTGTTGAAAAGCTGCTATTTGTTCAGGGGGTTTGGGAGCTTCAATAACTTGAAATTTTGGTTCAACCTTTTCACTTTTGACGGATTCATTCTCAAGGGCATCATCATCGGCATCAAATATTTTTGGTTCAAGAGTTGCTTTGATAGTTCCAATATCAAAAGCATTATCATCATCGTTATCATGAAGCAAATCTAAATCACTGGCATCAGCATCATCTAAATATTTTCCATCATCATTATCATGAAACAAATCTAAATCATTGGCATCATCATCATCATCATCACGTTCAAAATCAATTGGATTATCCATTTTCTCTACCCTAGAAATCTTATCTTGAGTAGATGTTAGAGGTTTTTCAGACATGCATATTTGGCCCTGATCTTGAATTTGTTTTTCTACAATTTTCTGTTCCGCAAAAGGGAGTCGTCGAGAACGTTGATTTACGGGGATTTCATCTTGTAATAAAATAGTCCTTTTAATTTCAGTGTCTTGAACTTTATGGGGTTTGTAGGAAGTAACGATATTTTGAACTTCCTCACGAATTTCAGAATTCAAAATGTGTGAAAGATCAAATGGAAAAGCTTGATCATCAGGAACATTAGTAATATTAACGAAGATGTTGTTATCAGGAGTAAAACGAATACCGTCTTCATCAAATGTAAATTGGGTTTGCTGCAAAAAGTCGATTCCGATAATCACATCAAAAGGAATCAAGTCATCCTCTAGAACATGTATTTTAGCAGGTAAAGTAATGGTTTGAATTTCGATGGAATCCTGAAAGAATCCGATGCTGTGAACTTGGTTTTTGCCAATTCCTGAAAAGGGAATGTTGGTGGGCTGCAATGGTGGCGAACCAATTCTTCGATAGGTTTTCTCATTGATGAGGGTTGCCTGTGACCCAGTGTCACAGAGTGCTGTCAATTGAATTCCTGCAAGTTGAATGTCAACATGCATGGGATTTTTCGATGAAGTTTCAGGAGAAAGTGCATTTACAGTTTTATCAGAAATAGGTTTTTGAGAATCAGGTTTTGGTTTAGAATTTCGATAACTTTTAGGGCAATTAGCATGAACATGACCAAAACTTTTACATCCGTAGCATTGTTTACCATATGACTTATTCAAACATTGGTTGCTTTTGTGACCTCTCAAGCCACAGGAAAACATACTGGCTGTGTATTTGGGCTACGTGTATTATCGACTTTCACATTGAGGTAGGAAGCATCAATTTTTTTCTGATTATTTTGTCTGAAATTTTGTGATCTGTTAAAGATTTGTTCATAAATTTTCAACTTTTCCTTAAATTCAGGGACGGATTTACAACCGTAAAGAATAACTTTATTGTTTGTTGAATCAGGAATTCCGTTTATGACATACTCAAACAGAGAGGAGTCATCGAGAGAACCTTTGTGTGCCAAATCTCTCATAGCTAAGAAATATTCTTGTAGGGTTTCAAACGGTTTCATACGTCGAGATTCCATTAATTTATGTAACTGAATACCGTTAATTTTGTCCGAAAATTCGTCTAATAAATGGTGCTTCAATTGTTCCCAATTTGTAATTCCACGAATAGACCTAATTAAAGTTTGAGCGGGACCAGTTAAACATTTTCTAACAAAAGTAATTTGGTGAATTGGATTGTTTATCTGATATAAACAAAAAGTTCTTCAACGTCAGATATAAAATTCTCAACACTGTAATTATCACGAGACGAGAAAGGTGTTATTAAATCAACAACGTCTTTCAGACTAAACAACTGGAAAGAGAGATTCGCAGTTTCAACTGAAGGCAATGAATTTTGATCTGGTTCACCAACGGAAATGTGTGTATTTTGCTTATTCGAAGATTCTTTTGCGTCAATGGTGGGGGAAAAGGGAGATCTATTTTCCTCTATAACGCTGTTAGTTTGGGATGAACGTGCATCCGGAAGTGAGTCATCATTCACTTCGCATTCCGAAAGATCAGAAAATTCTGCTTTTAATAACGATAAATCACTAAGACTCATAAGAATGGTATTGGCACATTTGTCTGGGTCAGTTGAAAATTCTAAATGAAGTAGATTACAAATAGAAATCAAGTCTTTAAGTGAAAAATCTTTAAGTACTTTCTGTTTCGTTGCTTCCAACACGAATGGCTGTTTAAAACCTGTAAATTTACGTAATCTGGTACGATTTTGTCTGTCGCCGTCTGTACCAAAAATTAAACGATGTAGAACCTTTATTTGATTCGTGCTACCAATTTTTAATGATTTTGCAATATTGGGGTAATCGTTGAGAGTAGCCATAACTATATACTAGGTTCAAACAATTATAGTACACAAATATACAAATATTCAAAACCAAAATCAATAATTATAATACGTAGTTACTCAAATTCAAAAGTAGAAAATAATATTTCAAATCGAAATTTCCTCAAATACCAATTCAATAATAAAATATTGATTCTCAAAATATGCATCAAAATAAGTAATCTTTAAAACAGGTTTTGTTCAAGAAAACAAAATTATGAACTAAAATAAGCATCAAATATCAAATAATAAGTTCTTCAAAATAATTTCTCTGGTTGAAGAAAACAGATGACGTAAATTTAGATATGTATCAAGTTAGATATTACTTCAGCAAAATATTCATCAAATTAATCTTCAAAATAAATCACTGTTGAAGAAAATAGAGGATGTAAATGCAGCATCAAAATAATAGTTAAAGTTCTAATGTTAAAAGCATCAAAATTGGGAAATCGAAAGTATCAAAATTGTGAAATCGAAAGCATCAAAGCATTCTGCAAATAAAAAATATTCTCGCAAGAAAACAGCAGAATTAAGTTCAACATCAAAGCGCATCAAATAAGCAAAGTTGTCATCAAATAAACATTCGCTTCGTCAAAATTATGCATCAAAATAATAATATAATAATCTTCAAAAGTATTCAATTCGCGATCTTTCAAAATATATATTATGTTGTGGTCTGTTCAAGGAAACAAGATTCTTCAAGTTAAATGTCGAAATTTTCATCAAATCATCAAATAATTTCATCGAAATAGAATTCTCTTCAAGAAAACAGAAGTGATAAATTCAACGTCAAAGACCATCAAAAGTGAATTTAGCATCAATTAAATTCCTGCATCAAAAGAACGTTGAAATATCTTTCAGTTTTCTTAAATCATCAATAAGTTGAGAATTCCCTTAATCATCAAAATTTTCTTGAACAAGCGTCAACGTATGCATCAAATAATTTTAATATGATCCAAGTTACTTACAATTCTGGTTTTGGTTCTCATCATCCCATCAGAGTATCATCAGAGTCCGTGGCACATCACTTTGGCTTTCGCTTTCGATATCCAAATCCAAAATGACAGACAACAGTAATCCAGTCGAAATCAAGTCGAAATCAAGTCGTATCATCGAAAGAAAATAAAGTTTTTTTTTTTTAAGTTCAGCATGCTAGGGGTATTTTTCGAGTCCGAGGGCCGAGCACCCATGTAGGAAGGAGTTAGTACTCCTTCCTTTAGAAGTGAATCATTAGACTTAATTATTTTGAACATTTAATTAAACTAGACGATGTTTACAAGACAGGACTAACACTTAGTATGAAATTAAAAAATAAACACAGAAGCATCAAAAGAGCTAAACATCGGGAGCTTGCAGAACAACACATCCGCTTAAAGTCCTTCGTGCCGCAGTAGTAGGAGTGGAAGTTGTAGTAATAGTTCAGTTGTGTTGCCAACCTCATTCTCACATATATATATATATATATATATATATATATATATATATATATATATATATATATATATATATATATATATATATATATATATATATATATATATATATATATATATATATATATACAGTCGGACCTCCATATATCGAAGTAGCAAAATGCCGGAAAAAAATTCGATATATAGAATTGATCTGAGTTTTATCATAATTCTCCTAAAACATTAAAATTAAAGCTGATTTTCGTATAAGAAACTCCATTTCCGATTTATATGCGAATCACATTAAATGAAAGTTAATAACTAAAAAATAAATTAATGTGAAAGATTTATTGCGTACTATATACCTTTAAAAAAACAATAATCCAGTTAGTGGTTACAGTGATCACAGTTACATTCTTTAAAAAAAAACTACGAATATCTTGCTGAACAGCCAGTTTTGCGGAAAGTTCATCAAAGAAATGCTCGCATTTATTCAGTCCATTAAAAACTTCATCAGGGATGTTTTCTACGAATTGTAGTCCACGAAGCATTGTTTCAAACGCCAAAAATTGGGAGATTTTATTCTAAAGTGGAATAAAATCTCCCAATATGTAGTGAAAAAAATTTCGATATATAGAGATTTTTTCGATATATAGAAACAGTTTTTCTATGTAATGAACATGGAGATTTGCTAAGAGTTCGATATATAGAAAATTTCGATATAGGGAAGTTCGATATATGGAGGTTCGACTGTATATATATATATGTCAAAATTTTGACGCATTTTGTTACTTTTCTGTTTAACTGTTTACTGCTTGCCCAAGCGATACAGACTGGGTTTGGCGAGCTGTCAAAATTATAACTCGCGACGCAGGACATCTGAAATTTTGCTTTCCGGAGGACCGTTATGGAGGAACTTAATCCTACGTAGAAAATTAATCAATTAAAGAATAACCTCATACGTCTCTCTTTCCGTTAATTGATTTTCTCTTTCGTGTTCATACTAAAACAAACGTTAAAAACATAAACAATTTAATACGAAAATAAAATAATTTACTTTTATTGATAAATTTTTTTTTCGTAAAATCAACTCATGGATTATGTCGAGCATATAAAGATGCAACACCGGAAATCGCAGTTTTCACAATTGTATTATTATTATTATTATTTTTTTTTTTTTAAAGGGAGATATATATATATATACACAAGTTTCTGATGTACGAGATAGTTAAGAGAGTCTATTTTTAGAGCGATGGCATGAATGCATGTTTTATTTATCAAATTGTAAACAGAGTCAATACAATTTTATCTGCTCATGTGATGGCAACACATATCGCATATCTCGGCCGATTTGACCGTGAGTAAGAACGTGATCAGAGGTAACAGTTGTGCAATCTGTTTCATGCAAATAACGAATCCTGCTGTTCCTCTTTAATCCACTTGCCCTGTAGCAAATTTTATTACTGTGGTTTGGTCAGTACAGTTTATTAGACTTATTGCCGTCTGAAACTTTAAAATTCAGTTTTATTAAGGCTAAAAAATCTTGCATTAGGGCGTTTTAATATATGGAAGGGAAAATAAAATGAAACGAGAAATTATACGTTCTCCAATTACGAATTTTGCAAATCTTCCTGATTGGTACGCAAAATTATGTGGTGTTTTTGTGAAATGTGAATCGCCCTGAATTTCGCATTTCGCAAAAACTGTCATAGTCTATATATATAAAACAATTCCGTAACTGACTGTGAGGTAACGCACAGGCCTAACCGCTGGGCACAAAGGGCTGAAATTTTGCATGGTGATTCTTCTTATAGTGTAGGGGTGCACTATGAAAGATTTTTGAAAAATTCTTCTTAGATTTTTTTAAACTAAATTTTTAAGCTGCTTTAGTAACATTTTTTAAGGTTTACATTTAAAATAATAATCTGAGGGTTATAAAATTTACATCACGAGAAAGATCATAAAAATTCCTTTAAGATAAAATCTTTTTCGAATCTTTACCTCCCTTTTTTGATTTTTAGTGAATTTTTAAAGATTCATTTTTAGAATTTAATTTATTAAATTCTAATCACGTGGTTTCTTTTCTTTTTGTGATACTTTAAATTAATTTTGCGTCACGTGCATAACAACGAAATAAATTGACCAAAAAAAATATTAAAATACGGTAAAAGATAAAATTTAACCACTAGACTACTTGAGATGGAAGTTTTTTAAGAATTTAGTTCAAATTAGTATGTTTTATTGATATTAAACATACAAATTAATTACATACATTGACTGTTGTATTTAATTTGAATATTTTCGTTTACGTTATTTTGTCTATAATTTTGTATATATATATATATATATATTGTAGCGAACTGAGGTTCGTAGTGTCAACCAGAAGATGATTTAAACACACCAGGTATACATCACTCATTTCATAAACAAAACAAATGCAATTTATTAATCAAATTGATGATGATGAGATATGTACACTGCACAGATGTAAGATGAACTTCGTAACTTAGGTAATCACACTCGATTTAATCGGCGTGGGGCGGAGTAAGAACACAGAAGTCCGCTAGGCTAGCAGAACTGGCTCTGCTTTAATGATGAAGAAACGGCACTTCTCCTGACGGGAAAGGGCTCCCCAATAATATCAACGGCGGTGATCACTGCACGCACCCGGTAGCGATGAAAATATTAAATTAAGGAGAAAGGACTCCTCACTGGAAAATAAGGTAGCAAAGGCTCCTTCCACGAAGACTGGTCTCCGACAAATTAGTGGAGTATGTTTACTCCTGCAGGAACTAGATCGTCGCTGCAAACAGTCACAAGGGACTCTGAACCGGTAAGGGCGGCAAACCCGGCTGCTCTTAGAACTGGATCCGCTACGTGTCAGGAACTAAAAGACGCAAGCCACGACTGAGGGGTCCATTCTCTTTTTATAGAAGAACCTCCACCGGATATTGCATCACTCTACAGAAAGTCGAACGATCTAGAACAAGTGAGCAACGGAAATGGGTTTCCTGGGGCGATAATGAAATATTTTCCCCGGGTCTAAAACGGCCGCCTTTTTAGTTTGTCCTCCAAGCCACTTCAAAGAGTCTCAAAGGGCCGCTTCGGTAAAATGCGAAAGGCACGAGTCCTTTTGTTTAGGCACGCGACGCCTCCAGGATGCTGCTTAACAATTGATAGTTCATGAATGAAAGCACCTGGGGCCTCCTGTCATTTATAACCGACATCAGCGGTGTCACCCGGTGGCGATGACTAAATCAAGAAAAATGACCATGTCCCCTAAGGTTCTGTGGAACAAGTCTATCGGATGAACAAAAGGAAAATTGCCGTCAGCATATTGCCACCTAAGTCGTCGGAAATCTTTTGATGGGTCTCAGGCCGAGATAGAAGAATTTCTTTTGTTAACGGAGAGGTTGAAATGCAATACTCTACATAACCCCCCTGCCGTTAAAGTTTTCAATGTGGTTGCATATTGAAAACCAACGTTTCGTGTGGGTGGTTCCCAATTCTGCTATCTAATGTACCAGTTCCAACAGTTTTTTTTTCTACTACACAAAAAAAATACACAATTCTAACAAGTACGTACTAACTGGATTACTAACAACAAACACAAATAAATTCATGGTACTAACAATTAATTCTCTAGGTTACTACATTTACAAATCTAGGTAATTCGCGGACGTTTAAGGAATGTATCTGCTTAAAGCGTCAGCGTTTGTATTCTGTCTTCCCGGCTTGTGTTCTACCCGAAAACAAAATTGCTGCAACATAAGTTGCCACCGAAAAAGACGGCCATTTGAACTGGCATTCTTCTTGAGCCATACCAATGGATTATGGTCGGTCACGATTTTGAATTCGCTTCCGTCCAGATAGTAGTGAAGTTTTTTTAACGCGAATATGATCGCCAAGCACTCTTTTTCTGTGGTGCTGTATTTCCTTTCGGGCTCAGAGAACTTCCTACTCAGGTACAGGATAGGATGTTCCTTATCACCTATTTGTTGGGCCAACACTACCCCGGCTCCCAGATCGGATGCGTCCGTTTGGACAATAAATGGAACAGAAAAATCAGGAGCTCGTAGCACAGGTGTTTTTATAAGAGCGTCTTTCAAAGTGGTGAACGCTGCCTCGCAAGCTTCGTCCCACACAACCGCCGCGCGTTTCTCCCGTCCTTTTAACGCATCGGTTACGGGGGCCGCTATCATAGAATAATTTGGAATATAGTGCGCGTAATACCCAGTGAGACCCAGAAATGCCCGGATACTCGTCTTTGTCTCTGGCCGGGGAAATTCCCTAATGCATTTTACCTTTAATTCGGCGGGATTTCGATAACCTCCGCCGACCATGTGCCCCAAGTATTTTACATGGTTTTGGGCGAACCGACATTTCGATGATTTGATTGTGAGTTGCGCTTGCGCTACACGACTTAACACGATATCTAAATGCTTCAGATGCTCGTCCCAGGTCTTAGAAAATATCGCGATGTCGTCGATATATGGAACGGCATACTCCTCACACCCATTTAGGACGTCAGCCATGAGCTTACTGAAAAAGAAAGGTGCGTTTTTAAGCCCGAAAGGCATCCGCAAAGGCCTGAATGTCCCGAATGAGGTGACAAAAGCCGCAATGCGTTGGGCCCTTTCTGTCAAGGGGATTTGCCAATACCCCTTTGCAAGATCGAGTATTGTTATGAAATCAGATCCTGCAACCTGTTCAACCCTTTCCTCTATGTTGGGGAGGGGGTAATATTCGGTGCGAATTATTTCGTTCAACCTACGATAATCAATACAGGGTCTCGGCTCACGACCATCGGTTTCTACCAAAATGATAGGCGAGGTATAATCAGACTCACCTACTTCTATCACTCCTAATTTTAACATTTTGTCAATCTCCAACTTCAAGATTTCGTTCTGTCGGTGTGACGTTTTGTATGGTCTAGACCTAACGACCTTATCCGAGATCAGCTTTATGTCATGCGTAACTTTCTCGGTTTTTCCTGGGTTATTAGAAAAAATATTTGCATGGCTACACAATAATTTCTTTAATTCCCTTTTTTGAGTGAGATTTAGACGAGCGTCAAGTTCGCTCTCGCGCACAATCTCCTCGTAATCGAAATCGGTAGCACCGGTTTCAAAAACGTGGATTGCGAAATCATCCTCAGTACCAATTTCGACTTTACCTTCATAAACCCAATTTATAGTTTCGGGACGCCTGATATAGGGCTTCAGCATATTAATATGGTAAATGCTGGATTTCTGTCTAGGTCCGGGAGTTTGCACTCGATAATTCGTCTCGGATATGCGAGCTTCAATTTTCCCTGGGCCTATCCACTTCGGCGCCATTTTGCTAGGTCGAGATAAAGAGAAAATCAGAACTAAATCTCCAACCTCGAAATGCCTTTTAACTGCGCTCTTATCATACGCTTCCTTACGCTTAGATTGTTCTTCACCCATTTTCTGAGCAGCTAACTGTCGCGCTCTTTTTAATCTATTCACTAGGGTAAGGACGTGCTCTGTCACGGGTCTCTCTTCCTCACAACCTCCTATCCAACCTTCGTACAATAAAACTTCGGGTGTTCGTAGGTTTTTTCCATACAACAGTTCGGCCGGTGAGAATCCCGTACTATTATGCGTTATAGTCCGAATCGCGAGGAGCGAGGCTGGTAAATGACGTTCCCAACTCTCCCCGCTTTCCAAACACAGGACTTTTAACAGTCTCTTAAGTGTTCGGTGGAATCTCTCTACAGGGTTGCTTTGTGGATGCCCCACTGAACTATGCGTCACCTTGATGCCGAATTTCTCAAAAAATTCGCACGTTAACTCGCTCGTAAACGACGTGCCATTGTCGCATTGCACCTCTTTCGGGAACCCGGTTCTACTGAATACCTGCAATAAGGCATCCGTGACAGATAATGACCTTAGGTTTTTCACGGGAATTGCTTCCGGGAACTTTGAAGCTAAACATATAGCGGTGATTAGGTACTTATTGCCATTCTCAGATTCGGGCAGAGGTCCGCAAGCATCGATGTTTATTTTGACAAATGGCTCGCTAATTATAGGCGTTAATCGCATGGGAAATCTCTTAGTATCTTGAGCATTTCCTATGCGCTGACATGCGTCGCACGACCTCACGTATTCCTCCATTTCTTGGTAACATCGGGGCCAAAAAAACGATTTGGCTAGCCTCTGTTTCGATTTCGTCGCACCTAAATGAGCATTTGTTGACTCATGGCATATTGCCAACAGTTTTTCCATGAATACCTGTGGGACAACTAAAAGACTTCGTGTATCCCCAAAGTGGTCCCTCTGTTGTTTACACAGCAACCCGTTTATCACCACATAACCCTTCTCGCCGGTTTGACCTGAGCCTTCGACCCTTTTTAACAATGCGGCCACTTCTGCACATTCCCGCTGTGCGTCTGCGAATTTCTCTGGGGAAACATTTAATAGACTCAACGCTGGGTCTTCGCGGTCGAGGAGGGGTAAAACTAACAAATTCGCCTGTTCCTCCCTTTCCAGTTGTGTCAAAACGATTGACTCCCCGTCTGAGGGACTATTGTTCGAACGCTCCCGAAGAGAATCGTTTGACTCAAGCGTCTGTGTACAGCTCTCTTGACATTTGGAACGCGAGCGCGTTATTGCATTGATTTGCATGCTCTTAGAGTTTTGTTGACCCTGTCTCAGAAGAGCTGCCGTTTGATTTCCCAGTATGTATCTTTGTTGATTTGACCTGTCGCTAATGACACAGGCCTTTGTTGTTATATCTCCATACTGGGAGTTCAGAATTACGCGAGCTAGGGGCACGTTAATGGCACGAGTGTCTAACGGCTGAGTGAGCCAGACTGTTTCGCCGAGTTAGTCGTCGGGCGAAATAAATCTTTTACAAACCAGATCAATCGTACTACCCGTATCTCTAAGTATCTCACATACCTGGCCGTTCACAGTCCCTATACTCACATATGGTTTTAAGGGATCTGTGATTTCCAAATCGGCACCTATGGAGTTAACCTCTTCTTTTTTTGTTAATAACGGACACTGGGGCCTAATATGGCCGACCTCGTGGCAGAAATAGCACTTAATGTCTGTCACGCGCCTTTTGTCGAACTCTTTATGGTTCCATTCTTTACGGCGGTTTTCTTTTGGGCGAGGGGAGCTCACCTTATCTAAATTTCGTTCGGGTTCGTGTTGTTCGGGGGATTTTTCAACTTTCTCTCCCGTTTTTACAGCCCCAAACATTTTACGTTGGTCGGGCGCGCGTCCCTCGAATTTCTTCGGCTGGTTGGGGGGCTTACCTGTTTTTCTGATAAGCTCAAACTGATCCGCGTCTTTGACCAAGGTTTCAGGGGACGTGTAATTCTCCCAATCCCTTATATTTTGCTCCCGGATTTCACTTCCCATTTTCCGTTTTAATTGGTCGACCAGAAAGAGATCTTTTAATGACTCAAAAGTTGTAACACCGAGACCCTCTATCCAACCTTCGAAATACGTCTTTATTTCGAAAAGATAATCTTTCCATAGGGTTCCTGGCTTACGCTGGTGTCTAACAAACTTCTGACGAAAAGCTTCAGGACTGAGCCTGAATCGCTCGAGAAGCACGCTCTTAACATGGGAATATTTTTGTGTGTCCTCGACTTTTTCCCGTAACACAATGGCCGCTACTGATAATGGTAACAGGCTAATTAAACTGCCTGACCATTCAGCTTCCGGTATTTTTAAATGCTGTGCCTGCCGTTCAAAAAGGCAAAGGTATAGACTTATATCAGTTTCTTCCGGGTCGAATTTTTGCATTATGTGCCTTAATGAGTGTCCCGCAGGTCTCGGAGGACTAACAGACGGACTTTCTTGGGGGGCTTCCCTACTCAGTCTTAATTTGGCTAGCTCAAACTCTCGCTCTTGTTGAGCTAACCTATCCTCCCGTTCTTGTTGAGCTAATTCATCTTCCCGTTTTTGCCGGGCTAACCGTTCTTCCCGCTCTCGTTGCTCGTTTTCTATACGGGTCTCCATAATTTCAGCTAACAACCCTTCAGCCAATTTTACATTGTAATCTGCTGAACTTTCAATTTTTTTGATCATCTCAAGCTTCAGCATTCCCAAATCTACCTCACAACTCATTTCTATAGCGAGGTTAACTAAGTCCTCTTTCTTTGCACGAACAAGAGAACCCATGTTTGACAGAATACAAAGCTATTACAATACTACACAGAATAATACACACTATTATAAACTCTGAGGTAGTAATTACATTAAAACCTGAACACAAAATGCAACTACACAACACAATCAATTAACGTACACATGCAATGCATTAACAAAAATGAACTAAATTACTTTTAAAATTCCGCTTGCGATGTTACTATTTTAAGGTTCATAAAAGATAAATCACTTTGCTTTTAACATATCACAAAAATACACGATGCAAAATAGTTAAACACAATGTAGTTACACTATTTCTTTTTGAGCACAGTTACATTCCTTAATTTCTGAGAACTAATTTAACACACTACTATTTCAATAACAATTCTACTTTACACAATAACACTAGTTCTTATTTTACCTCAAATTAAAAAAATTTTTAACACCTTTTAAGTTCAGATCAAGCTATTAATTACGGTTATTAAATTCAACAATTTAATTCTCCTAATTCTGAGAAAACAACTATATAATACTGAGAAAACCAAAATATTATTTACTAAACTACTGTTGGATACCAGCACAAAAGAGAAACAGAATGGTACTCACAATTTGATGTGAAGACTGGCATCTAGTTGGCACTGCAGCAAGTTTATCAGATGGCACAAGAACGTCAAACGTTCTACTCTAATTCACAGGATACACACACCCGCGATAGCACTTTCACACAGTCTCAGTTCTGAAACACGCGCGAATGTCACTAAGGAAATTAACACTGCAGCAGTTTAGCAGATTTCACAAGAACGTCAGCCGCTCTACACTACTTCACAGGATACACACCCGCAATAGCACTTTCGCACAGTCACAGTTCTGAACACACGCGACTGTCACTAAGGAAAACAAAATGTTCTTACTGTCGCTTTTTTTTTCGTCAAAACGCTGCCACCAAAATTATGAATGAATATATACCTTCTGTAGCGAACTGAGGTTCGTAGTGTCAACCAGAAGATGATTTAAACACACCAGGTATACATCACTCATTTCATAAACAAAACAAATGCAATTTATTAATCAAATTGATGATGATGAGATATGTACACTGCACAGATGTAAGATGAACTTCGTAACTTAGGTAATCACACTCGATTTAATCGGCGTGGGGCGGAGTAAGAACACAGAAGTCCGCTAGGCTAGCAGAACTGGCTCTGCTTCAATGATGAAGAAACGGCACTTCTCCTGACGGGAAAGGGCTCCCCAATAATATCAACGGCGGTGATCACTGCACGCACCCGGTAGCGATGAGAATATTAAATTAAGGAGAAAGGACTCCTCACTGGAAAATAAGGTAGCAAAGGCTCCTTCCACGAAGACTGGTCTCCGACAAATTAGTGGAGTATGTTTACTCCTGCAGGAACTAGATCGTCGCTGCAAACAGTCACAAGGGACTCTGAACCGGTAAGGGCGGCAAACCCGGCTGCTCTTAGAACTGGATCCGCTACGTGTCAGGAACTAAAAGACGCAAGCCACGACTGAGGGGTCCATTCTCTTTTTATAGAAGAACCTCCACCGGATATTGCATCACTCTACAGAAAGTCGAACGATCTAGAACAAGTGAGCAACGGAAATGGGTTTCCTGGGGCGATAATGAAATATTTTCCCCGGGTCTAAAACGGCCGCCTTTTTAGTTTGTCCTCCAAGCCACTTCAAAGAGTCTCAAAGGGCCGCTTCGGTAAAATGCGAAAGGCACGAGTCCTTTTGTTTTGGCACGCGACGCCTCCAGGATGCTGCTTAGCAATTGATAGTTCATGAATGAAAGCACCTGGGGCCTCCTGTCATTTATAACCGACATCAGCGGTGTCACCCGGTGGCGATGACTAAATCAAGAAAAATGACCATGTCCCCTAAGGTTCTGTGGAACAAGTCTATCGGATGAACAAAAGGAAAATTGCCGTCAGCATATTGCCACCTAAGTCGTCGGAAACCTTTTGATGGGTCTCAGGCCGAGATAGAAGAATTTCTTTTGTTAACGGAGAGGTTGAAATGCAATACTCTACAATATATATATATATATATACAGTGGACGCTCGTTAATTCGAACTCGGTTAATTCGAACTAATCCAAAGGCCCCAAAAAACTTGTATTGGAGTTAATGTTAAAAATATATCATTAATTCGAACTAAATTTTTATCACTTCGGTTAATTCGAACTAAAAATTTGACAAAAAAATTCTTTTTCCTCGTTTAATGGAGAAAATACACACTGTTATTATTTTGCGAGTCAAAATTTATTTTCTGTGTAAAGAGGCACATGCCTGCATTCCTAGACTATTGCATGTCCGCTAAACGTTAGTAGCTATTGTCCTTCTTATTAGTGCTAAACGGAAAAAGCAATTTTCCTTTATTTGGATCGATTTTCTTAGAATTTCAGAAAAACTAGTCTTTACTACAAATTCTAGGGAGCTGCGTCAGTTATAACTGCAGTGCAGACAAGTTAATGTGGTCTAGTTTTTCTTCCTCATTGTGTGGTGTGAACGTGTAAAAATTCAGGATGTCTACACGTGGAAAGTACAAAACCCTAACTTTGGAGACAAAGGTAGAAATGTTAAAGAAAGTAGAGAATGGCGAATGTAAAACAAAGTTAGCAGCTGACTATGGAATTAAAAAAATGCCTTGTCAACTAATTTGAAAAACAAGGAGTCAATTTTAGATTCATGGGAAAAATCAAAATTTGCTAGAGGAAGGAAACGCATGGGAAATGCGGTCCAAGAAGTTCTAGAAAGAGCTCTACTGCTATGGTTCCTGGATGTTAGATCTCGAAATTTTCCGATAAATAGACCCCTAGTGCTGACGAAGGCTGATGAATTGGCAAGTCGAATGGGTATTGAAGATTTTAAATGCAGTGATGGATGACTTTCTCGATTTAAGTCAAGGCAAAATATTTCTTATCAAACTGTATGTGGCCAAAGCTCTGATGTAAACGAAGACGTATGCACTAATTTCGGTAGGAAACTGCCAGGGCTTTTTTCTACTTACCTGCCGAAAGATATTTTTAATGCGGCCATAATGGATAAAGCCATAATGGACTCTATTAAAGCTCTGAAAGCATTTATTCAGATGGAACCTTCCTCTGAAAATGAATTGAAATATTTACTTCAAATCGAGAAGCTGGCTGAACAATGTTCATAAACAGAACCAAACATCCATTTTACAGTTATTCCCCAAAGTGTGATTCATATTTTTAATAAAAGTTTACTTTATACTGCATATCTTCTGCTTCATTTTATGATTAAGGTAAGTCTGTATTGCTTTTTAATGTTTAACTTTAGATAACATAGTATAATATATTTTCTGGGGTTATACATACTAGGAGAGTTTCTTCTTCAGTGATACTCATTTAAAGTTACAATATATTTTCTCTTAACATCGGATAATTCGAACTTCGGATAATTCGAACTTTTTTCTGAGAACCTTCGAGTTCGAATTAACGAGCGTCCACTGTATATATATATATATATATATATTGGTATTAATTGCATACATTGACCGTTGTATTTAATTTGAATGTACTCCGTAGCGAAGCACGGGTATTCAGCTAGTAAGATATACGAGTACTATGGGTAAGTAAAATAGACAATTGATCCCCGTACCCAGTTATGAATTTTGCAAAAGCTCTCGGTGAGCACTTAACAACATAGGGAAGAAATGGGATAGATACATATATATTTCGTCGCTTATTTCGAAAATCGTTACTGTTACGAAACTCCGCTCCTTGCTTGTAGCAAGGGGAAACAAGATAGTAAAAAAAAATGCACCCTTATTTTTTGCAGTTGACCCTATTGCAACCTTGTCGCAAGAAGTTTTAGAATTCTCAGTAAAGAACACTTGAGGTTTTGGTTTCTAATTGCAGTTAAAATGTTCAGCTATGTAGCCATAACCAAACTTATACGAAAATAGATAATTTCTATTCGCTCGGCTGTTAACCTAAATCTCCAATGGAAAAAAAAAAAAAAGTACTAGATATTTTTCCTCCAAAATTAAATTATTTGTTAATTATACAATGCAAAAAAAATTAATTAATAAAGCCTAAATTTCCGAAGGTCCAATATTTTGTAAATCTCGTATCTGGAATTGTTGTTGTTGTTGTTGTTTCTGATGCCCCCTTGCCGGAATGTATTCCAGACAAGGTCCCTACAGGCTAGCGGACTGGGGGGAAGGGCAGGGCCACCCAGAGAGGGGGGCAACTGGGGCACTTTGCCCCAGGCCCCTATCTGCCGGAGGGGCCCCAAAATTTTTTTTTAATTTTTTGTACCGTACTTCAAAATTCAAAGTAATCTCCTGAAAAAAGGAGCTCCAAAATAATATTTTTTAAAAAATTTCAATTAATTAGATTTCTCTTACTTTAAAATAGTCTTCGGGAAAATACGCGATTTAGTTTTAATGAAAAATATAACTGTTTAGTCCTAACTGTTATAAAATTACATTCTCTCTAATAAATTGAAGACAGTAAGTACTAACTACTAAAATAGATAGCAAAAAAACTTTGTGGATGGAAGATGTTATATTTATTGGAGAATATAACAAGAGAGCAGTGCAATGAAATATAATAATTATGTTAATCATTCATGTAATAAAATTTTAAGTATGAGTAACTTAATTTGAATGTGTGTTTCCGTCTCTTTCAATTTTTATTTTTCTTGGGGCCCCCAACAGAAGTTTGCCCCAGGCCCCGTATAGTCTCTGGGCAGCCCTGGGGGGGGGGGGAGACTACGGTTTATAATGGCACCGTCGGATGAGGGTCGGAGTCCGATTTAACCACGTGCCACCGCAATTTTGACCGAGCAACCCCAGAGACGGCATCAGGAGGGATCGTACCCTTCCCCGACCTCTCTGACCTCGTAGAGAGACATTCCAATCTACGGATTTAACGTGCCCATATCCAGCCTAGACACGGAGGTATTTAACAGCCTCAAATTTAATACCCTCCGCACCGAAGGCCGACGCGCTACCATTAGACTACCTCGAGCCCGCATATGGAATTGATTATAGGCAATGAATACATGAAAGTTTTTTTTTTTTTTCAGAAATTTCTTTCACTAACTTAAAACTATTCTCATTAAACTTCATGCTAAATTACTGTTGTAAAATGCTTAAAAGGCCTATGCTTGTACAAAGGTAGGTACATTCTGTTTTAGCCTCGGTTTGGTCCTGGGCCGAATTGGAAATTTGAGATGCTAATTACTCTAAATATTGGGAGCTATCATAAACAGGATTAATAACTTAATTTTGCATGAACAAAATAATGCACTAAGTAATGAATGCACTAGAACTTATTATTCACTAAATTTTGCATAAGGAGAATTAAGTGTGTCATAAAGTTTTAATTAAAACTTCACTCTGTGACTACATACAAAAGACTTTATTAAAATTCGCTGAGAATTTCATCGAGTACATTACATACACAATGATTATAAAAAGTATTCATACGACGGTTAAAATATGTTATTCGTTTCCGCTCCTAAAAGGGAATTAACATTAACGTCTTTCAACCTTTGTCTTTTTTTGTGAGTGATTTCTGAATCTCATCCCAGTACTGGGATATTTTCAGTTAACTTGTGCTCTTTTAAAATTATTAAATATTTATTCTGACACGTGTCTTCTAAAAACTTTTTTATATCTTTGAAACATGCTTTTATTTTTATCTGTTTGATGGATTTGCATTTCTTCCTTTTACAGGTTTTCTAAAATCTTCTATAAAACAAGTAATATAGCGATGCTTCGGGCGTTTACAACAGAGGAAGATAAAATGATATATTTAATAAATAACAGTTTGATGCATATTTAAAATCTAAGGCCGAGTTTTTTTTTATATACTTTGTATCTTATATTAATTTTAATCTTTTTTTTTATTTTAATATATACTTTCAAATTTATTCCGCTTTTACATGCAGTTTTCAATCATACAGTGGTACCCAGTTGAAATGACATTACACTATTGCTACTTGATTTTACTTCGAGAGGAAATTGCAAACAGAGCAAAAATAGAATAATTTCAGATTAGAGATGCTTGACGCTGTATGATTTTTTTCTCTGTATATGTCACTAGTCAAGATAAAACTTAAAAAGTATTCATATATAAAGTCAAAACATTCATCGATTATGAAATATTATTTTTGACTAAGGGTAATTCAACATTATCGGAGTAATTATATAATAATAATAATAATAATAATAATAATAATAATAATAATTAAGGAATCTGAGCACACTTTTAACTCGTAATAACAGTACTTTATTTTTTATTTATTCATTTTTAATCTTTAGGCTTTAGTGAGTATCCAATAGTTTTCAGTGAGAATCCAAAAGTTAAAGCTGCTGTGTACTAACCCTATTGGATTCGCTCATCTCAATGTTAACCCATGGAGAAAATATGTCTGCTATTTACAGCTACATAAATGCTGATAATCTAATAAAAAATGGTATTTTCAGAGAGCCTGAACTTTTATGCACCTTGCGACAGGATTCTTTTTATAAATTTCGTCCACCAAAGGAATTTATGAGCGTTCATAACATACAATACCAGATTTTTCCCCTGAATACTTTAAATTTAAAAATATTATTTGCATTTTTAAAAAAAACGAAAAATATACCAAAGTGTAAATTTTTTTTCTCTATTACGGAGTACAATTAAAAAAAAAAATCTTTCAATCCAAGTCGGCAATCCTTGGACATTAAAATACGAAAAAAAAATATTAATATTTAAAATCGATAACACATACCTCCAAAACTTCGTACCGATCAAGAAACATCTAGCTAGTTTAATTTCTAAGAAATATTAAGCCATCAGATATCCCTTTCACGATAGACATATTTTATACATCTCCCCTGTATTACAAACATATTATTCCCTTTCGGGAAAAACCAGAGGAAAATATTTCTCCCCCCCCCCCCTCCCGAAGTCCTTTTTGCCAAAAAAATATTTTCTCTCTAAAGCATCATAAAGCTTCGGAAACAAGGCACAATTTACCTCTGCCTCGCTTGGAACAAAACCGAAGAAGCAAAATAAAATAAAAACCAGAAGTGTGGGGAGGGGGGGAATTATATTTGTGAGTGGGGTCTGCAGATGATTGAATCGTATTAGTCACTCCTTCCCCGACCCTGCGTGTGGCCGAGCTGGGATTTGCGGAGGGGTGGGATTGAATGTCATTGATTGTCGTCTGCCGGGAAGAGATGCTTACAAACAGGGATCAGCTATCCTAAGCGGATGGGCAGGAATAATTGAGCTTAGAATGATGGAGACTTTGGAAAATGCACTCTGCAAATAGGTTTATAGTAACTAATAAGTCTCCTGGGTGGTTATTGATATCCGATAGTTAGTTATTAACAAACGTTTAGGGACTGGAAAGAGAGAATAGAAATCTAAAATGTCCTGGGGGGCTGCATATTATGTGAAAAGGGTAGGAAATGAACTGAAAAGGATCAAAAGCTATTCTGTCTCTTATTTGTCTCTATTCTGTCTCTTAATTGCTGTTTGATTCGCTATGTTAAAACGATGTTTCTACCATAATAATGATTGAATGTTTAAAGTGATCATTTTCAAATGACAGCTTTTCGTTTGTCTATTTATTTCTTCGCTCTTCAAGCCGGTAGGTTTTGTTCTCCACTTGAGCGTCGCATTTAATGATAATGTGATGAACTGTGTGATTAAACTGTTCTCCTCCAGCCCTTTAAAAAAATTTAATCGCGTATATAATTTTCTTTCATTATGAATAGAAAATTTCAAATTCAAAGCACTCAATTAAGAGTAATTAACAAGAATAATAAAAAAAAAATCCCCCAGTTCCATAACTAAATATAATATGAGATGTCGTTAACGCCGTGTTCTGAATCTTGATTAAAAAGAAAATCAATTATTACGTAGAATTTTTTTTTTTTAATCCGATCATTATAAAGTTAAACACTTCCATTTAATGACCGAGCATGTGTCAGTCAGTATTTATATTTTCAGCGAGAAAAGGAATGGGAAGAGAAAAGAATTAGCGATAAAAAGTAATAAATACAGTCAGCAATGGTCTGCGCAACGTGAGATTCGCGGGCCACATGCAGCCCGCCAGCACTCACTCTGTGGCCCGCGAGGCCTTTTGTGAAGACAAATAATATTATATATCTAAAAATTACGAAATGTTGTTTTTAGATTTATAAAATTGCGAAAAGAACATTATAAACAATGAATAGTAATCTTTATATAATCTTTTAACTAATCAGTAATTTATTTTTTGTTACATAAGATATTTTTCTCCGTATACTGTACTTTACTCATAATTAAGGAAAATAATTTCTTTAATTTATCTTTTCCTAGAATCGTTTTCCCAACTATACTATTTTCTTGCGGCCCGCAGCAGCTTTCCATGCCGCATTTACACATTAGCGATCGCGCCCCCCGCAAGACATTCGCGAGACATTAGTCACGTTCCTGCATCGACGCGAGTGACCGTTCTTACATTCCCGCCTCTTGCTGTGAACAAGATCTGCCGTCGCAACTTCCCGTCGCCATTCTCCCCTTTGACCCCCTCCCTCGGCACCATTCGCCCCTTTGTTCGTGCCAGAAAACCGCTCCCGAAGCGAGCGCCACGATTCGCGAGGAGAAACGACGAGAACACCGTTTACACATTCGCCCCCCGCGATTCGTCTCTCCGCTATCGCGACAGTGTAAATGTGGTGTAGTGTAATATGACCCTCATAACATTTCGATTTGTGCAGGTCTGCTCTAGCTACTAAGCTATAGTGTCTGGTAGCGATGCTTATCTATATATATAAAACAGTTCCGTAACTGACTCACTGACTGACATACAACGCACAGACCAAACCGCTGGACCTAAAGGGCTGAAATTTTGCTTGGCGATTCTTCTTATAGTCTAGGGGTGCACTAAAAAAAGATTTTTGAAACATTCGTCTTAGATTTTTTAAAATTAAATTTTTAAGCTGTTTTTGTAGTATTTTTAAGTCTGCATTTAAAATAATAGTTTGAGGGTTATAAAATTTATATCACGAGAAAGATCATAAAAATTCCTTTAGAATGAAATCTTTTTCGAATCTTTACCTCCATTTTCTGATTTTTGGTGAATTTTTAAAGATTAATTTTTAGAATTTAATTTATTAAATGCTGATCACGTGATTTCTTTTTCTGGTACTTTAAATAAATTTATCGTCACGTGCATAACAACTAAATAAACAAAAATATTTTTTTCCTTGCTAATGCGGCAGACGATTGGACATTATCCAAAAAAATATTAAAATACAGTAAAAGAAATGTTCTACAAACTGTACTATATTCTTTAGTATTCTTTATATTAGATTTAATTTGAATATTTTCTTCTACATTATTTTGTCTATAAAATTATCCTTTACGATTTTCTTATAAATATATATACAGTGGCTCCCAAAAGTGTTCGTACACTTACGATTTTCAATGAAATAGGGGTCTATCCATTGATTAAAATGAATATTTCAGAATGGGTATTTAATAATAAAATCTATAATCTATTCTTAACAAAGCTACATGAAATATTTTGAAAACATAGTAAAACTTTATTTTTAAGAAACCAATAATCCAAAAGTAACAAAAACTTTATCTCACAAAAGTCATCGTACACTTGTAAAAAATCTCTACATATTAGTAAATATTCTAATTTTTCGTTAAATTAATATTATGTAGGATATCCTTTAGCATCCACAACAGCTTTTAAACGTCTGGGAATAGATTGCTTTAGTTCTTTTGTAATTCTTGCATCAATGTTCATCCATTCTTCCATCATAATTGTTTTTAGTTCGCTTTTCGTGTGAATGTCGTGTTTTCGTACTCGAACCTCCAGTTCTCTCCAAATATGTTCTATTCGGTTTAAATATGGCGATTGAGGTGGTGTTTTCAAAACTTGTGGACAATTATAGAGACACCAGATGCGAACGTTGAGAGCCGTGTGCCTAGGATCGTCATCTTGATAAAAAATAAAGTTGTTTCCGATACCCAAATTTTGAGCTGATAATTTTAAATTGTCTCTTAAAATATTTATAAAAACAGCATGATTCATTATGCCATCAATAAATACCAAATTTCCTAGTCCTGATGCTGACATGCACCCCCCACACAAGGATACCTCCACCGGCATGCTTAACTGTTCCTAAAAGTTCTTGGGATTAAGTTCCTCATTTTTTTCTTCTCCATACAATTATACGCTCATCAGCACCAAAAATATTCATCGCCAAATAAGACATTATTCCAATAGGTTTGGGGCTTATTTATCATTGATAGTGCGAAGGGAAGCCTAAAAGGAAACCCTATTTCATTGAAATTCGAACCCTATTTCATTGAAATTCCAAAAGTGTACGAACACTTTTGGGAGCCACTGTATATATATATTTTACATCAATTGTATACATTGATCGTCGTATTTATCATATAATATATATATATATATATATATATATATATATATATATATATATATATTTGGCATGAATTGCATACATTGACCGTTGTATTTAATTTGAATGTACTCCGTAGCGAAGTACGGGTTTTCAGCTAGTAATTTCTATATTTCGTAATGTAATGAATATTCCCACAACTGTTTTGAGTATCATCTAATTTTATTTTTTAACTGCTTGAGCAAACAATAAAAAGAAACGCTTGTTATAAAAGGACTATTAAAAGGTATACTTGTTTCTGAGCTGAAAATGAAATTCTACCTCAAAAAACTACACATATGTATATAATAGCAAGTTAAACAAAACAAATTTGCAGCCACCGACTTTACACAACTTCGGTATCCTAGACTGGGGCCCCAGACGTAGACATGATATCTACTGATAAGCAATTGTCTGATAACATTATTCGATGAAGGAAAGCAAATTGGATTTTGTTTTTCAGTCTACTTAGGAAAGCCGATAATCTTTCGAATAAATTACGAGGAAAAGTGAAATATTCGTTCCCTCATAAGTAAATAATAAATAAGCAAAATCACTTTTAAGAAAAATAACCACAAAAGGTCTCAAACAAATCAGTCACCAGAGCTGTAAGGGCGTTAAAGTATTTTATTTTTATTTATATATTTTAATGTTTAAAATATACCAGCGATTAATTTTAATTTTAATTGGTTAAGTAAATGACGATCTTATGCATTTAATAGAGTCGCTTTTCTGTTGCTGATCTCGCTTTTCATGAGCAAAGCTTATATAAAAATAATTTATAAGAAAAATATTTTTAACTTCTTCATGCAATTCTGCTTTTCGTAATACAGTCGAACCCCGTTATAACGAACTTCAAGGGACCAAAGGTTTTGTTCGCTTTATCCAGTGGTTCGTGGTTCGCTATATCCGAACCGTTAAGAAAAATGAAAGAGTTCCCAAAATGTATAACTCATTAGTTGCAATGTTTATTGAATAATGATATATTAAAAAAATGATAAAATCTATTAGAAATGATCATTAATGAATTAAATCGACTAAAATCGATTACATTAAACTGACACAATCCTAATTAAATTACGGACAATAGGAAAACGGCGGGATCAAAATTTTCATTCGTTATATCCGTGAGTTCGTTATAAACCGGGTTCGCTATAACTGGGTTCGACTGCACATACTCCGGAGGTTTGGCAAAATTAAGTTGTACTGAGCAACTTCCCATATGCTGGGTTTTCCGAAACAGTGGTCCAGAGTCGAAAATTAGTAGATATGCTGTCTGCATAATTTTTTTTATTATTATTTTAGGGAAAAAAATTATTTTTTTGCTCAATATATCCCTCCTCACCACTCCTAACACGTAATCATTACGAAGAATTCTCAAGGAATCGCTCACAAATTAATAATGAAAGAAATCATCTTTATAAAGAACTAAAAAAAGTCCATACCCAAAACAGAGGTTTAAAGTCACAACCCCTGATTTTCAATGCTCCAGCTGTTGAGATAGAATGGCAATAAAATTTGTCCTCATTTAATTGATTCTTTATATTTTCTTATGCTTGACATACTCAAGCGACTTTTTTTTTTCAGTCTATTTTAACTCTAACTGAATAGTATGCAAACGATCAAAAGCGACCGTATTATCAAATGATTTTTTTAGGAAAGTAACTTTTGAACTGTTCATAAAACTCAGCTTTATCTAATACGCCGAACAGAAGCTATGTGAAATAAAGTTGTCATCACCAACTTTCCAAGTACTTAATTTTCGAAAATGGTGATCCAGCCTCGGAACTACATTAAACATATTATCTGCAGAAAAGCAGCAATATCTTATTTTAACACTCCATTTGGGGGCGGGAGGGGAAGTCATTCTTTGCTGATTGGCCAGGTTATCTCTCCCAAACCACCGCTAATAAACGTTCAGTTATGATTAAACGTTCAAATATGAAGGAATGTCAAGTAATCGCTCAAAGATAAACATGCGAAACCACTTAGAAAAAATAAACTAACCAAAAAAATCAATTGCATTAATCAGCCACCAGTGAGGATTGAACTCACGATCCCTGGTTTACAAGACCAGTGCTCTAACCACTGAGCTATGATGGCACACGCACAGAGAGATAGTTTTGATTTATTCTTTACATTTCATTATGAATAAAATATTCCAGCGACAATTTTTTTTTCAATCTAATTTTAACTCTGACTGAACAAACGATAAAAGTGACCTTGTTATAAAGAGATTTTTCAGGAAAATATGTTTCAAGCTGTACATAAAACTCAGCGTTATTTAATGCATAGAAAAGAAACGAAGCAAAATAAAGTCATGTTCAACCAACTTTACATGTTCTTGGTTTTCAGAAATGGTGGTCCAAACACAGAAGTGCATTAAATATATTATCTACTGATAAGAAATTTTTTTATTTCATTAATTTTGGTGTTGCTTCTAACTCAAAATCAGTTTACAATGATGAAACGTTTGAATAGTCACTGGCAGGTAAATAAATAAGTTAAATCACTTCTGCAAAAAAGTGCTTCCACTAGGTAGCCACCAGTGAGGATTGAACTCACGACCCCTGGTTTACAAGACCAGTGCTCTAACCACTGAGCTATGATGGCGATAATTATGGTTCCTTTTTTTTCTTCCGTTTTCTTTTTATTTCATTATGAACTAAATATTCTAGTGATCGTCTTTCTTCATACAACTATGGTTGTAAATGAATGCGTAAAAAATAAGAAAAAGAGAGACAATTTTATAAAACGATATTTCAGAAAAATATTTTTCTTAGCTGTATATGAAATTCTGCTTAATACAATAAACAAACTATATGCTAAGTGAAATATTTATTCACCTGTTTCCCATGTACTTGGTTTTTCGAAATGATGGTCCAATCTGAGAATACCAATAAACATAATATCTACTGATAAGATATTTTTTTATTAGATTAAACTATGAAATGGACTGAACACAGGACTCAAACCACTGTGGTATGATGTTGTTTAGAAAGGCTTTTGCTGTTAATCTTTTTTATTTTGTTTCAGTATTGAATATTTCGGGGACTGATGAATTCTTTCAGGTCATTTAAATTTTATTTAAATGACTAAATAATAAAAAAGGAACATTATGTAATGATGATGTTCAAATATAATTGTTTCTTTTCTTTTGGCCTGAAAGAAAGATGGGTCCTAAAAGAAAAAAATGAAAGGCTTAAAAATATTAGATATTTTTTGGCTTTTTTTTGTAGTTTTTTCAACGATATTTGCGAAATTTTATTTTCACATGAAATCAATAAACTGTTATCCTTCCCCCCAAAAATGAAATTTTTGCGAAAAATTCGCATCTGTTAGTGAACTATTCTACGTTTCTGCGAGTATACGAAAAAAAAAAACCCCACTTTTTTAGCTCCTACATTTTCCGTCTACATTTTTACGACTTTTCCTTTTAATGTTTATTTGAAACCTTAAATCTCAGCCTAATACATAATTTACAAGACTGCTAGAATTTTACTACACAATATTCGCTTTTATATAATTTTCCTTCTACCACTTGGAAATTTCGTTTCTAACGCGCTTGCTGAAAGATACTATGTAACTAGTGGACTGAATGCGATAGAAAGTTAAGGAAAAATTTGCTTTTTAGATTTTAAAATTTAAAATTACCTGTATTTTTTAACAAATTAAAACTAAAGTTTGAGTTTTAAGAGGGTGTCTAAATTAGATGAGGGAGATTAGAGCTTCTATAAATACGAAGAGCTGTATAAAATATTAAAAACAAAATAAGTAAATTAATATAAAAAGATATATTGAAGCTTGCAAAAACTAGAGGAAGGCCGTTATTTTTTTTTTGTCTTTGTTTATTTTCTTTCGATTAAAAGAATGAAAACGAAAATAGCACTAATCGCTGAGACAGCAAATATATTTTATATGAATTTTTATATTTAAATTATGAATACAAATACTAATGTTACACAACATTAAAAAAACAATGGGATTTAGAAGATATGATTAAGTTTAAACTAAATAGAATTGTGCTTTGGATTTCATCTCAGGTGTTACGCATGAAATCATCCAACAAGGTTTTAAAACCATGAAAGTTGTCAGAAACAATAAAAAATAGGACTGATTTGCTGAGTCATAAAGTTAGCATCATACTGTTTTCTTCTGAACAAGAGCAACTTGCCGTGGAGACGGAGTGAAACGATATGTATTATCATCTGGAAGTTAAATCTCAATTTTTCGTGCTACTTGATTTCGCTCAGTTTCAACGTACTCTTTTTATTTTGGTCACTTGCTGTCAGTAGTTCCATCTGAATATCTTATCAATTTAATTAGGCTCCTTTATAACTTACGTGTTTTCAGGGCCTTTTTATCGCATGGGCAAATCGGGACTTTGCCCAGGGCCCCCTGATGTTAGGGGGCCCCCAAACCCCCTTGGTGTATGCACCTAGTACTTCTAATAGTATGTATTTTTATAAATTTCCGTAAGGGGGGGGCCCCCAAATAGCGTGTTTTGTAAAGTTAATTGTATTTCTGAAATTCAAAGACTTTTATTTATTTATCTATTTTATTTTTTATTTATTTATATATTTTTTTGCTTGTTTAATATTTCATTTCGATAATTTAGTTGTTAAGTCCATCACCCCTGCAGGCGCATAATCTGATGAAATGACGTCAGCCTATGGAAAACAGTTATCAATTTTAAAACTTGGTGTATTACTTTAAGCACTCCCTTTGCTTCCCTTAAATGAGCATCTCTTCAATTTACAAGGGAAAGTAACAGATGTAAAGTGGGTTTGTATGTTTTTTAATAATTTTTTTTAATTCTTTCTTTTTGATTTAACCGATGCGAAAAAAAAACCGCTTTTCCAGACGGTTACGTTCTGAAAGGGGAGATTCAAAGATCAGAAATTCGAAAGGACCCTCTGCCAGGTGAACACGCCAGCTGTTCAACGGTAAAAGCAGGCGATTGTGTGAGTGTTTATAGCGTGAAGCACAGATGAGAATGTAATACTGTATCATCTCGTGATTACATGAACTTGCTCGATGTACCGAAATATAAATAAACTTTTTTTTCCCTTTCTTATGTGCACTGTAAGTGCATGAAAATGTGCGAATTCTTTATGAGTGAAGTGTAAAAAAACTTCCTTTGATGTGCATTTGCCTCAACCTTTTTTCAATGAAAAATTAAAGAGAATTTTTTTACTCTTTTTATGCTTCCGCAGGAAGAGTTCTTAAGCCTGCTCATATGCATGCCTTCCTTTATCTCTGCTTATAGTTATAAGGCCTATACTTGTAGCCATTTGATATTTATGGGCGAGTAACCCGATACAACTTTTTGAGAAACAGATTTTGAGGTATCTCCATTGACGTGGAGTGAAGTCTATGACTCAAATCATCAGAGATAGCTCTATAAACAATACTTTTTTTTTCGTTTGATAAGTGCAAATTGAAGCTTTCCAAATGCATGACTCTTTACAAACAGAAGTTTTTCTGAGACGTGATGTTGAATATAAACTACTAAGATTTTTTATTCTGGAAACTTCAATATTATGTAGAACATATTTTATTATTTATTTATTAATAATCACTGACTAATGATCATCAGATAATAGTGCAGCCGCGTATTCTCCCATATTCGAAATATGGAAAAAAAACATCAGTTTTGATTCCTTGTATCCATAAATACCAATAGCAAATCATATTAATGGAATAAACTTTACTTTTTTGTTTACAGAGGGTACTTATACCGGTATTAATTAAAGCAATATTACAACACTTAAAACTCCATAAAAAAATTATTTACATTTGATACGTGTTACACATTAATATACCAGCGATCCAAAACCGTCGGATAATATAAGAAAGCAGTAAAAAGGAAAAAAAGAAAGGGCTTTCCCATACACGAACATAGACTGCATTTTATATAAAATAAACTACATAAGAAAAAAAAATCTTCGAGATTTTGAATACGCACCAAGGTGCTATTGATTAAATTCTTTATTTTTCCTTCTTCTGTTACACGTCGCCAAGGCATTGGCGACTATATTACTCGTATTATCGCATATTTTGGCGAACTTAAGACAAAAATGCAAATATGTCAAAATGCTAACAACAGCACCTTAGTGCTAAAGAAAATTAAACAAAATTAAATGCTAAAATAGGTAACTTATACACTTATACAATATCCTGTGTGCGATATGTGAGAGGATATAGTACGTACACTGATGTACCATACACTGATGTACATAATCTGTCTGCAACTGAAAAATGTCTCCTAGGTCTCATATTCAAGAATTATTTTTTATAGATCTCTTAGGTGACGCAGATTGCTTCTCTTCAAAGTATACGCGTAAATAGAAGAATGAAATGAGAGTCTCCAATGAATGGCCTTGAATTTGTGTATTAATTCACTGTTGGAGAATGGGGTGGGGGAGGTACGCAGTCTCTCACATGCTTCATATTTTGTTAAACAAAGAGATAAAAGAATAACTTTAATAATTTGAAGGTGTAACAGAGGTTACATAAAGACCTAGGGATTTCTATTATGCTATAAACAATTTTCATCTTCGGAATTTTATTTTTTATTGTATTATTTACATTAAGATAACATTGTCGTAATTTGACAGTCAAAATTTCTAATTGTACATTTCTGCTAAAAACGTTTCAGAATTTTATGCATTTTAACGTTTTGAAGTGAACTTAAAAAAAAAGATTTATCAATGGTTTGGTGTTTTAAATAAATTCAGTCTTAAATTTCATACTCGCATCGAATCATGTTCGTACCACAGCGCGTTTTAGGGCTTTTGAAGTGATTTAAAAGACCAGATTTTATTTTACTTTATCTTCGTTATTAAAATATTTTTTCTGAATTTTAATTAGAACTCAATAAAGTATTAAAGAGATATCGAAAATTCTGATTTTTAAAGTCATTTACATATCTTGACGTTGATTAAGAGAGTTCCTTAATCTCATCACAGCTATTATCTATCATCAAATCCTTTTTAAAAAAAACAATTTCAATTTAAAATAATGCTTTGTTTAAATTTTTTTTCAATTTAAAAATCAAACAAACGAAAAGATTTCAAATCAATTATCTCCCTGTGTTGAACCATAGAATTTGAGCTTTATTTGTCACGAAAAAAAATTTTGGTTTCAAAATAAAAATTTCTGTTAAGAGTTACAATCATAGTACCTAATAGGGAAGATTGCTATAATCTTTAATATCTGGTGCAAATTTAACAAAAACGAAAAAAAAAAATCTTATGTATTGTACTTATAAATATGTATAAATAGTTTTGTTAGTTCTACTATGATTCACCAGATGGCACTCTGCAGTCAGTTACATCTCTGTACTTATTATGTATATACATTGTCTATATCCCCAAATAATTCTAAAATTTGTCAAGGTGTTAGTTTCCATGCCTTTTTTTTTTAAATATTTATTTTGATTGAATTTTTTTAAAGCAGGTAGGATATAAAATATGCGCCATTACTAAAGTGATAGGTTAGTGTGCATAGCACAATTACAAATTGAAATATAAGTTACGATAATACTTGAAGTCTTTATAACAGAGATTCATATGGATATCGTTATATTCATAATGTATAAATACACATACTCATACATATACTTACCAAAATTCTCACACTTGTACTAAACCCTTGAAAATCGCGTGATGTATCTAAGTATTTTTTGAGAAACAATGTCGATGATTAAGCATATATTTGAGGAAGCTTGTAATTAAAATATAATTTCTGTAATGTACATTTACAACTTTAAACATCGCGAATGTATATATATATATATATATATATATATATATAATAACACTAATGTCGAACATGAACATAATAGAAAATTAAAACCCGAATAGAAAATAAATTTGAGGATGAATATTCTACAAAGAATATTAAACTTTAATTAACTCGCTTCAAAAATTAATTTTCTAAGACAGCCAGCCTCCTTATACGTCTTTTGTATATATTTGAAAACAACTATTTTTCCCCCTCACGAACCTCACGGGAGCCTGCCCTACCTTTTTAACCCTAAGTCTGTCGGGGTTTGAAATTAGATTAAGTTTTCCTCTGTCCAAACCTTGACAGTAGAAGCATGATTCTACTAGTAGACAGGGCCCGACTTTGACTTAATGGGGCCCTGGGCAAAGCAGACTTTGGGGGCCCCCTCCAAGGACAGATCCAGAGGGAGGCCATGTGCCCTCCCCCTCCAGGAGTAGATTTCCACATGAACATGTGGGACACTCACCAAGCCCCCCCCCCCCCCCATAAATTCGGACCGGAAATTCAAAAAATTTTCGACCAAAAAGTCAAACATTTGAAAAAAAAAATAATAATAATAGTGTGTTAATTAATTTACTTTTAATGTTAATAAATAAATTCAGGAAATTTTCTTTTGAAATGAATATAGTGGGTGCACTGTGCCCCACCCAGGATTTTTTTGTGTATCCGCCACTGCCCACCTTTACTGAATTAACCTAAAACCAAATTTTCAAAAATATGTACAACTTAATACTAAATTAGGGGGCCCCATAAATTTGGGGGCCCTGGGCAAGTGCCCCACTTGCCCATGCAGAAATCTGAGCCTGCTAGTAGATCCTAGTAGATACCTCTTTTAGTAGAGATTTTCGATCTTCGGCAGTGTACGGAAGAAGCACCGATATCTTTCAACACAAGAATCCCCCAAGAGACCGATTTAGTAGTTGTGTACAGTTATTGTGAGTCAAGTGCATAACCCCGATAATGTGTCGTCAGCCCACGCCACTGTGTTATTTCTACTGATTTTGAACATTATTATGCAACAACGACAGTAGCCTATAACTCAGGTTGCGGAACAAATATTTGAATGGGCACGTGGAACCCTGGAGATAGGAATGTCGAAGGGTCCCCCTTCTCTTTTCTTCCCCATTCCGAATCTCCTCCTCCCTTCACATGATGCAACAATGTTCGAGTAGTAGAACAACCTTGCTGACCTCCCTTCTGCTGCAGATGTAGGGAGAGAAAAAGAGAGAAGAGGGGGAAAAAAGAATAACAAAAACCCAGGCGACCGGTTCAGCCATTGTTCCAAAACCCGCTGCTCGTATTATGGAAGTCGTCTTCCTGTCTCAATGGGGAGGGTTGCCACAATTTGGCAAACTATCGCGTTACGCACTTGAGGCGTGTTTTGTTTACTTTTTAAACGGAGTTTATTATTTTGCAGAAGAACCGTCAGAATACGTAGCCTAAAATTGAAAGAGATCAGGGATTCATAAGAATTCATCGAAGTTTAATATGCTCTTGCCATTTCTGTCTGAAACTGTTATAATTGAAGAAGAGGAATTTTTGATCCTCAAAAACATGTTTGTCAAATACATGTATATTTTCTTGCACCTGATACCACACAATGAGTTTATATTCTACATATACCTTTGGGGGAGGGTCAGTTTGTTTACATGTTTATTATTACTTTACATTGAGTACACTTTTTGTTTGTATATTTACTGCTTAGTGACTTACATTCATTTATATGATCTGATTAAACCCATAATTTTAAACTTCATAAGCCTTTTTTGTGTGTGTGTGTGTGTGTGTGTGTTTGTTTGTAGTATTATTAAGCTTCAAGTTAATTGTTATTAGGTTTAAAAGTTCCACAGTCTGCACAATAATTCCACTCATATTTCTTCGGTGGATGATCTATAAAAGGGGTTTCTCTCGCTCGCGCGCTTAAAGAACATTCCCCCATTCATAAATTACTTACATAATAAAGAAAAACTTTAGTAGAATTTCGAAAGTTTCTGGTAAAACTTTTGATTAATACATTTCCTTAATCAGTGCAAAATGTACTTATATATATGTATTACATGGTAGTATTTGTTTACGTACAGTATGCTTCAGTGGAAATCGTTATTATTTACATGGATATACTTAACTTCCTTTATAAAAATTTAGAGGCCCAGGCATTTTAATATTTCATTATAATATGCTTCTACGCTGATTGAGACATCTTCTATACTCGAACGTTGCTTGTATGACCCATGTTTTCCATACATTTATCTAATGTAAAGCCACTTCTGCATAAATTTCATTTTATCTTTTACATGTGTTCATCTTTTCGTCCAAAATTATTCTTCCTGATTTACTTTTGAATAATTTTTATCTTTCCTCTTAATATGCTATTAATGAGGGAAAAAATCCAAACAGTTAAATTAGAAAAAAGAAAAAACTAGGAGGGAAAAAAAACATTCGTTTACAGATTTAATCGTTGGAAGAGCGAAAATCGCATGAATTAACGTGTTCCATCTGCTGGGCATCGTTTACTCGAGTTAACCGAGCGAATAGATTTTATCAACGTGACGTAAGAGAGATCTGGTGTTAACTGATCTCAGTGTAGTTTATCACATTCATTTTCCGATTCATAACTCTTACCGGTGTTTTGTGTATACACCCGAAAAGCACTGTTATCGGCTGAATAATTATGCCACATTATTCACTTTAACGAATCCATGCACTCGTCAAATAAGGTCCACAATCTGATATCCGAAACCGTTGGACTCGTATTGCAAAACATGATTGTGGCGCTCCAACCTGACCAACCAACCAACCGAAACCATTTGGACAAGATGTTTTTCGGTTTCCGATATTCGTAATGACACAGTATTGACCCTTATTATCAGACGTTGGCTTTTTGTGTAGGACTTGTTTGTGGGTCGGAATTTTTAAAAGCGACGTTCATTTGGCGAGTGTTTCACTCCGATCTGTTCTTTCAAATTGAAAATCTAGCAAAAAGCATTTAATTCCACGGTTTTAGGACACACTCTGAATGCAGAATAATTTTGTTTCAATACTTGATTATCACTGTCACTCCATAATCAGAAAAATACATTGAATAAATATTCTAGTGGTGGTACAATAATTTTGTAGTGAAAAACCAACCAAAACCATTTGAACAAGATGTTTTTCGGTTTCCGATATTCGTAATGGCACGGTATTGACCCTTATCAGAACGCTTGCTTTTTGTGTAGGACTTGTTTGTGGGTCGCAGTGGCGCACCCAGGGGGGAAAGGGGCCCTGCCCCCCCCCCCCCAAAGAATTAGAAATTACATTATGAATATTGATTTTGCATTAAAAATATTTTTATCCGTTCATCTCGCCCCCCCCCCCAATGCATTATAAATATTTTTATCTGTTCATCTGCCCCCCCCCCCCAAGAAAAAATCCTGGGTGCGCCACTGGTGGGTCGGAATTTTTAAAAGCGACGCTCATTTGGCGAGTGTTTCACTCAGATCTGTTCTTTCAAATTGAAAATCTAGCAAAAAGCATTTAATCCCACGGTTTTAGGACACACTCTGAATGCAGAATAATTTAGTTTCAATACTTGATTATCACTGTCACTCCATAATCAGAAAAATATATTGAATAATTATTGTAGCGGTGGTACAATAATTTTGTATTGAAAAAAACCTTCAAACGTACTTGTAATAAAAGTATTCGATCAATCTTATTTGAGAGAAAAAAAATGACGTGAATATTTAGGAGGTTGACGTAACGCAACGCAGTGAGGGGGAAAAAAGTTAGTTTTTCAAAACTTTCTAGTACTTAGAATTTTTTATAAGGGGTTACGAACCTGTCTGCTATTTTAGAGAGTTGAATTTGATCCCTGTATGCAAGTAAATAATGCGCAAACATATATGGTTCATTTTTAAACTACCACGATAATGTCAATATGTGATGGAAGCCAGTGTTTCGGAATAGTATGCAGCACAGAAACAAGCCGTCACGAAGTAAACAGAGCCCCGCGCCAGATTCTGAGGGTGTGAAAGGAGGGGGAGAACTGGGGGCATGGGATATCCCCAGTTATGTTGAGCTCGGCTACCGCAAAGATGCAGTCACCTGGCGCCAAATTATGATCTATCTCCTGCCTTCCGTAGAGGGGGGAAGAATTTGCAACCCAGGGGAAGTGTTCTTTACTGTGTTGTCAGCCGCACGTCTTTCTTCCCGACCTGAAGGAACGTGCTTCACCTTAATTCTTCTATGGAGCGGTATTTATGCTTTGTTGACCCCCTCCGCCTTCTAAGCGCGCCCCCCTGATAGTCTAGATATTTTTGTACACATTTAATATAATGAACTGGGTTGACCTCTGTAAGAATATTTACGCTTCGTTCGAATATACAATATCCAGAAAAAAAGAATTATGTCTGAAGTTCCTGTGGTTGGCGACATTCCGATATAATAGAGGGTGCCCCCTCCCCCAGACACTTGACAAAATCAAATCAGATTCACTCCACAAGTCTTATTCGAAACATCTTCGCGTGAAATGCGATTTCTATGGGAAACCACGGAGTTTTTTCTTTACATATTGGACTTATTGAAATGGGATATTAAGTCGCTATAATTGCCGATAAATGCATTAGGTACTCCCCTTATTGTTGGAGGAGTCACTAAATGCGGGATGATGCGCATCTGAAGTTGAATTCATTGGTGCACTCAATGGCTACGGCATCTTGATAGTGCTCTCGAGAACTAAACGAGACCGAATACGATTGTTGTTAGAACATGCGGTAGACATTTTTTTTCTTCGATTTGAACGTCACTGGTTCGATGCCCATCGCTGAAAAATCCGCCGCCGTGTACACTAATGGCGGCTGGTGCACGAAAAATCTGTAGTGGCTGCAATGTCCTCCAAGTTCTCAAATTTACCTCAGGAGGTGCGGGTCCAAGTGTACCGGTCTCGTCACTTGATTCGGTTCTAAATTACGGGACCGGCTTGTAGGGGGTAATGCTGGGCACCTATACGGTGCCTCCTTAAACGAATGGCCAGCAGTCTCGCGGTGTACCTACAGGCGAATGTCTAGCGACAAGTACCTCCGCGTCGGGGGGGGGGGGGAAAAAATCCCTCTGGAGGTGTTTGGTCAAGTGTACCGGTCTCTTATTTTATTTACTTGACTCGGTTCAAAATTACTGAACCGGTCCTTTATTCAAGTCGGACTCCGACCCTTGTGGTGCTATTCAAAACCGGAGCCGCACCATTCTGCCCAATAGCCTTTATGGACTTGACCTGATATACTGTAGAAGCCACAACAACAAGAACAAGAACTTCACAACAGCTTTTTAATAATATCTACTATTTTTTTTAAAATGTTAATGATTCAGCGATAAGCGCTGATGCGTAAATCGATAAATGCGTTTAATTTAGCGTTCTGAGTAATTTTTGCAGTGTATTTTTTATACTTCATTGAAGTCATTAATCTGTTTATCCTTTGTTGTCGTATTTGAAGTACTGGAATAAATGTATAAAAAGTCTTAGTAATCCTTCATAATGGCATAATGAGTTGAATATCTGCTGATGATCAACAGAATACCAATCAGCTGGTAACCACTTTTAGCATTAGATTATTAGGCAGTAGTTAACCATTCTTTATTTATTAGATAAAAATATAATCGTTATGTTAGACATACAGCTAAAATTTACCTCCAATTACTATTACTACATTAAATCGGTTGCAGAAATCCCGACTTGTTTCTAATGCAGGATAAAAAAAATCTAATTTAAATCAATAGCATTAATATTTGGACAAATTATTTTTCATAATGAAATCCGGCGTACGCCGTCAATGTTCCAAAAAAAATTTCTGAAAAACCAAAACAAAAAGCTATATGGGTAAGAGGATATTTAACGATGTGGGGCAGAGAGTAATGAATGGTTTTGAAAGTGAAACAGATTGCACCTGCCTTCAATTGCCATCTCTGGACTGACACCTCCTACAACGGGAGAATCCCCTGTTCCTGAGGGTATACTGAAGTACTTACTGTCCAGCTGCAGCGTGGAGAAACACCTGTTCCTCCCGATATATGGGAAATAACCAATGAGAAGTATTTAGCTGAAGAATTTTCAGCTTCAACAAGCTCGTAAGGCACCCCAAGACAAAATTGTGTGATACGATACAACTGTTGTAGGAAAAATACAGTTTGTTTCGTAAATTTTCCAAGAGGCTTTCTAAACAAAACCCAGCATACACTGATAACAACTGATAGATCTCAGACTCACTGATAAATATAATAACTCAGATAAAAATTGCAAAAATCGTTCGTGAAAAAAGTATTGTAAAAAAAAAAAAATTAGTGAAATATATGCTGATTGAAATTTTAAAAATATTAAAGAAATATTAATTAAAACGTGTTCGGCTTCTCAGTACGATTTTTCAAAAAAAAATGTTCAAAGAAAATGTTAAAAAATTATGGAAATAAACCATCAGTTTAAGTTAAGTACATTTCTTCTCAAAGTACTTCTTTTCTCTAAACAGGTCGTGATGAGATAAGACTAATCACTTAAAAATTGCATAAACGTGATACATAGTTACACCCCAAAAAATACACGCGATAGAAATTGTTCCTGAAATAGAAACATTTTATTCAAGCATATTTCCTATTACATTTTATTGTCATTTATTGATGCGCTATATTAACCCTTTAGTTTCATCAAAGATTTATTGTTATTATTTTTTTTTACGCTTTCGTTGCGGAATATTAATTTACAGTTTTATATTAAAGTCGTGACATAGCGTCTTCTTTTATGTCGAAACTGATAACGGCTAGCAGCTTTTAAATGTGGGATGTTTTATCTAAGATAAAACAAAAAAAAACAGCGATTTCCAGCTGTTTCGAAACTGATCACACTTTCTCCGAACTCTTGGAAACAAATTTGCGTAATGTGTAATGATTCACTGGCTACTCTCCGCTCAGGTGTGACAGCACAGCGTATACACCTGAATGTTTAAACTCAAGGTGATTAGAATAAACATGGAGGGAAACTAGCCAGAAAAATTTGTATTCACTTCTCTTGTCGCCAATAGTAGACGAGAGATTTATCACGCCTTCAGAAACCGATAAGCCACATGCGATTCTATGTTGTTTTCTCTTTAATTTGTAAGTATTTTGAACTTTTTAATCAGGCGTTGACCTTTACTTCTTATGGTTGTCCTCAGATATGACATATTTCATTTCTACAAAATATATCGCACAGAAATCTTGAAATGCCCCTTCAACAAAAGTTTTTCTTTAGGTAAGTTTGCAGCGTCTTTTAAATGGTATCGGAAGAATGTTTATAGTTCTCATTGTTTTGTGATATTTCATTATGAGATTGATTACCTATTATTTTTCGACTTCTGGTGTTGCATTACTATAACCTTTCCCTTGTTTCGTTAATAAAGTTATTATAAGAAATGCTGAGATGTAAGATTATTGTGAGGTATCTTTCAGGTAATTTAAGATGCAATAAACGTAATTGTTTTTTTTTTCCTTGCAGTGTTCGATGAGAGTCTTGATGAAATAGATATTCAGTAAAACGTTTGAAAGTAGCAGAGAAAGGCAAAATAGGTAAATGCATAAATAGCAGTCAGCATACAACACATTTAAAAAATCATTAATTCAGCTAAACCCAATTCAAACTCAGTCTTGTCAGCATTCAATCCACAATTTAGTGTAATATCAAACGTAAAAATTATAATATTATGTAATTTGTAATTAGTTCAAACATTTATTTTTCATCATTTTACCATATTGATATATACTATATATATATATACAGAGGCTGTTCGCACATTTTTTAGACGATTTTGGTAAGCGGTAATAAAAAATCGTTTGCAGCAAAAGAAATAATTGCAATTGTACTATATTTTTAAAAGTCAAAATTATCGTCTGCTGCTTGAAAGTTTTGTTTTTATTCAAAATGGCGTTTTTAACAAAGCAGTGGTTCGAAGGCTACATTTATGCTCTTTCCGAAGAGAAATATGCATACTCCATTATCCAAAAACGATGTGAGAGTCATGGTTTTGTGATATCTAAAGCGTCGATAGGTAATATCGTCAACAAGAAAGGAAAAAAACGTCAAATTGGAGCCTCAAGTGGGACAAAAATTCCAAACAAGTATCCAAGGAAAAAACGGACATCTTCGACTATTGCAAAGGTACGTTGTTTAATGTTAAAAGAAAATCCCCCTAGTCAAAGGACAGTTGCAAAATCATTAAAATGCTCGGTGTCCACTGTAAACAAAATGATAAACGTTGATTTAAATCTTAAGAAAGCGAAAAAACGCAATGTACATCGTCTTCTTCCAAATCATATCGCTGAACGCAGGACACGCTGCAGAATTCTATATGAGAAACACTTATCCAAAGAAAAATGGAAAACAATTGTCACAATAGATGAATCGTGGGTGTATTTAAATGATTGCAACAAAAAAAGAGCCATTTATTATCATAAAAGGGAGAAAAAAATTTAAGTACATGGTTCAAAGAATCGAAAGAAAGTTTTTCTAAGGGATTCATGATTGTTGCTAGTTTTTCTTAGGCAAGTTAAAAATAAAGAGAGTGGAAAAAAATGTCAAGATTAACTCCAAATACTATCAGGAACATATTTTATCGCCAATTTTTCTGAATGAAATACCATAGCTTTACCCACAGTGCCATCAATCTGTGAGACTCCATCAGGACAAAGCTAGCAGTCACACATCAAAATCCACTGTAAATTTCCTAAAAGAAATGGAACATAAAACTAGTATCAAGGCCATACCCTTCACTGATATCCCTACTAAATCTCCAGATGTATCGCCTATGGATTTTTGTGCTTTCGGACTTTTAAAATCTGCATTATCCAAACGTCGTCCCAAAACCCTTACAGGACTCTGGAAAGCTGTTCAGGAGGAATGGGATGGAATACCACTTCTGACACTTCAAAAGGCATTATTATCCTGGAAATTGCGGTGTCGAAAGATAGTTCAGAATAAGGGATGTCAAATAGAACATTTAAAACACAAGAATTTTATGTAATTTAGTTTTGTGAATACAATATACATCGTCTAAAAAATGTGTGAACAGCCTCTGTATATATATATATATATATATATATATATATATATATATGTGTGTGTGTGTGTGTGTGTGTGTATGTATGTATATTTATTTGTTTATTATTTAAAATTTAAAGTAATGGGGAATATGTCTTTCATATATGGCGTCCACATTCATCTGCACTGTACAGTATTCTGCGGGGGACACCAGTGATTTATGGGCAGAGCGTCTGCAACGATCCTGCGATCGAGCGGTTTTTTTAGACAGAGCATCAAAGGCGGGGCGGGGGGTCACGACCATAAAATAGTGTCAAGCGGGATCGGGGGGTACTTGTCTGCATGAATGTGAATGCGCTAAAACAGGGATGTTGATAAAGATATGTCTTAACAAATGGAATTAAAGAATGTAATATACTTAAGGAATGTAATAAACGTTCAAATTAGGAGGAATGTATCTCGATATAGTAAACTAAACTATGGATTATTCGAGGATTGTCTCCTAACAGTTTGTTAACCTCTTTGATGGTGAAGAAATTCAAAATGTTATTATAACCAAGAATTCAGGCTTCGAGCGTCCTTCTTTTATTCGTTCAAGAGTAACACTAACTACAAATACACGTAGCCAGGTACGCCAAAACAATATATCTCTTTTCAATTTGCAACAGATACTACTACGTATCGGCTTGTTAAATTGTTAGAGCTGTTTCCGATAGTATTCCACTAAAGTAACTAATCATTACGAAACTAAAAAAAAAAAAATTTAAGGCTTTTATGCAATAATATGATATCGATTCCTCTTTCATTTGTTCACAATAAGATTGTGAATGTAAACCCCTTATACAAAAATCCCCGGAGTAATTTTTAAAAGTATGAATATACTAATAATAAGTATACTTTGCCAATGGAAATATTATCGAATATACTATAATATTGAATAACTCATGTGCTTTTGGGAAAGTTCTTAAACGTGAGTTAGTGAGATGGGCTGAGCATGAACTCGAACTCGCGCCACGTTCTATTCTTTAAAAATTTATTTTCCCCTTCTCCCCAGCCAGAAGTGTTCAGAAAATATACACTTGAGTAAAATAATTTTAATTTTTGAGACTCAAAAATTAGAATTTTTTTTACTAGATGAACTATTATGTAAAAAAGTATTTAATTATTTAAGGATTAATTCTATATTGACTAAAAAAAAAGCACGTTTGCTTTTTAAATTCTCAAACTGCGAAACGCGGAATTTCGGGCTAGGGAGTGTGTATGTGCGTGTGTGTGTGTGTGTGGGGGGGGGGGGGTGACCTTGAAAACATTATCGGAACTCGCTTCTTGTTTGGACATCTCCAAATGTATTTTGCGATACGGAAATGCCCTTCCAACAGTTGTTTCCCCCCCCCCCTTCTGATATCTGTTATCATATTATGGTCTTTACTGAACGTAGATAAATGTTTAGGGGTCTCGATTACTCTAGCTAAGCAAAGTAAACTCGTTTTCGGAATGTTGACAAAGTGCGGAGGTCCCATAGGACCACCCACTAGAAATGCTTTCACCTTTCACCCTCCGCCCGTCACGTGAACCAATTTCACATGAAAGGGGGGGGGGGGAGGAATCCTACCTGTCAACGAGGTTCTCTTCAGGCCCTAACGTGTTTGGAGCACGTTGTTATTCGGTCTGTTTGTGCTTTGGGAGCTAATTGGATTGTAACGTTAAAGGTGTGTGGCGTTCGTTACTGCAGCGGAATCCCTTTTCAGCTTGCAAAATGTTCCGACGTCGTAGATATTTTACCCTCATGACCTGAGGTGTGAAACTATGTCAATAATCTCTTTATCTGAATTTGAGACGGTGTTGGTTTAGATGTGACTCTCAAAATAGAGCGTAGAATCTTAGTTTACAGACCCGTAGTGCAACAAGTTTACATATTTAGATACTGCTTTATGAAACAAAGAAAATCTGCACATGTTCCTTGATATTATTGCAATGTATTAAATTAAAAAGGCTCTTAATTATGCATTTTTAAGGTAATATGCAACACCTTACTGTTGGTAGAAAATCTTTTCTGGTTACGTTACTGCTTGAATTTACTAGCAATTTTCCGGAGCAAGGCTGCAGTTCTAGTTAAAGTCCAGGTAATATTTCAATTATTTTGAGAATTATAAACTGGTTGTATATGAAAATAGCTTCCATTGTCGGACTAGTGTTCATCAATTTCAGAACGCTTTTTTTTTAATGAATGCCATCATTAGTTGTCAAAAAAGCTATGAATCGTAAATAAATGAACATTAATCCCTCCACATATGTTAACCCTAAAATAATAATAATAATAATAATAATAATAAATCTAAATAAATTTTAAATTCTGGATGTAACTTCTAATGTATCTTGTTTTGGCGGCCTGATTACCTGTCATTGTTGTTTGTACATATAGTTTTTATATTCATTTTTCTTTATTATAAGTAATTTTTTCCCAACACTGTACATAAATGCATAAACAAATATTCTACTGGAATCTGTATATTAATAGTAATATTCATAATAATGATAATTATGATAATGTGGTAATAATTTTGTTACAATATCAATAGATATTTCTTTTTGTTTTACACAAGGTATGCCATAACGTGTATTCATTTATGTAATTAATCATTTATTTTTGTTGTTGTTCTAATTCTTTTCTTTTCCCTTAATCTAGGAATACATACATGTAATTGCAGATTTTTCTATTTTAAAAAGATAGGATTTTCATGGGTTAATTTAACGACTTACAATCATTAAACATCGAATAATTTTAATTTTACCATTTTAAATTCTTTTTCCCTCTCTCCTAGAAATATATTTCTGTAGTGTACCGTCTCTCAATATGAATCGTAAGATGGACTTTTCCTTCATTTTCAGCGCTGTTGTTCTCATTAATGAACTCGGCCTTTACTTCACATGGGTAATACTGCCAATTTAAGGAGACTTCCTACCTATCTGATAAGCTCCCCAGACATGCACGAGACAAATTACTTTTGCCTTCAAATTCTTGTGCTATTCGATCATGCACGGACTGTATAAAAGGGTCAAGAACTATCATCCTTCCTTTCGAAAGAATTTGACCTTCTTGAACCACGTGAGTTCGTATTAAGAACTACAAATATTTCTTCAACATCAAGCTCGTCGTATGAATGTAGGGATGACAAAGGAAAACACTGCGATTGTACGCAAAATGATTCTTGCGGGGGAACACCGGGATTTTGTACTTTTAGACGTTGTGTGACTAAAGCGAAATGTTATTGCTCTATAACGCACAAAGCATCACAACTTCTTTTCATTTCTCCGGATTTAACACTCGTTAACCCTCCCTGAATCACTTTGGACGTTTGTCTCCACGTTTCTAAAGCCCACAAGCACCAAAAGCATTTCGGAATTCACAGACAGCTCCTGGAAGCCGAACAGGCGAAATTTAGCTCTATGATTGTGTTCGAAGATCCGATTTTACGTCTCCCGGCAGAAGGAAAGGTAATTTTACTAAGTCCTAACTTTGAACATGTCATTACAGTCCCGAAAGGCTTATTCATTACATTTCCTTTTGAAATGTTGACATATAAAGCCTCTATTTTGATAATGCATTTACATCCTGGAGGTCGAACTGTGGCAGGAGCAATTAATGTGTTGGGCAAGTCTATCTGCCAATTACGCCAGTGCTTTTTGTGCCCTCAAGTTTTTACAAGAATTCAGTGTTTGCCGCATATCCTTCAATATGTATTATACTCTATTAGGGTACTGCTGCTAGTGTTTGTGCTTTGGAGTGTTAAAATATTACTAAAGAGCATTTTAGTTTAGATACAATGGCTAATTTTTATGGCATATAGTATGCATAAAGTTTTGAAGATTATAGCTCGTTGTTGTTTACTTTTTGGTGTATTCCTGGGCACCACAATTCAATGATTAAGTCTAGTTACATACGATTTCTTAGAATTTCAAACTGCACAACGGGCCAACATTTTAGCCCATCAAATCGTTTTGCTAGCCTTATTGTTCCTTATAGGGTCAGCCGATGCTGACTGCAGCTCCCACGCCATCATTAAATCAGACTTGCACATGTGAGACTCTATTAGTGCATATACATTGGTGCAGAGTTCTCTGCATGTGCCAGTGATTGATGTTCACTCTGTACTCTGTATATGCGTGGATCGCCTCCTCTGGCGGTCCGGATACATAGCATCAAAGAAGACCCAGGGTCCCGGGGTCAAATGGTGACAGTGGGGGCGGGGGACACTAGATCAAGAAACACGAGGGACCTTGGGGGCTTGAATGGGGGGGGGGTTTCTAAATGGGGGAATATCTGGAAGACATGTGTTCATTCACATCGCTTTGGACGGGTAGGGTTACCGTGACTAATGTGATGACAGGAGTCGGGGGTCTGCAGGCAGAGAACTCTGCACCAATGTATATGCACCAGGTAGCTCAAGAGTCTATAATGTATATACTACTGCCGAACTTTCTCTACCAGCAGTGTCGTCGGAAGTCTGCCTGTGGTTGAAGGATTCAGCTGAACAGCATTTGTTTACTTTGAAGCTGAAATTGGACGCTGTAAAATGTTCATTTCACACAGAACGGCAATATTTCACGTTTCTAGTACAAGCTAAGCAAGTGTCACAGATCTCCTGCATCTTTAATAAATATTGCGGCCAAAGGAGTGCATTGTGTAAAGAGGTCTGTGGGCAAAGAGGGTCTGAAATTCGAAGCGGACACACCAGAAAGTAGGGATTTTCCTGGCCTTTCTTCATGTGTTGCAGGTGGATTAGGAGTAGGCTGCACGGATTTAACACGAGCTACTTGCAATTTTTATCGTACTTGGTACGAACCCGATTTATTACATTCGTACAAAGCTTCAAAGATAACTGGGCATGATTGCCAATATAGAATAGCAGTCACCCATATTGAAAATAATATGGTGTCGCACATCTCACTTTCAGATGTAGCGTATACCAAAACAGGAATAAAAATTTCCATATTGGGAGCGTACGATTTTATTATTTTCATGCAAGTGTTTATTATACTGTGCGTACTTAGGGTGTATCATGTGTATCAACCCGTCATTTTGACGTCATAATACTAATAATGACGTCATAATGGAAAAAGTATATGAAAGTTAAAAAATATCGCGCATTATCTAACAATATTGCATTTAATCCACACCTTGTAAAAGCAAACCCTTTCATTATTTTTTATTTATTTAGTTTTTCATGCGATTGGAGTAGTAGACTGCCATCCAGTTTTTTACAGCTCACTACGCGATATGAATACTTGAGCTACTTGATTCATTCCCATTCAAGTTTGTTTATTTTCAGAATTCATCGCAAAAGTAAACAGATTTTTAAAAACTGTTAAATATACAGCTAAAAACATCCAATTTTTTTTAGTTCTGAATGTTTTATAGAAAAATAGGCTGAACAAACGTGATTTGATGGAGAAGATATTAGTTTTTAGGTAAGAAAAAATTCTGATCCACATCTGAAATTGAAATTAAGCCTAACTGGCCATTTGTTTACTGAGGGCTTCAATTGAAAGATGAGTACAGCCCGGAAGTGTTATACAGAGACAACGGCTATTATATATATAATTTGACTGAAACCTATATGTAAATAAAGAAATGTTATTTTTAATATGGTCCTCATTTATGCAAAAGAGTTTTCTCTTTTCTATGAAGTTTTACATGCTGGACATATTCGTCCCTGGGAATTTTAATTTTAACATACAAACTAAGCCATATAGAGCCAGCACATACACACCAAACTGATGAAATTTGAAGGTGTCGACAGCAGATCAAGTCAGCATTTTGTCAAAGTGCTTAGCGTGGGTAGAAAACACACTGTCTTTATCCCTCTATCAAAAGTTAAAATAATCAAAGAGTGAAAGTAAAAATGTTCAGTTAGAGATGTTCAATTAGCTAAAATATTCAGGGGGGGGGGGGGGGGGGGGAAGAAAGAAAAGAAAAAAAAAGGTCGCTGGAGAAATGTTTTTCGCGAAAAGAATGGTGAAATGCCTAATATGACCTGAATAAATTCAGGAAACGACATTGACGATGATTGATTAGGCTAAATTAAATGCCCGATTGGAGTAATCAATGCATAAGACCAGTTTATGAGGTTCTAAAGTACAGTCGAACCCCGTTATAGCGAACCCGGTATATAACGAACTCACGGATATAAGGAACGAAAATTTTGGTCCCACCGTTTTCCTATTGTACTTAATTTAATTAGTATTGTGTCAGCTTAATGTAATCGATTTTAGTCGATTTAATTCATTAATGATCATTTTTAATAGATTTTATCATTTTTTAATGCATCATTATTGAATACACATTGCAACTAATGAGTTCTACATTTTGTGCACTCTAGCATTTTTCCTAACGGTTCGGATACAGCGAACCACCGGATAAAGCGAACAAAATCTTTGGTCCCTTGAAGTTCGTTATAACGGGGTTCGACTGTAGTTACTACGAATTTGCCTGATGCTGGCAGAATCGGCTTATGCACAAGCCCTCCTTACCCGGTCTTCTTGGCGCATGGGTAGCAAAGTGGGGTTGTAACGCTCCGAAAACCCACCAACAAATTTTCTTCCGGACCCCAGCTTAGAACAATTCAAATTTAAGGTTATAAAGATGGCTATGAATATCCTCCATTACGATGTGGAAATAGGTATCTTTCTGTTCAAGCCTCCCTGCTTGGAGACCTCTTAATTACACAAAAAATATCCCTTGAGTGTTTTTAGAATGGCATTTTACTGTTTTGTTGGGGTCTTGTTATCGAGTGTCCGGGTTTGATTCCGGATTGTGAAAGTGAATCAAAATTTTTAGGTATACAGTCGAACCCGGTATATAACGAACTCACGGATATAAGGAACGAAAATTTTGGTTTCGCCGTTTTCCTATTGTACGTAATTTAATTAGTATTGTGTCAGTTTAATGTAATCGATTTTAGTCGATTTAATTCATTAATGATCATTTTTAATAGATTTTATCATTTTTTAATACATCATTATTGAATACACATTGCAACTAATGAGTTATACATTTTGTGAACTCTAGCATTTTTCTTAACGGTTCGGATATAGCAAACCACCGGATAAAGCGAACAATATCTTTGGTCCCTTGAAGTTCTTTATAACGGAGTTCGACTGTAAACATTGAATGACATTACGCGATTACCCATCAAATACATTGGTCTGACAAACTCCATTTTAAATTAACTTTTCAAAATACCAACGTCTGCCTTCGTTATGGCAATAATCAGATGATAATTATTTTCAGGACATAACTATGCTTTCCTGTCAGCAGGGTAAATAATATCCCCTTTGTGACGGGCAGCGGTTTTTTTTTTATCTCGATGGAGGTGTATCGATGTTATCGTTATGACAGTTGTATATTAGATTAGGAGATACAAACATTATTTCTATGTTAGAGAGACAAAATGTGGGATATTGTTGGTGTTGCCATTGTAGATGCTTTATTGTACATGAAATAAATAATAACAGCGAAAGTTTTCTCCCTAGGACGGTAGTAAACTGTGGCAGTAAAACAACTAAGGGCCTGTTCACATAGGAGTCCGGTAACGGAAGCGTTAAAGTATTGAAATATATTTAACCTATGACAAACCTCCAAACGATTAGCAACGAAATTTTTAACGCCTATGATTGGTTTATTTCCGTCTCAGCGCCATCTTTCCTTTTACGCTTCCGCTACCGGACTCCTATGTGAACAGGTCCTTAATTATGGGATCTGGAAAATTTACTTTAGTTCCCCCATCAGAGAAAGCTCCTAGGATTATTACTTTTAATATTGCTGCCTTGACCAAGGAATTTACGAGAAGAGAAAGATTGCATGTCCCCCACCCCACTACTTTCCTTAACACCATCATTAGCGTAGTATAGATATTTATTAAGCGTCGCTGTTGACGTTTATTCATTTCAAGTACTTTCCCTGTAGAGCATAAATCACAGTGCTTGGTACTGAGTTCTTATGCTAAACTTATCTACCCTGAGAAAGTCTGGAAGTGCTGGCATGGGCGAAAATAGATAATTGTAGGAGACAATCTCATCACTAAGACAGATTTCCGTTATCTTATCTGCAGTTGACTTGTTCAGAAGCAGCGGGCTATTATCGGCGAAGGACGTCCGGAAAACACCTGGGGAGAGTTCCCTTCTCAGCTGGACACCAACTGATTAGCTTTACAGATAATAATCCTCAAGGTTTTAGTTATTTGACACTAGTCATTTACGGTACAGTAAATAATTAAGGGCTACTAATAGATCTTACTGTATGGAATCCTGGCTACTGGCTAATAACGATGGGAAATGTAGAAGAACACGTCTTGACAACCATCTGTCGCTTGAGACCACCTCTGTAAAAGAACTGGCTAGTTTTTCCCATCTCATCACAGTTCATATTAAAAACGATTTTATCCGGAGGAAACCCGCAATAGAGAGTGTTGTATAAACGATCTTCCCCATTTACTGTCTCACTACCAAGACCTGATTACAAAAGGAGGGTGGGAGGTTGGGTTTGATATCGGCTGACTATCGCAAAGGGTTTTAGTCATTTGACACTAGTCATTTACGGTACAGTAAATAATTAAGGGCTACTACTAGATCTTACTGTATGGAATCCTGGCTACTGGCTAATAACGATGGGAAATGCAGACGAACACGTCTTGACGACCATCTGTCGCTTGAGACCACCTCTGTAAAGAACTGGCTAGTTTTTCCCATCTCATCACCGTTCTTATTAAAAACGATTTTATCCGGAGAAACCCGCAATAGAGAGTGTTGTATAAACGATCTTCCCCATTTACTGTCTCACTACCAAGACCTGATTTCAGAAGGAGGGTGGGAGGTTGGGTTTGATATCGGCTGACTATCGCAAAGAGGTTCTGGCTGGCAGATTTAGAGGCCTCAGAACAATTAGTATCGAAAAATGGCATTTAAATTTTACTTTAATCGCGTTTTAGCGATGGATAGGGGGGAGGGAGGAACAAATTGTGCCTAACCGAGAGCACAACCTCCCATTATCACACCCTGCACATATTATGCAAGTATTACAATGCAACATACTCTACCAGATAACAAGGCCGGATAATCGCCGAGGATTCCCGCGGTATGCATGGGTGTTTGTAGCTATGCAGAATCGACTTAAAGACTGCTGTGTACTAGCCCTATTGGATTCGCTCACCTCAATGTTAACCTACGGAGAAAAAGTGTCCAAGAACTGCCGACTTGGATATAAAGATTTTTTTAAAAATTGTGCTCCGTAATAGAGAGAGAAAATTTACACCTTGGGGGTATTTTTCGTTTTTTTAAATGCAAATAAATTTTTAAATTTAAATTATTCGGGGGGGGGGGAAATATGGTAGAGTGTGTTTTAAATGCTCATAAATTCCTTTGGTGGACGAAATTTATAAAATGAATCCTGTCGCAAGGTGCAGAAAATTCAGTCTATCAGAAAATACCATTTTTATTTGATTATTAGCACTTATGTAGCTGTAAATAGTAGACAAATTTTCTCCATAGGTTAACACTGAAGTGAGCGAATCCAATAGGTTTAGTACACAGCAGCCTTAAGCAGTAAGTCCCTGTCAGTTTAGCTGCAGAAAATGACAGCAATTCTCCCAATCTAACAACCACTCTACATGTTTACTGTTTACATAATTTAATCCTCATCATTTACCAGTAAAGGCGATGAAAAGAAGATTTTTGAAAAATCTCAAAAGCGTGGAGTAAAATACAGAACTGCCTAGATATCATACTTAACCCTTCAGCGGGCGCGCCAATTTTTGGAACACCAGCAGGCGCGCGTGGCACAAAGTGCAACGTCTCTTTCAACCCTGATTACTCCTTTTGTAGTAAACTCTTTTTTTTTTTTATCAAATTGAAAATAGAAATTCTGAGTTTTATGATAAGATATAAAATGTTGATAATATTGAGCTATATTTATAATTAAAGGCCAAATAATGGAGATATAATCGCCTTATTTCAAAACTGTCCGGTTTATTGGATCTAAGGACAACTTGCGAATTAATTCCTATTTATGTCCAAAAACCTAAAAAACAATGGGAGAGTCCATCTTCGTGATATGCGGGATGCCGTGTAATAGCTGCACATTTGATCGACGACATCAACTCCTGCTTTTGTCGTATTGTAATCCAGTATAATCGCTGGTTTACCACTGTTAAATCACGACTAATAATGAATGGAAAGGAATTCAAGGGTCAGAAAATCAGACCTGCATTAGAAAGGGTGTAGCTACAAATAGAAACTGCTTAGAACATTCAAGCCTTACATGTAAAAGCAAACCATTAAAAATTAAGAAAATGTTGCACTGTGTACACGGGCGCGCTCGCTGAAGGATTAATACATGAGATAATTGTTCTCGCTGGTTGACAGTAGAACATGTCTTTTATTTTTTAATCTATTGTACACATTAATCCAGCTAAAGTTAGAATTCAAAACGTGTTCCTAATCAGAGCCAGAATTTTTTGGTTACAATGCTAACGGAAGCCTGCCCCTGAACTATCTGGAGGTTCTTAAGACCCGAGTAAGCAGGTACAATTAAAAAATAATAATAAATCCGGAAACTATACTACTGTATGTTTCTCAAAAATAATATCCGCTACCACTCCTAGTGACAGGTTTGTTGAACGACGACGCCACTCTTCAGAGTTTAAATTACCTCGTACTATCAGCAATAGCTATCAGAAACGCTTCTCGAATCGATTTCATTTCGAAACTGGAGTAACGAACTCGAGTTAATCAGAAATCCAAACTGATCAGACGAAGAAATAGAGAAAGGGGTGGCGGGGGGTAAGTGTGCGCGCAAGTCACGAAGACTGGAGCTCCGAACAATTACGTGGAGAAGTAATTGTTCCGCTCCCGAGGTCATCCATCTCCGTGAACAATGTTGTCAGGATGGTAGGTCCCGTATGCGAAAGCAAACGACCTCCCTACCCCTTTTACATAATACGGACAGGCGCTCATAAATGTAATAATGAATAGGAATGCAGTATAAGGCATCTTTTATGAGGCCTCGTGACGAAGTGCGCGTGTGGAGGGAAAACGTGCGATTTTGAGTGATGTGCGCAGTGCAACGCAGTTGACAGGAGTAAATTCGGTAAACACTAGTTGTCATATCTAATAGGGTGGTGGTGGAGAGAGTGTCCGTGAAAACAGACTATCATGAGTAATCTGACAATATGTGTGCAACTAGTCTTGACAAAAATAGCAGTGTACTCGCACATCATACAAATCACGGTAAAATCAATATTGTGTGGTGTATGCGTAGGAAGTGGACTGTTAAAATATTTTGTAATTATAAAAATAAATACATAAACACAGTGGGAGAAGCGAGAGAGAGAGAGAACAGAAACTACACGGTAATGAAAACATTGCATTACACACAAAATTATATAAACCTATGTTTTCGTCAAGCCCGTAATTAATATGAAACCTAGGTATATGGTTGCCTAGCACGTTGGAGATGTATATTTTTCCATAAGTGACCTCCATTACTTGAGCGCACTTCATGCAATTATTTCGTCTCCAAACAATCTAAATTTTGCACCTATGTTCGTGAAAGTAATTTTTTCTTTCCTTTGTGAAGTGAACTCGCTGCATATTTTCTCCAATTCTTTTTTCCCCAAAAGATCTGTTAGGTTCGCAGTAAATGCATAAGACAAGCCCACGTAGGAAGAGATACAGTCGAACTCTGTTATAGCGAATCCGGTATATAACGAACTTACGGATATAACGAACGAAAATTTTGGTCCCGCCATTTTCCTATTGTACGTAATTTAATTAGTATTGTGTCAGTTTAATGCAATCGATTTTAGTCGATTTAATTCATTAATGATAATTTTTAATAGATTTTATTATTTTTTAATACATCATTATTGAATATACATTGCAACTAATGAGTTATACATTTTGTGAACTCTAGCATTTTTCTTAACGGTTCGGATATAACGAACCACCGGATAAAGCGAACAAAATCTTTGGTCCCTTGAAGTTCATTATAACGGGGTTCGACTGTATTAAATGCAACAGAGACCGCCTGTGTATACAAAGAGTAAGCGTATCTGCAAATTCTTCTTACTTAAGAATCTGGAGATATCTAATATATTTTTAATTTAATTAGTTACCATACACTGAAGCGAAATTTTCAATATTCTGTGCATGATAAATATAATTTTTTTAAGGACGAAAGAAATTTTAATTTCAAGTTTGAGAAACATTTTCAGTGAACTCCCCGAAGGATTTTCTATTCTAAAAGTAAAGTAATATGAGAAAGTGTCAAGGGAATTTATTTTAATAAACTTACTGAGTCATGACTAGAATCATTAGAAAGAAATAACATTTTGTTTGTTCAGCCCTTGAAATTTAAATAAGTAAAATAAGGAAATAAAAACATTAGGAAATAGAACAGAAACATTTCGATGTACTATAAATATTTCTATTTGGGCATGTGTTCACTCATGCCTAACACAAGCAATATTGTTAAGTAACACTTTTAAGGAAAAAAGTTTTTTGAAATTTTAATCTGAAATGCATTTTAAATTCTAAAATAAATAAATTAATTAATAAACAATCAAGTAAATAAATTCTGATTTTGAGATTTAAAATGTGCTTCTTTAAATCTAAATTTAGTTATCTAATTTTCTCTAAAAAAAGTACTTGTACTTCCTTGAAAATTAAAAATTGAGACAGAATAGGGTAAACCCCCAAAACGTCACTCACTTCATAAGAATGTGTTAATATTACTTAAATTGCTGTAATGTAAAATATACATTATCCACTACTATGGTTTTTATTTGAACAATAATAGCTTTATCCTTAACAATTTTTCACTATTTTGTTTTTTCAAAAGTGAGAATACCAATATTTTAATTCACCACTTTATTCAGCAAACCATTGTAAATGCTCCTTTTACAACTGTAATATCGGAAAAGGAAAAGGAGACGATGTTAAGCGATTTATAATAGTCTGACATTTGCCAGACTTTTATAAGCCTCTTAACTTTCATCACTTCTGTATCTTGTTAATTTTTTTTTTTTTTTTTTGGCTTCTTTATTTTTCGTTTCCTTTAATAAAATTTTTTTTTTAAAAAATCGTAACGTAAGACGAGATTTATGAATAACATCTTAGTAATGCCTGTCTTTGTTAACTTTTAATCTACATTTGGACACCTTATTTGTTTGAATAATATTTATTTAATTGAATCTTAAAAAGGTATCTATTTCGTTAAAAGTATGCGTTTTTCAAGCATTAGGCATATTCCTAAGGCCACCCAAGGTTGAATATTCGCTAAGCATGTATAACTAGTATTCTTGTAAAAAATTCGCTCTTGGGTAAACATATTTTCATGTCTTGATACGTTAAGCAGTTAGCTCACACCGGATATAGGTGCCTTTGACGATTAGAATATCGTTAAGCTACATGGTATCAAAATATGATGAACGTCATAATTCAGTTAATTATTTACGGCACTAAGAATATCAAACGTCAAGACAATACATTCAAAGGAGAGGGGGAGGGGGGACAAAATAAATTTGGTGGTCAACACTCAATTATTGTCTTAGAAATCTAGCGTTTTGTTATACTCCAGCCTTTAAATTTCTGAGAGAATTCAGTTCAGTTGAATGCTACTGTTCCCAATCCTAATTTTATTTGATTTAATCGGAAAGTGATAATGAAAGTGGTTGTACAATACTTCGCTACTGTTTTTTCCAAGCACGTCTGCTGTGCTTCTCGCACCTTTTTCTATTTACTTGGGCTTGCAGGTGAAAACCTCTGAAAATCGCTTCGCATGGGGTTAACGGACACTGGACTACAGTTTATCGTTACAGCTGTTTTATTTGTCGACTTCAGATCGCTTCAATAGCTTGCGTAATTGCATTCTGTGCGCCTTCGTGACTTGGCGAGAAATACCTTTTGTTTTTTTGTTTTTTATTGTGTGTTTTTTTCGTGCTCGGTTTATATTGTGAGTGTTGGAGCACTTACCTTATTCTGCAGTCTATTTATTACGTTTTCCTTTTCACTTGAAAATTGTAAGAACGGCCGTTTATCAGGTGCTGTTCCATCATTACAATAAGTATTTTCGCCATTCGTAACTCGTTTTTGAGAGATGTAATGAAACTGCATCTTTTTTTTTTTCCATTCAGATTCTTTTTTTTTTTTTTTTCGAAAGGCTTAAATGTGTGCTTATGATTTGGTCATGGTGTATGTTTCGTTTTTCAAGCATTAGGCATATTCTTTAAGGCCACCCAAGGTTGAATCTTTGCTAAGCACGCAGAACTAATATTCTTGCACAAAAATTCGCTCTCGCGTAGGAAAAAATTGCATGTTTTGATGCATTTAGTAGTTGGCTCACACTGAATATAGGTGCCTTTGATGATCAGAATATATTTAAGCTACATACATGGTATCAAAATATGGTGTACGTCAAAAATCAGTCAATTATTTACGGCACTAAGAATATCAAACGTCAAGGCAATACCTTCAAAGGGGAGGGAGGGACGAAATAAATTTGATGATCAACATTCAATTATTGTCTTAGAAATCAAGCGTTTTGTTACCAATTATACTTTTGCCTTTAAATTTCTGACAGCTCATCTCAGTTGAATGTTACTGTTCCAAATTCTGCGTTTATTCGATTCCGCGAGGTTTAAATGCCCCTGAGCCGGATGATGGCCGAATGGCTAGGGCACTGGCTTTCGGTACCAAAGTCCGTGGGTTCGAGTCCCACTCTTGGCATGGATGTTTGCAGCCGTTCAGAATCGGCTTTAAGCATTAGGTCCCGGTCTAGTTAGCCCTTGTGTAACAAAAAGTTACCGTAGTGCTCCAAACCAAACGATTAAATGACCCTGGCCAGGATTAATGTTAGAGGCTTTGTTCGTTTGAAGAGGGTATTCGGTTGGATCCCGGATTCGATTTTTTTGCTACTTAAAGCCATAAAAAAAAAATGGTTGTTTAGCCTGGAGCACGAACAAGTTAAATTCATGATTATAAAATTCCTCTAAATAGGGTAAGACCATCAGAAAAAGGGGTGTACTGTCACTGATGGTGCAGACACAAAATGTGATACAATACGTAGTGGTACTCAGCATATTTACTGGTGGCAGAATCTTATCCTCATTATTACCAGCCCCCAAAAAGGAGAGAATTTAATCTCCCACAAACCATGGAGAAAAATAATGATCTGTCAAGAGAGCCTTTAAACTTAACAAGACAACGGTCTCCCGAGAAGACAATAGCTATGCTAAATGTCTTAGAAACCCTAGTTCCACAATTCTTCGGAGGTTCAATGCTTTCATGGTGGAAAAGGAAATCGCGGTAACAGATTTTTCAGCTGTTGAAATATAGAGTAATCCCGCACATAGATGTTCATGCTGTTCTTTCGTGCACTGGAACCTGTTAACTAGGGATTATCGAAATCCGCGATTGTTGTTGAATATTTGAGATATAACATGTTCTATCGTATTTAGAGGTTTCGCCCATTAGCATTTGTTTTATGTATACTTTTTTTTCTTTTGTCATCTTTCGAGAGCTCTGTGCTTTGAACAACTAACTGCGGTTGATTCATTTCTGTTGACAGTATAGTGGACAAGTATATTATATTGCTCTGAGTTACATATCTGTTGGCATATTATACTGACGGTATAGAAACATTTCATGGTAGTTGTTATAGAGATTGTATCACAGCTACGATTTGTTTTCCGCGTTTTATGAACCGTTACACATGGTTGTTTTTATGACCTCGCAGATCTTTATTCTCCATGTCAAGCGACGGCGATTTTTCCTCTGAGTGTTTTTTTTTTTCAGATCACAGATTAATTACTAAATGCGTATATATTTTTGAATTAGGCTTTCGGAATTTGAAAATAGAACTTTAATAGAAATGTATGTTTTTTTAATCCTTTTATTTCAATTTAATCTTTTCATTCTACAAATTTAATTTGTAGGGATCGACATTAGTATTCCTACGCCTTCTATAAAGTTAATTTTAGAAGAAAAAAAAATTAAATATGGTAATGACGCCCTTTTTGCATGAAGTCTTCTTTCATACGTAGAAAATATAATTAAAAAATGCGAGTTTACGAATCTGTGATTAGAAAAACACAGAGAGAAAAATTTTCCATAGCTTAACACTGAAACTGCAGATGTGATGTTAACTGATGCAGAGAATTAATTATACTATACCATAGCAGTTTTTATATATATATTTTTTATTATTGTTATTTTAATGTTTTTTATTGCCATCAGCAGGTATCACCCACAAAAAATATCTAGATCACCGGTAGAAGATATTTTGTCGGTCCTTTTTCTTAAGTGCCTGACGACTTAGGGAATGCCACGCTTACAGAGTAAAACAACAGAGAGCGAACGATTTTAATAGAAAAAGAAGCTCGGTATGATTCAATTTTCTGGGTTACATCTACATCCGCGTCGTAACAATGAAATCATGTACACAAAATTGCGAGTGTAACTCGATTTTGCTCACCCACAGGTGCAGAGCGATGTTACGTAGTTCGCTGCCAGCTGCGAAAAAAGGCGAGAGGAAATGCCTCATTCTCTCTCTCGCTGCCCGCCATTGAAGTCGCCGAGCGGAAACCGATGTGTGTTATAAAAAAAAAAAAAAAAAAAAAAAAAAAAAAAAAAAAAAAGGAAAGGACTTGCTATCACATTTAAACTTTTCTTGGAATTGGTTCAGGGTGTTTCAGTGGCGCACCGGGGGGGGGGGGGCAAGGGGCCCTGACACCCCCCAAAGAAATAGAAATTGTATTATGAATACTGGTTTTGCATTACAAATATTTTTATTCGTTCATCTCGCCCCCCCCCCATGCATTATAAATATCTTTAACCGTTCATCTCACCCCCCCCCCCAAGAAAAAATCCTGGGTGCGCCACTAGGGTGTTTACAGGGTAATTCTGAGTTGGTCAGTATTAGTATAAAATATGATGAGCTTACTGTGCTATGATTGACACAGTGCTATAGCGCGCGGCTCATATGCGACCGTCTCCGGTCCGATCCCGGTGGATGCTCTTTTTGCTAAATATTCTAAATAATTGAATTTTATTCTTTTAATTCTTATTATAACTTTTATTTTACTTATCTGAAGAGGGCTTAATTTTTATATTTTTATTTTACTGCTGAGCACATATTTTTTGATGTACATATCTTGCTACTGGAGGTAAAGTCGTTAGACCATGGCACTCCAACAAACTCAATATACCTTGCACCTTGCACCAGAGGGGGAAAAAACCGCCACAGAAACATACTACATAGATTAAATATTCTAGGTCAGGGACTGCTGGGGTATTATGCGGAAGAATTAGTATTTTTATATTTGAGTACATTGAAGAAACCCCAAAGGCACGGACGCGACTGTAAACAAACAATCTGCGCACACTCTCTGCTTTAAAATGGTAAATGAGATGGATGGTTGTAATGTGCCTAACGCCTCAAACCCTGACTCTCAAATTGGCTTTTCAAGATAACGTCAAAACAGACAAGTAAAATGATTAACTTCTGTTAATTTTTTAGTTCAAAACATTATACTAAATAGCTGTTTAATTATCTAGCAACTAAGTACAAATTGAGCGTTTTTTTCTCTAGATAAAGAGTTAGCATGAGATATCCTGAAAAGGAAGAAATAGACATAAATATCATCTTAAATAACACAGCCACTGTCCAGTCAGAATGTAAGTAGTTTTTGCTGAACGGCAGAATCTAACCTCTTGTACATAAGCCAACCCCATTAGTTAACCTTCCCCCCCCCCCCCATTGGTTCTGATTACATATATTATTTAATTAGGTTTAAGCTTTGCACTGATTGCTCAAAACTACTCTTTCATAGTAACCCTCCCCCCCCCCTCCCTTTGAAAATTTCTACGTCCGCTGCTAAACACATCACGTGTTCAAATTAATTACACAGCTACTTTTAGAAGAGTAGTGAATGAGAATTTCTGGGTTAAGCCTAAAATGAGAAAAAATGGATGGTAAAAATTTTATTTACTCATGAATCACCTTCAAAGGGAACTGCTTGAAGAAGTAAAAAAAAAAGATAAGAAAAAAAAAGAGTACAATGTTTCTGATAAGATATTGCACAGAGGGTTTCTGATAAGATACTACGCAGAGGCTTTCTGATAAGATATTACATGATTTCGCGCTATGCAAGAGAAATATAAAATAAAACCGAGTAAGCAAGAAAGTAAGCCCCTTAATCTACTTTAATGACTCTTCTTTTATTGAATGTGATTTACTGATTAAAGAAATCGGCGTGATTTATTGATTAAAGAAATATGTGTGATACATTATTTTTGGATGCGATTTTAATAGCAGAACTATTTTTGTTAGTGAAACTATTTAAGTTTTTAAAACACAAATATGCACCGAACAAACAGTACTACGTAGTTTTTTAAACTTTAATAATTTCACTATAGCTTTAAACTTTAAACTCGACTAAAAAAATCTCTATGTAATTATTCAATGACATAAAAATTTCCAATAGTAAAATCTGCTAGAGTTAAACCTGCGAAAATTCCATACCGAATCCAGTGGAGTTTTAAGTATTAAGATATTAAGTATTAAGATATTAAGTATTTTATCTCACTACGAAGCCGGTAATTTTAAGTGACTTGTCGAAAAGTCTAGACGACAGCGTTTAAAATTATATTAAAAAAAATTACAGCCAAAGAAAGCGGCGACTACTTGATGAATACATCCACCACTGAAAGAAAGAATCAATGCAAAGAAGACAAAGGGTGTTCGATCTCCTTCAGTGAAATTTACACGCTTTCCGGTCCACGCCCTTTCGAGGTATTTTCTTCTTGCCCGGTGAGCCAGCTGCCAATTATATGAAGCTGTTCATTGTCAATTAACAGCAATTCATCAGACGAGGCTGTGCTTTTCTCCCGCCGATGTATTTCTCTCTCCTGGTGGCATTAGGAGAGCGAGATAAAAGTGATTGGGCAGGCGTTCTGTTTCTAGGCTCAATTTCCTTTCTCGTGGCTGTCTATCGACAATGAGAGAGCACTTGTTACACTTGTTTACGCGCGAGAAGTCTGACGTTTCGATTCAGATTTATGACTTAATTATGTAGGCTGTCTGAGGTCCTGCTATTATGTCAAAGGTGTTTAAATTTTATTTTACACGCACGCACTTCGTTGCGCATCCGATATTTTGACTCGGAAAAACAAAAAGCTAACAAACTTGAAATATTATTTTGATTACCGATCTGGTTTATAATACAGTCGAACCCTGTTACAGCGAACCCGGTATATAACGAACTCCCGGATATAACGAACGAAAATTTTGGTCCTGCCGTTTTCCTGTTATATTTAATGCTAATTTATCCTTTTATAGCAAACCTCCGAAATCTTAAGAATTGGCTATAACGAACCTCTTTTTCAGTCGACTACTGATTTTTTAAAAAAATTATTTTTAAACTTTTTAAGAATGTTGGAGATACAACGAATGTTGAAGGAGCAAAGAATGTTGAAGAAGAAGATGATGAAGATTTACCTATCGCGATGTGGATAGAAAAGCACAAAATTTTATCATTCTCGGATTGTGACATTCAGTTGGTCGAAACATGTGATGATGAAGTCATTGCATGTGAAAATCCGACTGATGAAGATATTGTCTATTTTTTGGTACGTCTATTTTTTGAGCGTAATACTCAAAAGGAATCCTTTATAAGTTGTTTAAATCATTGTTTAAATAATTCGCTTTTTTAAATGAACTCGTCAAGTTTTTTATTTTTTGTGTGTCTCTTAAAAACCATTGTCAAACAGGGCAACCTGAATTTAAAAAAAAAAAAAAAAATTCTCTACTATGCAACTTGGAGAGTTTCTGTTTTGATTTCCCGAATGTGCCGTTTCCATTTATGTTTCTCTTTTTTCCTTTTCAGGGGATTTGGAAGCCAGAACTACTTTCAGCAACACATGCTCAAGTGATAGAAAATGAAATCATAAAAAAATACTACAGACGGATTTGAATCTTTCTTACAAGTCACTATTTTGACGAAGGTTTTGGAAAGCAGTAGTCATCTGAAGATTTAATGTGATGTAAGAGGGGAGAGGGGGGTGGGGGAGTCTTCAGCCGCTTTAGTTCACTCTGTGGGTGAGCATCTGCGACACTCTCAGCTTACATACACCTGATGCAATCAGTGAACCGCAGGGGGCTCCTGCTTCAGTCATTTAGTTGGTTGGTCGGTTTGGAGGTCTAGAGTTGCCTTTTGCTACACAAGAGATAAACTGACTAAGGTCTAATTTAGATTTTGTCATTCAGGGTTTCTTTTCTGTCTTCCCTTTTTTTTTTTTTTTTCATAGTTGTGGATTACTGCAGAAATTGACTTTTTAATACCATTAAAAATGTTTAATACTTGTACTGGGTTAAGTGGTTCTAGAAATGGCCGTGAATATTTATTTACTTGGATTCATTTTTGAGAGGCATGACATTCAAAATATACCTCTCTTCCACGGTTGAGATGGTTCATTGAATAGAATGTCGGCCTGGAGTTTACTAAAGAAAAATAAAATAAAATAAAATAATGCAAAGGACTTTAGATGAAAATAATTGTTTCTCACATTACAGTTTTTTGTATCAAGATTTTAAACTGGTAATCGTCCTCCAAAGACTGCATGTAAAAATTGATGTTTGATATTCGCCTCTGAACTCTGATCAGTGTGATTTAAGTGGCTTTAACTTCACCAGGGTGATTTAAGTTCACCCTCTTTTTATCACAGATATAAACCAGGCTATTTGTCTGTTAGACCTAAAAACTTGGGTCAGTTAGTATAATGCAGAAAGAATATTCCGTCAAAAAGTTGCAATCAACAAAACATTTAGAAATGTTTTTCCTCCTGTGCTAAGAATTAAAAATGTTACTCAAAACTTGAAAATGCCAGTGTGAAAATACTTATAAAATAAAAGCGATGAAAGAATGCGAGTCAATTTAATCGAGGGCATATGAACCTGAAATTTCTTCTAACTAGCGCATCACGGCAACATTCTGGGCATTCCCGGGAAAAGATAGAGTGTGGTTCGTTGTTCTATCTCATTTTCTTCCAATATTCCTGAAACTGCGATTGTCAGCGACGATTATCTATTATTCTGTGTCGCTAATCGAATATGCATTACTCTGGACAAACAAGCCGTCTAAAGCAAATACCCATTAAAAGCTTCAAAAGAAAAGCGCGCGAAAAAAAAATAACACCCATGTACTGCACTTTTTTTGAAAGGAATTACAAAAACGAATTATCAGCCGGTGGCAGCATGAACGTCGTCACGCGAGGTGAGTTTGAAATCTTATCGGCGTTCAAAGTCGGCTGATTAGCTCTGTAGTGCGGTAAACAGATGTTTATGAACATAAAGCCAACAGAAGGTTGCTTTTGATAGTTCCGCTGATGTTCGGTTTGATTCTATTATACTACGCTTTGTATTGCCTTGCAACATTCATTCATTAGAGAAGAAAATGGATATTAAAGACTCTTTTTAATAGCTCTATCTAGTATTTGTTTTCCTTCTTGAAATGCTTCTTTTGGAAAGAAGAAATATGCGTCTCGATAATGTTAGAGTAAACCGATGCAAAACCTCGCCAAGAATATAGGAAAGTGCCCTACTTACAGCCGCCTGTATAAATATTTCTATCTGGAACTACCCAGTGGAGACAATTATGGTTGTGAATTAATAATACATTTAGTAGTGATACATACTCGTATAGTTATCTCATTATATGATTTTTTTCTCCACTGCTGCAGTCAGTTTGTCTTGAGGATATTCGTCCATCCTCTCTGTGAATTTGTTGGCTATTTAACTGTGTGAGCATACAGTAGATGAACCAACATTGCCGCGTATGAGGACACAACACAGGACACATCCTAGCCTTACCTGGGATTCGAACCCGATCCTACTTGGAACCTCGCGAAGCTAACCCCAGAAATATATGGACGGCTCTCTCATTATATGCATTTATGGCTTTTCTTTGCACATATTCACGCTGAAAAAGGTGGAGGAACATACAGTTCGCAAACGGATGTCAAGATTTGAATGAAAAAGAACAAACAGACTCTTTTTGTTGATTGTATTAGTTAAGATAAAAAAAAAATAAAGTAAGTTGTGATTAAGATGAACTTTTATTAAAAAAAATATTTTTAACTAATAGTTTTTGGCTACTTTGCGATTTGATAATGGAATTTGAAAATGAACTTTTAATTTATTATGCGGTCGCCCAACATAAAAATATGTGCGAAGATTTAAAATGAGTGATTTGTTTGTATGTCTTGGAGTTGTGGAACAAAGAAGTTCAAAAACCCCTGAATAAGTATTTATGCAGTCTATAAATTTTGGTATATTTAAGACATTTTCCCCCTTTTTATCCAGACGATTGTCTCATGGCTAGGACGCTATTATTTGGAACAATTATCTTCCATTTTTCAATAATTAATAATCTTTTGGACTTTAAATGAATTGAGCCTTTCGTTGCCCGAAATGGACGAGATTTGACTCGACCGAGCTAGATAGATTTCCGTTCTTGTCGCAGATCATTGTTTATGTCGTCTTAATTTAAAGTCATTATGCACGTACGTTTGTTGTTGTTCCTTATGCCCCTTGACTGACAGCGACATCATATCAAGACCATTTTAGGCTATTGGGCCGAGTGATGCGGCTCCGATTTTAAGTTAGCTCCACAAGGGTCGGACTAACGGACCGGTCCCGTAATTTTGAACCGAGTCAAGTGACAAGACCGGTACACTTGACCCAGCACCTCCAGAGGTAAATTTGAGAACTTGGAGGACATTGCGGCCACGACAGATTTTTCGTGCACCAGCCGCCATTAGCGTATACGGCAGTGGATTTTGTCAGCAACGACTATCAAACCAGAGACGTACAGATCATTGGTTCGCTGCTCTTGCCAACTGGACCCATGCACGTACGTTTAAAATCGATTAGAACACGATTATTACGACCGAAGAGAGAATGCCGTAAGCTTATAGATAACGTCATATTCATAACTGAATATTTGCGGCAGATTGCTTGGAGTCGTTATCTTTCAGAAAAACGTAATATCAATGAAGGCCTAAATTCGTCATTCTGTAATTTATTTATTTATTTATTTATTTATTTTTTATTTTTTTAAGGCCAAATAGACCTGGTGATTCACAATTCTATTAATTCTGATCAAACTGCCGAACTCGAAGGCTCCCTCACAGTTCTAACCATGCACATAACCTGTTTTATGTTACACGGTGAAAGGCACATTCTTTGAATGCATCTCTCTTTCGTTTCCGCAGCCTCATTCGCAACTAAAGATTATATGTAGAAAGAAAAAATCCTTTAAAAAAAATCACTTTTTTAAACGGTGTTTCCTTTTTAAGAAAATTTAAATTTCAGTCGAACCCTGTTATAGCGAACCCGGTATATAACGAACTCACGGATATAACGAACAAAAATTTTGGTCCCGCCGTTTTCCTATTGTACGTAATTTAATTAGTATTGTGCCAGTTTAATGTAATCGATTTTAGTCGATTTAATTCATTAATGATCATTTTTAATAGATTTTATCATTTTTAATACATCATTATTGAATACACATTGCAACTAATGAGTTATACATTTTGTGAACTTGAGCATTTTTCTTAACGGTTCGGATATAGCGAACCACCGGATAAAGCGAACAAAACCTTTGGTCCCTTGAAGTTCGTTATAACGGGATTCGACTGTATATTGTATTAATTTTTAGGCTGTCATTTATCTTACTCTTCTCAATCTCATTGACTTTACAACCCATTTCGAAAAAATTTAAAAATCAGTGTATCATATCTAGATCCTAGACGTGTACATATACTGCAAATACATTTATCCCCATAGAACTCTTCAAACCAATCAAAAAGCATGAAATAAAATAACATGTTCCTGGGTTTACCTTTTTTTTGGGCTCAAAATTGCTTTTTCCTAATTTTCTTTCACCTTTAAAAAATACACGTTTCGCTGTCATTCTTAAAGTTTTTAAACGCATACTGTCATAGAATTCGTTTATTGTGTAATTATTTATTTTACATGTTACTGAAAGCACGAAGTCATACTCATTGATATTCAGCCTGTAATTATATGCACACACAAACGACGAAAACTTATCTCTATGATTTCGAGCACGTTTGTTTACACAGGAGAAGTATCGTTAGCTGTTAATTCTGCTTCATATTTGCGTCATCGTGATCACCCTTTTTAAACCCTTTTCAATCATACACAAAAAAGAAACAAGCACTTTACAGTTGAACGGCCGCCAAAAAAAGCGGAACGAGGCCAAAGCTTGGCGACACGACATGTTTTCAGTCACGATTGTATGACCTCTCGATCTTGCCTCTCTCTCTCTCTCTCTTAAGATTTCCTCTCTCTGGCGAAGATAAAATTGAATTTGACTGAAGTATTTATAACCCGAATTTTTAACCGATAAGTAAGATGTGACTTTCGTCATCGAAAACGTTCTAAAATGACAGGTGGTCGTTTATGCACCCCCTTAAAGGGTTGCCGAAGGGTATTTGGGAATCGATTATGTACGGCGGCTGGAGTGGGGAGCAGACGTTACTGGATTTAACGTTGTTTCGTAACGTTTAAAGAGCAAAAACATAATATTGCATAACAGTGCTTCTGAGTTTTTCATTTTACAGATTTCTGGCATGGATTTTCGCTCTAATCGGGAAAAGGGGAATGACTCGCGTAGCGCGTCTGCACATTTTTAATTTTTGCGAAGACAAAAAAAGCACTGCAACACAAGTAATAGGAAATTTAAAAATGAATGTATAAAATGGCAAACACAGCAAAAGTAATGTTAAATCATTACTGAAAGGTTAATAAAAACATTTATATCTATTTCTGTTCGGGAATAAGTTTCACTTTATGACTCAAAATTTACTCGCCAATGGCTATAAATGCGGAACTAGAAATTAGTAATGCTTCGTAATCCTATTACTTTTCGCTTTATTTCGGCGTATTAATTAGAAAATCGTTGAAAGGTTACCGTAACATTAGCGTTGCAATTTTAGCGTAAACGATCCGAGACATATTTCAGACATAGGGGGGAAAATGGTTTGAGAACAAATATGAGCAGTCGTATTAGAGTTTCAAAATGCGAATAACATTCGATGAGATAAATTGTACAACTTACTATTATTCCGTAATTCACGAAATTTTTAAGTCCGACGTTGTGTAAAATATATGCATCATATTCAGACACACTTGAATATTAAGAATTCCGCTTTTTTTTTTTTTTTTTTTTTTTTTTTTTTTTTAAAGAGTGGGTGTGTACAAGGAATGAGATTTTTTTTATGATCTTCAACGCAACTTTTCGGCCATTGACCTGTATTAATGAAAAAAAAAAATTATTATTTTCAAAAACATCTTAAAAATAAGAAGTTTTAATTGGTGTATCGAATTTGATGCCACGCACTAGAAAAGTCTTGTGTACTTTCGCTTTCGGTTAACGGAAATAAAAAAATACGCATTTTTATTTAGTAATACCATTATACCATTTCCACTGACTCTTTTTAGAAACAAAAAAATCTTAAAGTTAAAAAAAAGGGTTGAGCAGCAGTCTCTATGGAACAGATGTGCTGCAGCACATTTTTTTTTATCCCTCCCCTATGATGTTCGTCAATTTGTCATCTCTCTCACTACATCACATATTGGCTCAACGGTGCAGGAAGTTACCAAAAGACTTTTTTTATTCTGTTTCTTTTCCCCCTTAAAAAAATAATCTCAATCGAGGACAGGATATGCTTAAAAGAACGCAAGGTGACTAGCTTCCTCTGCACGCGAGCTGTTCAGAAGAAAATAAATGAATGTAAATGCCTGCTAGTGGAATAACCAGTTCAGATCCTCATATATACGCCAAGTGCCCATTAATCCATCATTTAGTGCGAATTAAAATAGAAACTATCGTCTGCGTATTCTTCTTCTGCCAACGAATTTTAATCCGTAGTGAACCCAAACGTTTATCCGAGTGGTTTAATTAATCTTGAGCATTTAATCGCGCTGGTTTCTATTGTTGTTTTGATTATGACATGGTAGTTCTTCAAAGACGTATATAATTGACAGCCTTTATAATCAGGTCTCTGTTAGTTCGGGCAGGACTTCCCCCTCAGTACACACGCACCCTTATGATGTGATGCGCATAAACAAAATTTATGTAACAATTGTTTCTGCAAGTAGTGCAACCTTGTACTAAATGAAGTTTTGTTTTTTCAAAGATTTGTTTAAAATTTTGCAATTTTTTATGTTATATAAAATTGATTCACTTACTACTTTTTTCTGTTTAATTCGTAGAATGCTATTCTCATGTTATCAGATTATAGCTTTTTCAAGTCTTTTGAATAAATTCAAGAGTTGTTTCTCTATGAGAATTTTGGAATGCACAATGACTATCACATAAATATGTACATCTATCTCATCTGGGGTCCTGCTTTGTCTTTATTTTTGGCCATACCTATATTACTGATTGTAGCGTTTTATTAAAAAATTTTTATTTGAAACATGATATTTGATATTTCACTTTTCCCTTCGTCTCCCATTATTTATGAATCACGTGTCTTTTTTTCTTTTTTTTTTTTTTGGGGGGGGGGGGGTACATATATCTTATCACATTACGATATTTACAGAAACTATTTTTATTTCATAACATAACAGGTATGAATGAGTTAGATTTTTTACATTACAAGTTTTGTTTGTGACGCGTAACATGCTATTTTGTATTCGTCAAATTATCAGGAAGTAAAACGAATTGGATTTTTTTAAGTTATGAGGCAAAGATTAACGAACTAATTAATCTTTAAAGTATCATTCGATGCAATAAAAAATGCATATGACAATTCTGTGATGTAATTATGTATAAGAAATATTACAGTATTTTAGTAAACATGTATTAAAGTATTTTGGTTGACAAATTTTTTCCTTGTACAATATTTTCAGTTCTTTCAACGTATTTTGAAAACTATTAGAACTCGATATCTTCCCGAAATTACGCCAAAAATATTTACTCTTCTCATAGACTCAGTTTTGTGTTATATTTGCCCGACCATAAAATATATAACTATTTTACGTAACTGAATTGTAGTGGCTGCAATATAAACAGGTGTATGCTTTCAGACATACACGAAATCATAAAATATGAAAAGGATACAGCAATAAAGCTAGTCAAATTGAAGTAACAACCGAATGACTTTGTGCTAATGCACTGAGAATGATCAATATTTGATATGTCTCAACGCTTTTGTGTACGGATAATTTTCGTAAAATTGTTGACAAAACTGCTTTTTTCTGATAAGTAAAGCCAACAAAAGCTTTTCGTGACTGATAAGCAAAGTTTTGAGAGGCAAGGTAGGTGTAATAAGAAAGAAAAACGTGTAAAAAGGTCGGATTTTTTCTTTTCAATACCTTATTAACTTTTAATGAATGGTATATATTCGCCTCTGGGTTGACCATTTCGCTGATTAAAAAATTCTTTCTTTTTTTTTTTCTATCAGTTCAACTTTTAGAGAATGTTTATTTTTTATCAATACTTTAAACTCAAATTCATACCGTGCTGGAGACTTTCCACAGAAAAATCTTAAACCACCACATTTTTAGCCAGGTTATGCTTCGATGAAACCATCCATTGGAAATTTTTATGAAACATTTGCAGCAGTACTCGCTGACTTGGGTGAAATTATTCCAAATCTCATTAGTAAAAGAGATGATATCATCGAAAGTTCGATTTGAAGGAGTCTAGAATGTAATCGCCTTAATATAGAAAATACCCTTATAAACAGAGCGTTGCATCATTATAGGGTGTAAACCCAACGATTCGTTAAAATTTGACATGCCCAAGAGACGGGGAAAAAGGAGATGTAAGATTCTATTGTTGCTTACGACCCCGGACTTGCCCCAATAAGGAAAAGACAGAAATGTAAACAAATAACCAGTGCAGGTGGTCTGCACATACTTGAAGGTGGCAAATGAGAATGGGTGATTATAATTTTCAAAGACATCAACGCAGACAAGTAAGATGTTAATTTTCTTCCGTTAGTTTTTTTTTTTTGTATTTGTTTCTTCAAAACATCAAATTCAATGGGCCAATCATTAAGCCACTATGAACAAATATAATGTTATATCTGTGATAGAGAATTAGCATAGGTCTTAAAAGGAAGAAAAAGGCATGTTACTGGTACAATCCATTGTCATGTTATAACTCCAGTAATTTTTGCTTAACGACCTAATCTAGCCGTTCGTGTATTGGTTATTCTATCTACCCACTCATATAAACTGCCAAGGAGCTCTCTAAAAATTTTTTTCCTGTGCGTTGGTTCTGTGCTCTCCTGATATAGAGTCAAGCAGAATGAAAAAAGTTGTCTTAAAACGTTAGAATTTTAAAAAAATAAAAAAAAAATCAGGCTCTCAATACCTTAAAAATTATCTAATAATAATTACTGATTTTAAGTTAACTAATAATAACATTTAAATATCTCAAAATTTATTGCACCGCAGTTTTACATCATAAAGCTTTGTATAATATACATAGAGGCCTAATAATAAAGGAAGGATTCATCGTTAATGTAGTAACTGTGTTAGAGCTGATCTTATGTGAATGACACTTATATAACATGCCTTTATAAAAGCTTAAAATATCCATAGTTTCATCCTTTATTTCTTTTATGTAGTAAATTTAGAAAAATATGGAGCTAGGATTCTTTGGAGAGAGGAGGTTATTGATCTTTCCTTTCTCAGTCAATTTTTATACGCAGTGACTCTTTTCTTTTATTTAGAAAGATGTTTTATCCTTTTACAGGAAGTCTTAAAAATACGTCTGTGAAGTGTGTTGAATTATAAAAAACAATTTAGGGCTGCATAAATTTAAACGAAGAAACCTACAAAGTTTTCGATTCTTACTCATCAGCTGCAACATTTCCTCCCATGCATTTAATATTATAGAAAATAGATTTCTCTTCATACTATTTTAGGTGAATAAATTTTTGAAATTCAATTTTTTTCTTATATATATATATATATATATATATATATATATATATATATATATATATATATATATATATATATATATATATATATATATATATATATTTATATATATATATATAATGACTGAAAATAAGGGGAAAATGTGTAAATAGGAATACAAATACACTCGAACTCAGTTATAACGAACTTCAAGGGACCAAAGGTTTTGTTCGCTTTATCTGGTGGTTCGCTCTATCCGAACCGTTAAGAAAAATGCTAGAGTTCACAAAATGTATAACTCATTAGTTGCAATGTGTATTCAAAAAAAAGATAAAATCTATTAAAAATGATCATTAATGAATTAAATCGACTACAATCGATTACATTAATCTGACACAATACTAATTAAATTATGTATAATAGGAAAATGGCGGAACCAAAATTTTCGTTCGTTATATCCGTGAGTTCCTTATATACCGGGTCCGCTATAACGAGGTTCGACTGTATATGTAAAAGATATTTGTATATGCTGATGTATGTTTGGTACCGCTTGTACAAAGCAGAAATAAAGAAATTAGATTTATGGTTTTTTCGCAAGAGTCTGTAAAACCTTTTTAAAGAGTCATTACATAAGTTTATATTTTATTAAATATAAATGAGGAATTAATTTTTAATTCGATAAATCCTCATTTGTTATTCTATTGTTTTCAATCAAAGCAAAAGAAAAACGTACTACGCGGATATAAAACCTTATTGTGAAATTCGTCGTGTAGCTTTAACGAACTATTTATACAAACATACTGGGAGCGCGTACGGGGAACTGTTAAAAAAAGTAACTCAAAAAGCGAAAATAAAAGAAAAAAACATTTCCCCTTGCGCAAATGGTTCTATTGCTACAGCAGATGGAATGGATCCGAGTTCTCCAAATTTGGCGCTTTATCGCCGATTAAAAATTGATTGTTTACAGTAACATCAAATCAATCAGTATATCTAAATGATGATTTAAATGTTATTTCAGCAAGCTGCAGAAATTGAAGCTAGACAAACAGTCAAAACCTTATTTCCATTTAATGAAATAGAGTTCTATAAGAAAAGTAATTCCATCCATTGTTGTGAATCCAATAAAAAATAAATCACCGTTTTATCAGAAGGAGCCATGAGTTATTTACAAAATAAATAAGTAATACACGTATTGCATCTTTGAGCAGAAAAAGTTGAAAATTTCCAGTGGAAAGTTTCGTTGATTGCTGCTGTATTTTAAAATTCTAATTTCCCCTGAGAACAGCGCCATCTGGTATCTAAGAGCACCTAATCTTAGTGAATCGATTTCGCCCAGAACATCTTGCCTTCTGGCAGCTTTCAATGCTTTGCATGCAATTTTGATAGCTAATTGTAGTTTCTCGACTTATTAATTCGTGCTTGTGTTCGTCTAGTCAACATATTTTGAAAGAATGATCAATCATCTTAAAATTCATACTCATTGCTAATTTATTTTCGATAATCTGCATGTTTTAAGCTCGTTCAGAAACGGCCTGCTTGAAAGCAAAAATGCATGCAAACATGTACTCTGAATTTACACGAAAATACATGAACATGGATACGAATACTTATGCATTTCCGGGTAATAACAAAGAAATAAACTGGGTGCTATGTTTCTTTTCCCATTCTAAAAACTTATCTCAAATCATACATTTGAAATTTTCAATTATATAACAAACTAGCTGAATACCCGTGCTACAGAATAGATTCAAATTAAATTCAACGATCAATGTATGCAATTGGTGTTAATATATATATATATATATATATATATATATATATATATATATATATATATATATATATATATATATATAAAGATCGTAACGGATATTTTTATAGACAAAATAATGTAGAAGAAAATATTCAAATTAAATCTAATAGAACATACTAAAGAATATAGTACAGTTAATATAGTACAGTTTGAGGAACATATCTTTACTGTGTTTTAATATTTTTTGGATAATGTCCAATCGTCTGCCGCATTAGCAAGAAAAAAAATATTTTTTTTTGTCTATTTCGTTGTTATGCACGTGACGATAAATTAATTTAAAGAACCAGAAAAAGAAATCACGTAATCAGCATTTAATAAATTAAATTCTAAAAATTAATCTTTAAAAATTCACCGAAAATCAGGAAATAGAGATAAAGATTCGAAAAAGATTTCATTTTAAAGGAATTTTTATGATCTTTCTCGTGATATAAATTTTATAACCCACAGATTATTAATTTAAATGCAAACTTGAAACAAGTTACAAAAACAGCTTAAAAATTTTATTTAAAAAATCTAAGAAGAATTTTTCAAAAATCTTTCTTAGTGCACCCTTATACTATAAGAAGAATCGCCATGCAAAATTTTAGCCCTTTAGGTCCAGCGGTTTGGTCTGTGCGTTGTCTGTCAGTCAGTCAGTCAGTCAGTGACGGATGTGTTTTGTATATGCATGTAGATAATCATAAATACGTTTGCCATTTCCTAAATGCTTTTGCAGCTCGCTAATCTATACAATTAAGGCTTACCTGGAGTAAAATGTGATGTTATCAAATAGGATATAGCGTAACGAAAAACAAAAATGAAAAAAATAGTCCCCCCCCCCAAAAAAAAAAATAAATAAATAAATAAAAATAATTTTTTTTAACGTATGGATACTTAAATTTTAATTCTTGCATAAAATATAAAATATATGCATTAAATAAATATAAAATTTCTAACGCTTAAACCAGGCTAGAAAGCAATACAGGAGAAAAAAATTAAATAAGTATTAAAAATTGAAGTGATTCCATATGAAAATAATGCTAATCTTAAATATCCACCGGCTTGACGTGCTAAACAGTAAAAAAACCCATCGGTCAGCCACTGATTTCGATTTACAGCTGCATTGTCTGTGAAATCGAGTGTTATGCATCTTTATGTATTAATTATAATTTCTAATCTAATAATTATTAGATTATCTAGGTAGTTTGTATTAACGCTACCAACAGCCCTACAACCTGTAACCCAGGTTTGCATTTTATTGCAAACAGTAGTAAAAAGTGGACATATCTTCACTTCCATCGTAATCAATAAACAGCCTTGGACACGGGTTTCACCCTTGTTATGGTTCCTCGGGCATAGCCAATTAGTGCGCTGGAGGAGAAAAAATATTCCAAATACGGAATTTATCTCAATTTTTATTGATGACCGACAAAATGCAGTACCAGTAAAAATTTGAATGGAATTCCAAATAAAAATTCAGGGAATTTCGCATTTGGAATTTTTGAAGAAACCACAGGAGAAACATTTTTGTTATTAAAGAAAGAGTTTAACAGACATAGTGAGCTTAACAGGGGAAGGGAAACACGTACCCCCCCCCCCCCATCGGCTATTTTCATGGGTTTTTTAGGGCTTAGTGTTACATTAATAATGTTGTTTTTAAATTGCTATCGAGTAAAACTTTTTCATTTATTTTAATAAGTTACTGAAAACTAAGCGAAAAAACTCTGAAAATCTAGTTCACTTCCATGACTCTTAAAGAGTTTAATTAAGGAAACTAATTTAAGCTATACACCGCTTGTTTACTCTGTTTCTGTTACAGCCGCAAAGGAACTCGAGGAGTGGATGATGGCCTTGTGAACAAAATACCTGCCTCTTTGGTGTGTGTGTGTGTGGTGGGGGGGGGGGGGGGCATATTTAAGCATTTGAAAAAGCTGTGCTATAGACTTAAAAATAATAAAATATGGGATTAAATTTTTATATTTTTAAATCTTAATACATCGCTTTTTTAACTGTTCTTACTTCTTTTATACTTTAAAAACAAGATTCTTTTTTTTTTTCCAAACTGTTTTTTTAAAAAAATTAAGTCAATTCGACAACCCCAGTTCTAGAATAAGCTCTAGTAAATCGCTTATAAAATTATTCTTTGGGGCTTTTAAGGATAAAGTCATTTTATCAGGTATTTTTAACAGCAGTTTTGAATTTACATTTTATGAAAAGAGAGTCTGTAGCTGTAATTTTTATTGCATTTTCGATAAGTAGCAGACGATAAAATTTAACGAGCGGATTCCCCTTTTCACTTTTGCCCAGTCTAGTATGTTATTGTGCAAAACGATTATAAAGCGCTAGAGCTCGAAGTCGGCTGAATAATTGCATAAAATTGTTACACACAGTGAATTATTTTCGTTAGTTTTCGAAATGATTAGAATATTGTGTAAACAGTAGCCGTTCTCAAGCTAATGGCAACTGAAAATTTTATTTTATAAAATATGGAGATTTGTATATTCGAGAGAACTATTTTTTCGAAAGTTGAGAACCGATTCTGTTTAAATATTTTGAAAATAAATGGGGATGAAATAATTTAATTTTGATCCGCAAAATAGTCATTTTCTGACTTCTTTTTCTCCCTTCTTTTTTGTTTTACTTAAAGTCGTCAACCAAGAAAATGTTTTATCATTTATTTCTTTATTAAATAAAACTGAAGCTTAATTTCATTCGCAGAAAATTACTATAAACCAAGAGAAATATAACCTGTTGTAATAATAAAAATCCTTACATAATAAGGTTCATATTGTAGCATTTGAAGTTATTAGGTCTTGCATGCGGGGCCGACGAAACGAGATTTCGTGGGCCCGGTTTAGAATACAGTGGCAGTGGTGCGCTAAATTTTTTTAGGCCTCGGCCCCTTTTTTTAAATAAAATATCGCACGATCCCAATGAAAATATTTTGGACAAACTACAGGGTGTCCAGGCTAAAAGTGTCCAAAAGTTATGGCTTATTTTAGGAAATACCCATTATAATTTTAAAAAAATTATTTAAATAGAAAGAACATCTCACCAAGTTTTAATATCAGTGATAGATTTCGATCATAGTATCATACATTTCGATGTGTGCACCTTTTGTAGCACGACAAACGTCCAAATGGTAATCCAGTTCTCTCCAAGTGTTTCGTAGCATATCACGAGTTTTACACGAATTGCTTGAATGATACGCTTCTCCAACTCATCCACAGTTTCAAATTTTTGTTTATACTCAACGGATGAATCCCCAAACAAAAAAGTCTAATAACTCCTGATATGCTACGAATCCCTTGGAGAGAACTGGATTACCATTTAGACGTTAGTCGTGCTACAAAAGGTGTACACATCGAAATCTATGATACTATGATCGAAATCTATCAATGATATTAAAACTTGGTGCGATGTTCTTTCCATTTAAATAATTTTTAAAAAATTCTAATGGGTAGTTCCGTAAAAATAAGTCATGACTTTTGGATACTTTTAGCCCGAACACCCTGTATTTTAAAAATCCAGATATGAAGACCTCGTCTCACGCACATAGGTAGATAAAAATGGAAGCAATGGAAGTATAGCCTTTTGCTGATGGAGTTTCTATTGTAAGACTGTTTGACACCTTATTTAACGATATCACAACACACACACACACACACACATATATATATTTATTTATTTATTTATTTGACGTATAAAAAATATGAATAAAAATATTAAAAATATGTAATTATAGAAAATTTAAAGCATATTTTTTAATTAAAATAATTCAATAGGATATAAATTTACATCAGCCTATCCGCGACCCCTCCGATTTTTTAGAGCCCCCCCCCCCCCCCTATTGGTCGCGACCTACAGTTTGCGCACCCCTGAATTAGAATACAGAAACCAACAGGAACCAACGGGACTTAAAAGTTTGAAAAACTTTATAAGAACGTGCCTGGCGCAAATTCACCACGCCCTTATGTGCGAAACAATATTATTACGCCACTTTATACTTTATGTCATTAAGTAGTATTTATTTTTCATTTAATAAGACGTATTTATTTTTCATTTAATAAGACGTATTTGTTTTTCATGTTTTTTGGTATATCTATCAGCGCTTATATTGTAAACGGATCAAGCTATTGGACTGGGTTCGAATGCCGTCTAACGCTTGGCTGTTCGGGTGCCCCCCCCCCCCCCCCCCTCCCAAGGGAACAAGGCTGGTTCACCAAATCGGTAACGAGCAAATTATGTGGTGTGAAGGTAGGCAGATCCGCAGGATAAGTGTCAGCCAGATTAAGGGGGGGGGGGGATTTTTCCACGCTACGTAAGAGGTGAAAAGGTGTGAAAGTTGTCACCCACGGTAAACTATTGATTTTGATTACTTTTCTTCACGTCTTTTTAAGGGGTAAGGATTAGGGATGTTTTCATACTAATGTAATTGTCAAACTTCTATTTACGAAGAGAATGTCGTTACGAAAATGACAGCATTTTGTTTTTTATTCGTGTCAGTCTGTTCAAAACATAAAAAAGGAACGGCTATTTCCTTTCAGTCTGGGGGCTCTAACTTGTGGCATTTCTCTGATGAAACACCTACGCGGATGATACTATTCCGGAGGTGTTGGGATAGTGCTAGTCCGCCCCCTCCTAAGAAATGCTTCAAACTGCGGTGGGTAGGTAATTTGCCTTCGTTGATTCTATTAAAGAATACGAACAGAATAAAGAGAGAGTAAAGATATTTTTATCTAAAAACTTCATTTATTTGGGCTCTGGATGTCGCTCCTCGATTTAATCAGTTTAAATTCACAACATCCTACATCTCTCTCTATCGGTCACACTCTGACAAGTGAGGTTCCTTCGCGTCCTGATTTCTCAAAGGCCAAACAACTTTCCATTGGTTTTATTTTTATTTCCCCCCCCCCTTTTCTCTTTTTCATCTTTCGTTCCTTCCTTTTTCCTCTGGAAGTTGTGTGAACTCGATTTTCTTTCTCTCTCTCTTTCTCTCTCCACCTTATCCGCAATACTTGTTGAGCGAGCGAGAGCGCGCAGACGAAAATCGATGACGGCCAAATGAAACGGTGACCTTGACCGGATCTATTTGCAACACAGGAATCGCGGTAACAGGCGGTTTTTGTTCGTTTTTCGGAATTGGGGGGTTGTTATTAAGCCCGACTTCGGGAAGATTCCCGTAATTATCGAACTTGTGTTATTGGTTTTAATAAAACCGAACTTCCGATAATCATCCATTGGGTTCATTAAGCGAGTTATTTTTTTGGTTTTGTTTACTTCTTTTTTTTTTTTTTTTGCCCGCTTAAAGGTAGATTTTATTGATGAAGGAGTGTGCATATCTTCGAAACCTGCTGCATTATAATAAATGATTGGCGAGAAGAAAGAAAAATTGGACTCCGTTTATTCGGTTACCTTTAAAACACCTGTATCAGACCAAAATATTGATTTTTTTCATTTCTGCAATATAGTCACTATCAGTGGCACATTCAAAGGGGAAGGAGGGGGGAGTACAAGGGTCCCTGACTCGCTCCCCCCCCCCCGAGCCCCAAAGAAAGAAAAAAAAAGAAAATTTTATGCCCATAATTTGCCTTTTTAAACGACAATTTTTAGCGACAAATTCAAGTTGTAGTATGAGCAGTTTTAAAAGCCGTTTGCAATAGCTCCATGCAAAAATGTCATTGATGTGGATACAAGTTTGACAAGACTATATATCAAAATTTAATACTCGGTAAAAAAATTAACAATTGAAAACTTAGAATAATAATGATATATAAAAAAAACCTGCGTGCTCTTTATTTAAACGTCTATCGTCATACGCCTTTAAAAGAAAAGAAGAAAAAAGAATGAAAAAACGTGCATTCGCTAATCTGTGATTAGAGAAATACTGCGGGGAATATTATCCATAGAGTAACTTGAGGATTGCGATCAGCGAGGTCAATTGATGCGCCATGAAACAGATGATTAAAAGTTATTTTTAGCCTTTCTCCCCTTCGAAATACGATTTTCTCAATCAAACCTTTCCTTACGTATGGCAGACCGTGTGACAAAACGCTACGCCGAAAATTTGCTCACATATTCGCAGGATTTAGGCAATGCTCATTATTGTAGATAACTCAATTTTTTTTTGTTTAATTTTGGTGCAAACTGCTGATAGTTATCATTTTATTTAGACTATTGTTCACGTCAGACCTGTAGTGGCTACTACTTCGCAAACGGCAGGGATATAATTAGCATAATCTATGCCCTAGAGGAAGATATTATCAACATTATTTAATATACAAAATGAGGATATGGTATTGTATTTATTAAGTTGTGTCGCTTTGAGTTATTGTTTCCGGTTCTCTGTGTGAGTTTCTTTTCCTTTTTTTTTCAGTTTAAAATAAAACATTTAATTAATTTTTTTAACAGTTTAATGCAACAGCTTAATTTTTATATGGTCACTAAAGTTATATCACATATTAATATATTAAGTTGGGACAAAACTGAAATGATTTAAGGAATAAATTTCTCCTGAGATAGATGTGTACTTAAACAAATGCGGGGGAGATGCGTTGCGTAACATCTATTCACACCAATTAATTATAAATAATGAAGCAATACTTCCCCGCAAATACAAGCATTGTTGTTGTTGTTGTTTCTAAAACCACCTGGCCGGAAGTATTCCAGACTAGGTTGATATAGGATAGCGGGCTGAGGGGTGCGGCTCCGGTTTATAATGGCACCACCAGGGTCGGAGTCCGATTTAGCCAATTTCTACCTCAATTTTGACCGATCAACCCCACGTGCGACATCTGGGGTGACACCGTACCCTCTCCCACCCTGTCTGACCTCACAGAGGGACTTTTCGGTCTACTTCCCATATCCGGCCTAGACACAGAGGTACTGAATGGCGCTTGTCGGGATTCGATCCGAGCACCCTCAGCACCGAAAGCCGGCACGCTACCACTAGGTTACCCCGAGCCCTATAAGCATTGTAAACAGGTAGAATGATAGTGTTTGTAAATTAGCCCCATAAATCTTGAAATATTGAAATATTGCACCAAATTCAACAAATACGGTTGCATGTGTTAGTGTTCTGTGTTTAACGAATACAAAGAGTTTTCGGGTCTACAAACATAATCTCGCTCACAAACGGAACTTTTGACCTGGCCGCCAAGATTTCAGGGGACTCTCATAACATGAATTTGAAAAGTGGAATTCTTTTTGCTTTTAAAACACACCACTTAGCGAGAAAAACAGCTAAAAGTATCAAAGGTCAGAAATCGTGCCGTCTCATCCATTACCTGAGAAAGAGCTAGCTTTGTTTGCCTAGTCACCATAACTGTGACCTTAACATAGAGGGGGTAGCTCATGGCGAGTCCGTACTTTTCCTTTCTTCTAACCCACATAACCACAGAGAAGGTCTTCATGACCCACAATGTAAGGTGTTAATATTCCGAATACACCCAGTCTGCTATCAGAGGCGCCAGACGATGGCCGAAAGTCTAAGGGCCGACATGCGACATCGTAGTCTGCGGGTTCGACCGTCATTCATGCGTCGACCGTTGTTTGATGTCGTTCGGAATGGTCCCGGTCCATTTAGCCCTTTGATTTTGCAAGACCGTAGCTGTCCGAAACTAGCCATCCTACTGGTTTTCAGGAAATACAGAAGGAAATAGAACCCATGATAATTTTTTCAGCAATAAGGAATACCTTTTAACAATCACTGAGATATCCTTTTTCTAGGGCCAGAGGTAGCCTAGCGGTAGCGAGTTGGTTTTCGGTACTGAGGGTGCTGGGATCGAATCCCGAACAAGCGCCGTTAAATACCTTCGTGTCTAGGCCGGATATGGGCACGTTAAATCCGTAGACCAAAAAGTCCATCTTTGAGGTCAGTGGGTGGGGAAGGTACGATCCCCCTGGAAGCCACCCCTGGGGTCGCTCGATCAAAATTGAGGTGTCACCTAGCAAAGTCGGACTCCGACCTTTGTGGTGCGTTTATAAACCGGAGCCGCACCCCTCAGAGCCTATATGGACATGGTCTGGAATACATTTCAAGCCAGGGGGCGTAAACAACAACAACATAATATCATTTTTCTTAAAATGTTACTTATTTTGCCACTGTGAAAATTCTGATGAATTCATCTACCTCTTATCTGGATGTGTGTTTTAAATACATTGTGTTAAATACCCATATAAATATATCCAGGTATATGCAGTCTATCCCTGTTATAACAAACTTCAAGAGACCAAAGGTTTTGTTCGCTTTATCCGGTGGTTCGTTATATCCGAACCGTTAGGAAAAATGTTAGAGTTCCCAAAATGTATAACTCATTAGTTGCAATGTGTATTCAATAATGATGTGTTATAGGAATGATACAATATACTAAAAATGATCATTAATGAATTAAATCGACTGAAATCGATTACATTAAACTGATGCAATACTAATTAAATTACGTACATTAGGAAAACGGCGGGACCAAAATTTTCGTTCGTTATATCCGTGAGTTCCTTATATACCGGGTTCGCTATAACGGGGTTCGACTGTATACGTTGTGAATATTGCGCCATTCTACTTCAAAACCTTGCACCCAAAACGGTTCGTGAAAGGTAAAAACACACCGCACTTCAGTACAGTCGAACCCCGTTATAACGAACTTCAAGGGCCAAAGGTTTTGTTCGCTTTATCCAGTGGTTCGTGGTTCGCTATATCCGAACCGTTAAGAAAAATGCAAGAGTTCCCAAAATGTATAACTCATTAGTTGCAATGTGTATTCAATAATGATGTATTAAAAAATTATAAAAATCTATTAAAAATGATTATTAATGAATTAAATCGATTAAAATCGATTGCATTAAACTGACACAATACTAATTAAATTACGTACAATAGGAAAACGGCGGGACCAAAATTTTCGTTCGTTATATCCGTGAGTTCGTCATATACCGGGTTCGCTATAACGGGGTTCGACTGTATACTTTGTGATTATTGCGCCATTCTACTATAAATCCTTGCACCCAAAACGGTTCGTGCGAGGCAAAAACACACCGCACTTCAGTAGCAATAATGAGACGAATGATAATATTTACTACTCATTTCTGGTGGAGCTGCCGCGAGAGATAAAAGTTTGCAATTTAAATCTGAAAGTAGCCGTAGAAAAGGCTAATATTATATCTTTATTGATGGAGATAACAGCGCGGCAACATCTGAATACCTCTCTCTGATGACGATGTTATCGCGTCCGTCTGGAGATAAAAGGGAGATGACGTACGGAAAGCTCACGGACAGATGAATATGCCGGGTTAAAATCCCTTCCGTATTAATGAGGCGCGCAACTTGAACCTAATGCATGTTGCGGTAATCTGAGCCGTACGAAAGCGGTTAATGGTTTTTTAAACGCAAATGAGGTGGACAATGGAGTTAGTTTGGCGTTCTGCGCAGCGGGCGGAGTTCTGGCAAAACAACAGAGAGGACGTTTACTACGTCGGAGAAAAAACATCACCATTTAGTGGAAAAAGTATTGCACATTTTTACACATTCAGTTAAAGTACGGTAGATTTAAGTGTTAGATTTAATATAGGTGGATACCTACCTTGAACACTTAATTATTCATATGCCACAAAGGAAAAAAATTTTATAAAATAAAATGCTAATTGTCTGAAAGAATGTCGACGTGTCACGTAAATAAAGATGTACAGTTGAACCCCGTTATGGCGAACCCGGTATATAACGAACTCACGGATATAACGAACGAAAATTTTGGTCCCGCCGTTTTCCTATTGTACGTAATTTAATTAGTATTGTGTCAGTTTAATATAATCGATTATAGTCAATTTAATTCAATAAGGATCATTTTTAATAGATTTATATCATTTTTTCAATACACATTGCAAATAATGAGTTAGGCATTTTGGGGACTCTAGAATTTTGCTTAACGCGGATATAGCGAACCACTGGATAAAGCGAACAAAACCTTTGGTCTCTTGAAGTTCGTTATAACGGGGTTCGACAGTATAACAAGAGCATTATTTATGCAGTTTATTTAAAACCGATGATCAGTTCATTTTAAATGAATAAAAAAATTCCCATGTAGATTTTTAGATTATTCGTGCTCGTTTATTTGAACATTAATTAGCTCGGGTAGGTAGCTCCGTGTATTCGGTGTTACAGGATAAGAGTTCATGACCATTCATACCTTATCATTTTAACCTTTTTATTCCTGTCATTTTACTTCGTTGGGGTCTCCTAACGTCTTTGGGAATCTTACAAGACTTTAAAGAGATTTTAAAAGAGATATGACGGCATTCAGCACATTGAGGAGTTAGATTTAAAATTTCTTGGACTCCCCTGAACTTCGATTAAACAGGCATCACAAAAAAAAAAAAAAAAAAAAAACGGAAATAAATGTTAATTTTTCTAAAAAATGTCGACATTAAATAAAGAAACATTATAGATTTTTAACAAAACTGAAAATTATGTAAATTTGATGATTATTTTAATCCAACGCTTATAATAAAAACCCTTACCAATAAAACCTCTAGATAATCCATTTTCTTTAAAAAAGAGTGAATATTTTTATATCATCCGTGAATACTTGAGCATTCATTAGCCTGGATTGGGGAGTTGTACGTATTCTTTGTTTCTCAATAAGATTTTATCAACATTTATGACGCATCATTTAATTCTTTTGGTCCTTTGGGGTTTTACGTGATCGTGACGAGATTTTTCATTTCTTGTTTATTTTTATGCAATAGCTCTCATAATCTGAAAGAAATAGAATGTACTATAAATATCTCCATAGTTAAGCGCCAACACAGCTTTTTTTCTGTGAAAGGAGATTAAATAATGCACGTTGAGTATACACCGGAAATGCCTGTCTTTTTAATATTTGTTTATTTTTTATTATTGACTGTTCAACATTGGAATGCATGCAGTCAGACGTTAAGGTTGAGACCTAAGTTTAAGCGAGAAACCGATTTATGTGTGACATAAACTTTCTGCCTGAAATTAATGATGGAATTCCTCGGTTCCGCAATTCCTTCGGACTTCAGCACAGTCGTTTATTGATTTTAAGGACACCGAATGTTTTACTGGAGGCCGATCCATTGATTCTCACCATCTCAGTATGGTCCGTGCTGAAAAATGCGCATCGTTTTCACCCTTTGTTACGTCAAATCCACCGACAGGCGGACGTTATGCCGAGGTCTGCGAGCTAGGTTTTCCTGTTTTTTATTTATTTATTTTTTTTTGTATGTGGCGTGAATACGACCCGTTTTTCCTCAGCACGTTCTTCCCGAAAAGTATCTTTTCCTGATATCCATAAAAGAGTTCCTTCTTTTTGTTTGTTGTTATTTCATTTCCTTGCTTTTTTTTAAAATTATTATCTGAGTACCTTCTTATAAATGCGACAAATTTCGAGAGTTTTATTTTGCGGGGAAAAAGATACTGTTGCTTCACATATTGATGACAGCATTATTCTGTTGTTTGGGGTCGGATTATTAATTATTGATTTTAAGGACACCGAATGTTTTTCTAGAGGCCTATTCATTGATTCTCACCATCTTACTATGGTCCGTGCTGAAAAATGGGCATCGTTTTCATCCTTTGCTACGCCAAAATCCACCGATTTGGGGATCATACAAAAATATACCTTTCTCCATCCTGAACGTCGCCTATATCGCTCTGGGAAAATTTTCTTTAAATGAATCGGTCATTTTGAAAAGGAGTCATCTCCATTTTTTAAAAATTTTTCATGAGAAGCAAAAAACTGTAACTCGCCTTCATGCATTATTAGTTAGACTAAATTTAGCATTTATTATGTTTATAAGGCATCAATCCTGATGAGAAAATATAATTTGTTAATATTATTTGAAACTTGGGAGGGGGGCAGAAAAGTTGGAGAAAAGGGGAGATGACTCCTTTTTAAAATGATCGATCCAAATACATTTGAACCCCGTTATAGCGAACCCGGTATATAACGAACTCACGGATATAACGAACGAAAATTTTGGTCCCTCCGTTTTCTTAATGTACGTAATTTAATTAGTATTGTGTCAGTTTAATGTAATCGGTTTTAGCCAATTTAATTCATTAATAATCATTTTTAATAGATTTTATCATTTTTTAATACATCATTATTGAATACACGTTGCATCTAATGAGTTATACATTTTGTGAACTCAAGAATTTTTTTAAATGGTTCTGATATGGCGAATCACCGGTTAAAGCGAACAAAACATTTGGTCCCTTAAAGTTCGTTATAACGGGGTTCGACTGTAATTTCATTGACAGAGTTTTACGCGTTCATAACCCTTATAACAGTGGTTCTCAACCTTAAGTGGCTCCCCCTGGGAGGATTATCTAAAAATATGTGAAAAATGTATTTTACTAGCGTTAATTACGTTTCTAAGGTTAAGGTGTGTAAGGTCTGAAGGTCATCCAAAGAGGGCCCATACATTAAAATGTTGAGAGTCAAAGCCTTAAATATGTCTCCGTTGAGTGGACATCCCCTAAAAAAAGGATTGTCCGAGATCATCATGGGTTTAATATCATTGAAGTTTCCTTAAATCCAGGGCGGGTGGAGTCCTTGAGCCCCGACAGCATTATGGTTGCAGTTCGAAGGTCACTGCATGGTTCGAACACACTTGATTCCGTCGAGCATTGTCTAATAACATGGCCCCCCTTCTCCACTGGTAATCGTACCGACATTGCTCCGCTTTCTCCAACGTCGCGTTACAACGCGTTTATTGACAAGGAAAAAGAGATCCATCTCCGCCGCAGAAAAGGCACGAACGCTTTTTGTAAGTAGGCCACAGTTGTTTTTTCGGTCGTCTCATTTTCCATTGTCTTTTGGCAACAATATCTCGGCTGTCGATCGACTTGCAGACCCGTTCTGGTCTATTGGACTCTCTGCTGGGGCGATAAGCGATCGGAACAGTTTATAGAATCTCCTTTCCCATCAATAGAGGGGTAGGCGTGAAATATTTTACAGTCCAATAGAAATCGCGGGGAATAGTTTTGGATGATAAACTATTTATTATTAGACTCTCTTTGAGGAAAGTTGTATTTTAAAGTCATCGATACTGGCATGTGGCTGGTTAGCAGGGTGACCAACCGACCGAACATTGCGGGACATGGCGATTTTTGTCTCGAAGTTGAGGTGTCTCGGAACAACCGTTGGCTGGATGCCATTTGTCCCGAATTTTTTACTAATTGAAAATGAAAAGGAGCAGGGTGACGTTTCCGTGTTTTCATTACTTTAGTCGTTATTATGTAACGAGCTGCCCAGTGCTAATTGGTTTAGGCATCATCCTGCCACTTCCGGGGATGCGGGTTCGATTCCCGCATAAGACCTGGTTGTAATTTGAGGAACTCGCCAGTTTCTCGCCTGCAAAAGGACCGTCTATAAAGGGGAGTTGCAATCTCAATATTTAATTTTAATTTTATCTTTTAATTTTAATTTTAATTTTATCTTTTACTCGCCGTACCTTCACAATTTTAATTCTTAATTTAATTTTTACTCTTAAAATATTCTTCTACTTCTTAAAATTAACTGAATTTTTTAACTATAAAAGTTTAATTTTTAAAATTTAAAATTAAAAAAAAATTTTAATTCTTCTCTTAATGCGTAAAGCACCTTAAAATTTTTTATTACTGAGCACATGTACCTTGAAATTATTATCTTGCGACAGGAGATAAAGTCTTCAAGACCAAGGAATTCCACTTCTTAACAAGCAACTTGTCTGCGTCGGAGTTGCCATCCACAGTCCATCACCGGTGTCATTGTTTGTAAATAAAAATTCTTGTGTGTTTCTGTTTCTGTTTTCTGCCTTGTCTTCATATGTACACCAGAGTTTCTGAGATAGGGCCTGTTCACATATAATCAGGGCCCGATTATGAACGCTGGGGGCCCCTGGGCAGATGCTATTTGGCGGCCCCCCTCTTACGAACATTTATAAAAATAAGAACTATCTATGGGCTATACATACTATTAGAAGTACTAGGTGCATACACCAAGGGGGTTTTGGGGCCCCCTAGCATGAGGGGGCCCTGGGCAAAGTCCCGATTTGACCATGAGATAAAAAGGCCCTGCGTATAATCCGTCAACGTCAACGTTACTCGTATTAACATACTTTAAACTAATCACAGTCTAACAATTTCGTCGCTAATCGTCGGAGATTTGTAATTGGTTAAATACATTTCAATGCGAGTAAGGGCCTGTTCACATAGGAGTCCGTTGCGTTGCGTTAAGAAAAAGATGACGTTGAGACGAAAATAAACCAATAATATGCCTCCAAACGATTAGCAATGAAATTTTTAACTCCTATGATTGGTTTATTTTCGTCTCAACGTCATCTTTTCTTTAACGCTACGCAACGGACTCCTATGTGAACAGGCCCTTACGCTGACGCTGACGGATTTTATGTGAGCAGGACCATAGTCGTCAGCCCCAAGGACCTTAATAACAACTACAATTATGCAGATAATATTTATTAAATAACCAAATGCATAAAGCATGCCAAACAGGCGGTGCAAAAATACACATCTCCAGCCTACAGGTAGCCTTGGATCTAGGTTTCACCCTTCTTATGGGCTTCTCCGCATGGCATGACAAATGAGCACGCTGGAAGGAGAGGAATTCCTGTAAACGTTTACTGGTGACCACCAAAGGGCAGTCATCCAGCCCACTTTGGAATGAACCATCGTCTATCACGAATTGTGGTACAAAATTTTCATCGCAAGATGGGGACAAAATGTGGAAAGCGAGCGGAGCTTAAAGCAAAAAAAATTTGGCAACAATCTTTTTAATGGTTGGTTTTTATATGGACCTTTTGGATTCATATGGGGTTTCTAATCTTTCAACAACTATCTCCAGCCTGAGAAGCCCATAATGAGGGTTCTTCAGCTAGGTTCAAGGCTACCTTTATGCTGGAGATGCATGTTTTTATTTATTAAATAATGAATAAACACTAATATATATCCCATCTCGGTTATTATACATACTTACAAACGCAGACTCAACTATATATATATACACATACAGCATATATACATATATATATATATATATATATATAATATATACACACATACAGCATATATACATACACACACACACACACACACACACATATATATATAAATAAAAGATCTGACTATGATTTTAATATTGTTAAATTTCAAAATTACCTAACCTGTTTACATAAATCAGTTTTTAATAACATTATTGTAAATCAGTTAGTTCGTATAAATAGGCTATGTTCTAAAGACAATAGGAGTAAGCATATTTTAGACTTGATAGCTGTGCTAACACGTAATTATTACCCCGAGAGTCTATCCAAAAACATAATTGGTTGTTTTCGTTTTAATGAATAGTTTGTTCTGTTGCAATTAATAAGTAAATCATAATAATAAGTAAAATTAGAAAAAGTAACTACTAAAAATAAAAAAATAAAAATAAAATTAAAAACTTAAGTAAAAATAAAAATAAGATAAAAAATTAATCTTAGTAATATTAATAAAAGTAAATTAATAAAGGAATAATAGTCTTAAAACACAGTATTCATAGTAAGTCAGTTTCTGTGTTTCCATAATCTCCATGGTTGTAAGTTTTGTGACGTCAGTCATCTTGCGGTTACTTATTCTTAACTTCCACTCTGTCTAGCGCCAGGCTTGGTGTTCTATGGTTAAGTAACTCTTTATTAAATTCTACAGTATTTCATGGATTGTACGGTGTCTGAGTATGTTAATTGTATAGATCATACTTATCTGAAACAATCCATAGGTTTTTTCTGGGAGTATTGACACCGCTGAAGATGAGATATTGTCTAAAATCTCTTTCAATCTTATCTTTTCATGCTTTTGGTTCCTGGCTGTAGTAGCTTTAGTGCTCATACTGGTTTTTCTCTTTCAACTTTACTTATATATATATATATATATATATATATATATGTCACGCTCCTATCGCCGTGCACCCATCTAAATACACTAATTAATCTAATTGCAGTCATCAAACAGTAGGCCAGTGGAATAACTAATACTTAATTAACTTTTAAACACCTCTTTATTAATTAACATTAATCGAAAACCCAATTAATCCAGCTAAATCGCCATTTTCAATCATCTCACAGAGCTCCCGACAGACGCACGTCTTGACTCTATCAAATATTTCCCCGAACTGCGTAATTCTTTCTGATCCGTTATATAAGTCACATAGGCGTAGGGTCCTCTTCTAGAGCCCCCGCGAACATCCGATGTTTATGTAAGATACGCGCGTGTATGAGCGAATGACCCTGAACTCCTTCACTGCGAAATACAGTCTACTTCCTGAATTTGAAAACACACTAGGACTTAATAGAATTTTACTGTTTAACGCTCATTAATATAATTAACTATAGCTTATTCTTTAATCATCACGAGCAATTAGACAAATTTTAAACAAGTATCAAATAAAATATGCACTAAATTACTTTGACGACATAATAATTTTTTCTCAAAATTTTAATGAACATATGCAACACTTAGAAGAAATTTTTCAAATCTGTAAACAAGAAAATATCAAACTAAAAAAATCAAAGTGTCAATTTGCAAAGAAGGAAATAAATTTCTTAGGTTATGAGGTGTCACAAGGACAATATTCTCCACAAAATACAAACATTGAGACAATAAAAAAATTGTTACCACCCAAAAATGTAAAAGAACTCCAAAGATTTTTAGGTTCCATAAATGTATACCAAAAGTTCATTCAAGATTATGCAAAGTTAAGATTACCACTCAACAAATTATTAAAGAAAGATGTAAAATGGAACTGGTCTCCTGAATGTCAAATATCATATCAAAAATTAAAAGATGAGTTAATTTCAAAACCAATTTTGACTTTATATAATCCAAATTATCCATGCCACTTGTACGTTGATGCCAGTCAAGAAGCAATAGCTGCAGTTTTGAAACAAAAACATCCAAATGGACAATTGCACCCAATAGCTTTTTATTCCAGACAATTAAGAAAACATGAGAAAAATTATGCCATAACAGAGCTTGAATGCTTGGCAATTGTTGATTCGATTGACAAATATCACTGTTATTTACATGGCCAGAAATTTACAATACATTCAGATCACTCTGCATTACAATGGCTAAAAAATGTAAAGAATTTAACTGGCAGGCTATTTAGATGGTCATTAAAATTATCAATGTATGATTATGATATAGTGTATATTAAGGGAAAATGCAATCATGAGGCTGATATGTTATCCAGAAACCCTGTGAGTCATTTTGTTAATCAATATTGTTATTTCCTAAGCACAGATGAAATAATTAAAGGACAGTGGGATGATAATATAAATAACATTAAGTATAAAAAATATAATGGAGTCTTAACTATAAAAAAGAAAAACTTAGTCAAAATTGTAGTTCCGCCATCACTAAGAATAAAGTTAATAAATTCAGCTCATGAAAGGTTCGGTCACCCAGGTGTAAAAAAGATGCTAAAGTTAATTTCCCCAATTTACTATTGGCAAGACATAATTGTAGACATATCAAATTTTGTTCGTTGTTGTGAAACCTGTCAAAAGAATAAAAAATCAACTCAGAAAAAATTTGGACTGATGGAGCAAGTGCCTGTGGCGAATGAACCATTTGACTTAATTTCAGTCGATACTGTTGGGGGTTTCAATTATTACAATTCAACAAAAAAATATCTTCATCTTGTAATTGATCATGCAACCAGGTACATATGGACATTCCCCTCAAAGAGTGTAACCAGTGAGACTTACACAAACTGCTTGAGACAAGTTTTCAATATAAAGGTTCCAAAACAAATACTCAGTGACAGAAATGCTGCATTCACTTCTTCCAGATTTAAGAAATTTTTAAAGCATCACAATGTACGACAATTATTAACCAGTTCGCATAGACCTCAGACAAACGGCAAGAATGAAAGATGTAATCAAACAATAGTAGCAAAATTAAGATGTAAAGTAAATTCTTCTTCGAAAAAAATTCCCTGGACAAAAATTTTAGAACAGGTATCTTCTGAATACAATAATCAACCCCATTCTGTGACTGGTTTTTCCCCAAACTACCTTTTATTTGGAATACTACCATATGATTCACCTTTGCCCAAAACAACTTCATTAAATTACCCACCTGTTGAGGAAGCTAGGAAAATTGCAGTACAAAGAACTATTCAACACCATAAAATTAATAAACAAAGATATGATAAACATTTTGTTCAGTCAAATTTTAAAATTGGTGACTTAGTGATGTACGAAGAATTTAAATACCCAAATTCAAGAAAACTAGATCCACCTTATTCAGGCCCCTACACAATTTTAAATCAACTATCTAATGTAAATTTTGAAATTAACAGACCAAATCAATATACTGGAAAAGCCACCGACATTGTACATTCAACAAGATTAAGACATTTTCATCCACAAAATGAGTTTAAATTAAAATAAATTTCAGTTCCTGCAGCATTTCTTGGGGGGAGGGGGGAAAATAAGGAAAGTTTTGTACTAATTGCAAATAAAATTGAAATTGTAAATTTTGAATGTTAATAATAAAACTATGAAAATTAAATTGTATTTCTGAAAGCAAAGAAAAGCTATAATATGATTGTATTGATTTTTTGACTTTAACAATTGTATGATATGAGTTAAAATTTAAATAACTGTTGAAAGAACTTTTTCTAAATCTACAAAATCTGAGTATGTTGAAATGTTTATCACTAATTTATAATGTTTTGAATTGTCTTAAAGCTGAACTGTATGTGACATTTGCCCAATTTTGACAAGTCTAATTCTTTTACCTTTTTAATTTCCCTCTTTCTTGAAGTCTATACTATCTCCCACTTCTACCCACGCGCTGGAAGTCATCCCAATTACCTAATCACTTGTATATAAGCAATTTTACGTGTCAGTCACTTTAGGTGCTGAGTTAATCCAAGATAAACAAATAATGACCAAAGACAGGCTGTGGGATGACCGCTCCTTTGTCCTCCCTTTTCCTTCAGGTTTCTGTTGACTCATGTTTTCCCCATTGGAATTCATGAGTGAACGGATTACCCTTTTCCTCTTGGTTGGCTGGGTGTTACATCCTTTCCTTTTTCTGGAGTCAGTGAGTGAATACTGATCTCTTTTGAGCCTTTCCCAACCTAGAGTTTCAGGGTCGTGACATATATATATATATGTGTGTGTGTGTGTGTGTGTGTGTGTGTATGTATACAGCTGTGTTACAATAAAACAGCATTTGTTGTATTAAAATTTGCAGATTAATGTAATTTAGATTTTATCTATTAATGTAATTTAGATCCTTTGTTCTCCAGGAAAAATTTGATTGTCAGTTTACATTTGCTGCTGATCATTAATTAATTTTTTATGAATATAATTGATTTTATCAACAATCATTGGAGAATTTTTTTTCTGGGAGATATGTGCGTTTGATGGATGACTTAAAAGAAAAGCAGTTAGAGCATATTTTGACCATATTTGTTGTGAATATGCGAATTTTGAATACAAATGATACAATGTTTTCATACCAGGGGCGGAATTATTGCTTATACACTAACAAGGTCATATTTTGAATGAATTTCCTAGTTCCCCTCTATTTTTGTTTCAGGAGATAGGCACCTCACAGCATTGTGACGTTCGCTGTGGAATTAGTTTGTAAACTGTAGTTTATTGTCAAACTATTTAATTTCGTTTTCTATGCATTTTTGAAGTGTAATCTGTATTTTAATGAAAAAGTGTTGTACTTAATAGCTGTAAATGGTGTTCGTTATAAAATGATACAACCTGTTATAAAATTAAGAAAAAGTCTTGTACTTAATTTTATAAAAGGTAGTATCATTTTATAGCAAACACCATTTTGTAACAGGTAACCCCATATGAAACCCTTTTGGATTCATATGGGGTTTCAAATCTTTTACCGACTAGTTTACACTGTCTCTCGTTTTACCTTCAGAGAAGTGGTTATGTATAAATCCAAAATATTTGTACTTTCGTGAATACTGTTCATTTACATTCCCTTTTTAGGATTTTGTACTTTAGACGATGCAGGCTTTCACGCGGGAGACCAGGGTTCGGTTTCCTGTCTGTGCGGCATTTTAAAATTCAAATTATGTTATTTATTTAGAGTTATTTTTTTAGTTTAATTCATTTAATTAATTGAAAATAATTACAATTATCTAGTTGTTATTAAATTACATACAATAAATTTGTAGATGAGAAATATATAATGAACAATAGAAATTTTGAACTCTTCTTCAGCTTATCCTTCCAGGACGTGCCGAAATAGCTCAGTTGGGAGAGCGTTAGACTGAAGATCTAAAGGTCCCTGGTTCGATCCCGGGTTTCGGCAGGTGCCGTATCCTCGGTAGTATAGTGGTCAGTATCCCCGCCTGTCACGCGGGAGACCGGGGTTCGATTCCCCGCCGGGGAGGCACTTTTTTTTTATTTATTAAGTTATTTTTTATATTAAAAATTTATTTGCTATTATTTTGCGTGTAGTTTTTTATTTACTTAATTTTACTGATTAAATAGAATTACAAATAATTATTAGTGGTTAAACATCCAAAATCTGAAGTCGTGAAGTAAAACGATGGATTGCTAATACTGCTACCTCCATACTCTGAGGCGAAAATAAATTTTAGAGCTAACAACGTTAGCTCACTAATATCTTTAAATTTTTTTTCTTCTTTTATTTATTTTTTATATATTTATTACTTAATTTCAACTTATTTTATTTATTATAAATGAATTATATTTATGTATATAAACATTCGTGAAATTAAAAAAAAAAAAAAAAATTCTGTTTAAAAAAATTGGGAAGAGTTCAATATTCGTTTGCACACAATTTCGATTAATTCTTTTCTCAAAGTTAAAATACAAAAATTTTCAGTATTGAATATAATATAGAATAAAAATTTAATTTTAAATTAAAAAAAATCGGAAAATAATCGTAATAATTATTATAATTTAGTTAATATCAGTATTTTTCAATATTTCAATTTTTTTAAATTTATTTTTATTCTTTATTTATTATTATGAATAAATTCCTCAATGAATTAAAATTCAATTCCTCAATAAATTAAAAAGTGGTGTGGCTACATGTTTCGAACTAGTTAATAGTTTATCATTACCCCGAGGGTTATTGGTTTGTTTGCCGCAGAGTTACTTTTTGTGAATTGTTCAATAAGACGATCATACTAATGTTCCTCGACCTGATGAGGAACTATGAACTAGATTAAAATTTGTTCCCACACCCCTTTTTAATTTATTGTGAAATTGTAGAAGTGTTCATTGCATAATAATTAAACGTCTGAAATTGGAAGTTATGAAGGGAAATTATGAATTACTATCATTGAGACCTTCCCATATACTGAAACGGGAACAAAAAATTAGAGCTAATTCAACAATGATTCGTAATTAATTTTTAATTTTTCCTTGCATTCCGTGCAATATTGATTTGTATTCAATATTTCGATTTTATAAGAGAAAGCGTACATTCATGTCTGAATACTTTATCTATACTCTAATAGAATGTATGAGCCATTCATAATCGAAATCTCTTTACTCCACTTTTTGAAATACAGTCGTACCCCGCTATAGTGAACCCGGTATATAACGAACGAAAATTTTGGTCCCGTCGTTTTCCTATTGTACGTAATTTAATTAGTATTGTATCAGTTTAGTGTAATCGATTTCAGTCGATTCATTAATGATCAGTAAATTCATTAATGATCATTTATAATACATTTTATCCTTTTTTTTAAATTCATCATTATTGAATGCGGTTTTAATACATTTTCTAAAAGTATATACAGTCAAACCCCGTTATAGCGAACCCGGGACATAACGAACTCACGGATATAACGAACGAAAATTTTGGTCAAGCCATTTTCTTATTGTACGTAATTTAATTAGTATTGTGTCAATTTAATGTAATCGATTTTAGTCGATTTAATTCTTTAATGATCATTTTTAATAGATTTTATCATTTTCTTAATACATCATTATTGAATACACATTGCAACTAATGAGTTATACATTTTGTGCACTCTAGCATTTTTTCTAACGGTTCGGATATAGCGAACCACCGGATAAAGCGAACAAAACCTTTGGTCCCTTGAAGTTCGTTATAACGGGGTTCGACTGCATTTAAAATTTTGACACTTGATTGACTCCTAGCTTAAAAATGTATTACAAACAAATCTGGGTGTCAATTATTTAATCCCTTTAATAATTAATTTATGAGAATTTTACTTTTTTTTCTTCTAAATTCCATCCAGACTTTCAACAAAATTTTGCCTTTTAATAAGTTATAAATCAAATTTAATTACCTTAATGCAGTCGAATTGTAAAATGCATATCCAGTTTCTTTGTAAATAGTATCAGAATTCTTCCATACAAATTTCAAGAATTTTGAACAAAAATTAAGTCGCTTGGAGCATTTAAAAAAAATCTAAAAACCTTGAAAAATATGCTTCGAGGAAAACAGATTTAAACTTTGTTGCTACACTTACCTTTATTACTTAATTCGTAGATGCTTCATAAATGATTTTTTACTTGAAAAAAAACTGTTTTGGTACTATTCTCCAACAGGAATATATATTTTTTTACAGTAACACACTAATAAATCTATATATATAAAACAGTTCCGTAACTGACTGACAGATAACGAACAGACCAAACCGCTGGACCTAAATGGCTGAAATTTTGCTTGGCGATTCTTCTTATAGTCTAGGGGTGCACTAAAAAAAGATTTTTGAAACATTCGTCTTAGATTTTTTAAAATTAAATTTTTAAGCTGTTTTTGTAGTATTTTTAAGTCTGCATTTAAAATAATAGTTTGAGGGTTATAAAATTTATATCACAAGGATGAACATAAAAATTCCTTTAAAATGAAATCTTTTTCGAATCTTTACCTCCATTTTCTGATTTTTGGTGAATTTTTAAAGATTAATTTTTAGGATTTAATTTGTTAAATGCTGATCACGTGGTTTCTTTTCTTTCTGTGATACTTTAAATTGATTTTGTGTAACGTGAATAACAGCGAAATAAATTGACAAAAGAAATATTAAAATACGGTAAAAGATAAAATTTAACCACTAGACTAATTGAGATGGAAGTTTTTAAAGAATTTAATTCAAATTATTATGTTTTAGGGATATTAAACATACAAATTAACTGCATACATTGACCGTTGTATTTTATTTGAATATTTTCTTCTACATTATTTTGTCTATAAAAATATCCGTTATGATTTTTTTATAAATACATTTTTTTTGGCATTAGTTGCATACATTTGCCGTTGTATTTGTTATATATATATATATGGCATTAATTGCATACATTGACCGTTGTATTTAATTTGGATGTACCTTGCAGCGAAGCACGGGTATTCAGCTAGTATTACAATAAAAAATATTTTCTCAAATAAAAGGCCATGGTCCCCTTAAACGATTTGGCAAGTAAACGGCTCATATAATATCTATACTCCAATACCTTTAACCACTCTCTATTAAACTCTACGAAACACCGAATCAATTTTTTTTATTGTATAAGTGAGGTGACTCTTATAAATTTCATAGTATGGAGAAATGATTTCCTACCCAATGATAAAATCATGAATTACGGAAAATAACTAGTTTATGAATTACTGAGAGTATATATGAAATCGTGGGTAGGTATAAAACTATCAATCTCGCGAATTTGTTTAGAGAATGATTCCATGAATAATAAAGATATATGACTCCGTACGTTAATAGTTTGAAAAAAAAATAAATTTTTATGCAGGAAACATATAGATAGGAAATCAATCATACAGGACTATTAATACAGTGGGAAATAAATAACGAGTTCCGAAGAGTGAAAAATAGAAAAAGATACATGGACCTATTGAAATAATAATTGTATGTAAAAAAATAAGAAATGAATAATGGTAAAGATAGATAGATAATAAATAGCACATCGAATAAATAAAACATGTAGGATTACAAATAAACGATGCAGATATCACAATATAGCAAATAAAGACAGATAGAGTAAATAATACAAGAATGATATAGTAAATTTATTATTAACCTGTTGCAATGTCGTCCATAATTTTCTCGTGTACTTACTATCTTACTTAGTAATAAAAAGTCAAATCAATTAATAATATAGATCAAAACAACAGGTACTTATACAATTAGCAAATAATGTAAGAAAGAATAAATAACGATAAAGATTTTATAAGCAGCAGAAATAATATAAATAGTAAGCATTTAATATACATATAATATGTACATCTATATATATAAAACAGTTCTTTAACTGACTGACTGACTGACATATGACGCACAGATCAAACCGCTGGACCTAAAGGGCTGAAATTTTGCATGGTGATTCTTCTTATAGTGTAGGGGTGCACTAAGAGAGATTTTTGAAAAATTCTTCTTAGATTTTTTAAAATTAAATTTTTAAGCTGTTTTTCTAACTTTTTTAAAGTTTGCATTTAAAATAATAATCTGAAGGTTATAAAATTTATATCACGAGAAAGATCATAAAAGTTCCTTTAAAATGAAATCTTTTTCTAATCTCTACCTTCATTTTCTGATTTTTGGTGAATTTTTAAATATTAAATTTTAGAATTTAATTTATTAAATGCTGATCACGTGGTTTCCTTTCTTTTTGTGATACTTTAAACTAATTTTTCGTAACGTGCATAATAAGGAAATAGACAAAAACAATTTTTTTTCTTGCTAATGCGGCAGACGATTGGACATCGTCCATAAAAAATATTAAAATACAGTAAGAAATGTTCTTCAAACTGTACTATATTATCCGTACTATATTCTTTAGCATGGTCTATTAGATTTAATTTGAATATTTTCTTCTACATTATTTTCTCTATAAAAATATTCGTTACGATTTTTTATAAATATATATATTTTTTGGCATTAATTGCATTCATTGACAGTTGAATTTAATTTGAATGTACTCCGTAGCGAAGCACGGGCATTCATTTAGTATATAATAAAATAAAAGTGAGTAGGAATAATCTATGTAAGAATGCCCCAGAAAATGTTAGATTTCTTATAATGCATTTGTTTATGAATAGTTCTCTTGTGAATAGTTGGTATCAGACATGCGGTGGTTTATTTTCCTCCTGCTTAATAATGCTTAATAATGTACTTCTAGGTCTAAAAAAAAAAAATAAAAAACTTTCATGTAACTCCGGTAGTTCAATGCGTAAAAATAACTAGAATCTGCAAATATTAATAAATTATTAAAAAGAAATGTATGCTCACTGAGAGCACGCTAACTACGGCAGTAATGTTTCTTAAAGTTACGTTAATTTCCAGTTTCTCATTCACTTCCCATTAGGAAGCGAGTTTATGTGAATTTTTGTGCCCCAGAGGAGTGAAAAAAAAAATAAAATTTAAATTTCCTAACGACCCCGTGCGGTATTTGGGCTTACTTACTAATTATTGCAAGTAACTTTCTATAAAATGGCAGAATAATCTTAAAACACGGGAAAAATTACATCAGTTTTTCCCGCGGGGCATATCGATTTAATGCTTATATCGATTTTATCAGCCGCAGACTACCGCAGGGAAACTCTTCCCCTGCTCATCACCGTCGAGTGTGCCGAAATAGCTCAGTTGGGAGAGCGTTAGACTGAAGATCTAAAGGTCCCTGGTTCGATCCCGGGTTTCGGCAGGTGGCTTGTCCTCGGTAGTATAGTGGTCAGTATCCCCGCCTGTCACGCGGGAGACCGGGGTTCGATTCCCCGCCGGGGAGGCTTTTTTTTTTCTTGAATAAATTTATTTTAAACTTGCATTATATTCTGTTCCTTCATTCCGAATTTCAGTAAGCTTTATTTATTAGAAAGGGCACTTTCATTCTTTCTCCGATAGAGATTTGATTTTAAAAGTTCATACGGGGAAAAATTCCTGAAAATTTGCAATTTTTTAAAATAACAAACTATTGTTATAAAAAATATATATATAGAAGCACTGCCGCCAGTTAATTACAGACAAAATAAACAAAAAACGGATTTCCAAAGTGCAGATCTTTTACAATTTTTAAAAATCTGAATGTATGTTAAAATGATTTTTTTCTTTCTTTTTTTTTTCTGTATTTTTTTTCTTGCTGGTGCAATTTCTGGACTTTGTCTTGGAGGCAGAACCTGTTCCGTTGTTACTCCAATCTTGTTACAACACGTTATAACACAGGTATGCATATTTTTTTGAGTTTATTATATTGGACTTGCGAAAGTAACTGACTCTGTAAAAAATTGACGCAAGTACTATTTTACCAATTAAAAAGTATATTTTTGCTAGTTGAAAAGTATATTTTTCCATATTGCAGATCTTTTACAATTTTTAAAATCTGAATGTGTGTTAAAATGAAGCTTTTTCTTTTTTTTCTTCTTTATTCTTTCATTTTTCTTTCATTTTTTCTCTATATTTTTTTCCCTGCTGGTACAATTTCTGGACTTGGTCTTGGAGCCAGAACCTGTTCCGTTGTTACTCCAATCATGTTTCAACACGTTATAACACAGGTATGCATATTTTTTTTAGTTTATTGTATTGGACTTGCGAAAGTAACTGACGCTGTAAAAAATTGACGCAAGTACTATTTTACCAATTAAAAAGTATATTTTTGCTAGTTGAAAAGTATATTTTTCCATATTGCAGATCTTTTACAATTTTTAAAATCTGAATGTGTGTTAAAATGAAGCTTTTTCTTTTTTTTCTTCTTTATTCTTTAATTTTTCTTTCTTTTTTTCTCTATTTTTTTTTCTTGCTGGTGCAATTTCTGGACTTGGTCTTGGAGCCAGAACCTATTCCGTTGTTACTCCAATCATGTTACAGCACGTTATAACACAAGTATGCATATTTTTTTTAGTTTATTGTATTGGACTTGCGAAAGTAACTGACGCTGTAAAAAATTGACGCAAGTACTATTTTACCAATTAAAAAGTATATATTTGCTAGTTGAAAAGTATATTTTTCCAAAATGCAGATCTTTTATATTTTTTAAAATCTGAATGTGTGTTAAAATGAAGCTTTTATTATTTTTTTATTTTTTTTTTTCATTTTTCTTTCTTTTTTTCTCTATTTTTTTTTTCTTGCTGGTGCAATTTCTGGACTTGGTCTTGGAGCCAGAACCTATTCCGCTGTTACTCCAATCATGTTACAGCACGTTATAACACAAGTATGCATATATTTTTTAGTTTATTGTATTGGACTTGCGAAAGTAACTGACGCTGTAAAAAATTTACGTAAGTACTATTTTACCAATTAAAAAGTATATTTTTGCTAGTAGAAAAGTATATTTTCCATATTGCATATCTTTTACAATTTTTAAAATCTCAATGTGTGTTAAAATGAAGCTTTTTCTTTTTTTCTTCTTTTTTCTTTCATTTTTTTTCTTTTTTTCTCTATTTTTTTTCTTGCTGGTGCAATTTCTGGACTTGGTCTTGAAGCCAGAACCTGTTCCGTTGTTACTCCAATCTTGTTACAACACGTTATAACACAGGTATGCATATTTTTTTTAGTTTATTGTATTGGACTTGCGAAAGTAACTGACTGTAAAAAATTGACGCAAGTACTATTTTACCAATTAAAAAGTATATTTTTGCTGCTTGAAAAGTATATTTTTCCAAAGTGCAGATCTTTTGCAATTTTTAAAATCTGAATGTGTGTTAAAATGAAGCTTTTATTATTTTTTTACTTTTCTTTCATTTTTCTTTCTTTTTTTCTCTATTTTTTTTCTTGCTTGTACTATTTTTGGACTTGGTCTTGGAGCTAGAGCCTGTTCCGTTGTTACTCCAATCTTGTTACAACATGTTATAACACAGGTATGCATATTTTTTTTTAGTTTATTGTATTGGACATGCGCAGGTAACTGACTCTGTAAAAAATTGACGCAAGTACTATTTTACCAATTAAAAAGTATATTTTTGCTACTTGAAAAGTATATTTTTCCAAAGTGCAGATCTTTTACAATTTTTAAAATCTGAATGTGTGTTAAAATGAAGCTTTTATTATTTTTTCATTTTTCTTTCTTTTTTTTTCTTGCTGGTACTATTTTTGGACTTTGTCTTGGAGCCAGAACCTGTTCCGTCGTTACTCCAATCTTGTTACAACATGTTATAACACAGGTATGCATATTTTTTTTTAGTTTATTGTATTGGACATGCGCAGGTAACTGACTCTGTAAAAAATTTACGTAAATACTATTTTACGAATTGAAAAATATTTTTTTGCTAGTGAATAAAATTAAAATAAATAAAGCTTTTCAGTAGAACAGAAAACATATAATACTTTCTAAATACAGAGTAAATTTTGAATTAAAATCGTGTGCTTTTTGAACAAATATTTACTCAAATTCTCTTTATTCACCCTATTAATGCTAGCAGTATCGGATATGAGTTGGCGTATTACAATTTTATAGAGGAATGAAGAGTATGATATCAAAATCTGAATGCCAATATTCAGTTTCGACTGTAGATAAAATCCCCAAGGAAATAGGCTGAAGAGTTTCATTATCTACTGGCATATCGGATTTTACAGTATAGCTGTTCTCGGTAATGCTGTAGGATAAGTTCCTCAATGTCCATAGCAGCGATATACATATTTTATTTATTCATACACAATGAGAGGAAATACCCCGAATTTCTAGCTACGTGTTTGATGTTCGACGTTTTCCATCAGTTTAGGTCTCAGAAACTCAAATTTAATCGGGATAATATAAAGGCATATGTTGTAAATAAAATCACCACGCGAAAGGACAACAGTATCCTTGTCGAGGGTCAAATTGTGAACTCTTCTCCGGCTTATCCTCCTTTAGTGTGCCGAAATAGCTCAGTTGGGAGAGCGTTAGACTGAAGATCTAAAGGTCCCTGGTTCGATCCCGGGTTTCGGCAGGTGCCTTATCCTCGGTAGTATAGTGGTCAGTATCCCCGCCTGTCACGCGGGAGACCGGGGTTCGATTCCCCGCCGGGGAGGCACATTTTTTTTCATTAAATTAAATTAATTTGTATGATTTAAATTTGTATGATATTCTTTTCCTTTATTCCTATATACACGAAACTTTATTTTTTAGAAAAGACGCTTTCATTCTCGGAAGAAAACTCCCCAAAATTAACTGCAATTCTCTTTCGTTGTAAAAAAAATATTTTCAGAGGTATTGTCGTCAGTTAATTAAAGGCAAAATAAACAGTTTTCCAAAGTACAGACATTTTACAATTTTTAAAATCTGAATATGTATTAACATGAAACTTTTCTTATTTTATATCTTTGTTTTCTTATTTTTTTTTCTCTTGCTGGTGCTATTTCTAGACTTCTTTTGTCTAGGAGGCTGAATCTATTTTACTGTTCCTCCAATCTTGTTACAACACAATATAACACAGGTAAGCTTATTTTTAAGTTTATTATATTGGACTTGCGCAAGCAACTGACTCTTTAAAATATCTACATAAGAACTATTTTACTATTTAAAAAGTATATTTTGAAGTAGTGAATAAAAAAATAAAATAAATGAAGCTTGTCAGTAGAATTGAAAACAGATAATGCTTTTTTAAATACAGAGTAAATTTTGGAATGAAATCGTGTGCTTTTTCAACAAATATTTACCAAGATTCCCTTTATTCACCCTAATAAATGCAGGCAGTTTTGCATACGAGTTGGCTTATTATAACTTTACAAGGGAATGAGGAGTGTGGTATAGAAATCTGAATGTCAATATTCAGTTTAGTCTGTGGATAAAATCCCTAAGGGAATAGACTGCAGAAAAGTTTCATTATCTGCTGGCATATGGGTTTTTAGAGTGTAGCTTTTCTCGGTAATGCAGTGGGAGAAGTTCCTCAATGTACATAGCAGAGATATATACTACATATTTTATTTATTCATATTCAATGAAAGGGAATACGCCGAATTTCTAGCTATGTCTTTCAGCCTTAATGTTCGACATTTTCCATCAGTTTAAGTCTAAAACTCAAATTTAATCGGGATAATATAAAGACATTGGCCGTAAATAAAATTCTCGCGCGAAAGGGCACCAATATCCATAAGCTAAAGGTCAAATTATGAACTCTTTTCCGGATCATCCCAATTGAGTGTGCCGAAATAGCTCAGTTGGGAGAGCGTTAGACTGAAGATCTAAAGGTCCCTGGTTCGATCCCGGGTTTCGGCAGGTGCCTTATCCTCGGTAGTATAGTGGTCAGTATCCCCGCCTGTCACGCGGGAGACCGGGGTTCGATTCCCCGCCGGGGAGGCACTTTTTTTGATTAAATTAAATTTAAATTTGTATGATATTCTTTTCCTTCATTCCTATATACAAGAAACTTTATTTTTTAGAAATGACGCTTTCATTCTCGGAAGAAAACTCCCCAAAATTAACTGCAATTCTCTTTTGTTGTAAAAAAATATTTTCAGAGGTATTGTCGTCAGTTAATTAGAGGCAAAATAAACAGTTTTCCAAAGTACAGACATTTTACAATTTTTAAAACCTGAATATGTGTTAACACGAAACTTTTCTTATTTTCTATCTTTGTTTTCTTTTTTTTTTCCTCTTGCTGGTGCTATTTCTAGACTTCTTTTGTCTTGGAGACTGAATCTATTTTACTGTTGCTCCAATCTTGTTACAACACAATATAACACAGGTAAGCTTATTTTTAAGTTTATTATATTGGACTTGCACAAGTGACTGACTCTTTAAAATATTTACGTAAGTAATATTTAACTATTTAAAAAGTATATTTTGAACTAGTGAATAAAAAATAAAATAAATAAAGCTTGTCAGTAGAACAGAAAACAGATAATGCTTTTTAAATACAGAGTAAATTTTGGAATGAAATCGTGTTCTTTTTCAACAAATATTTACCAAGATTCCCTTTATTCACCCTAATAAATGCAGGCAGTTTTGCATACGAGTTGGCTTATTATAATTTTACAAGGGAATGAGGAGTGTGGTATCAAAATCTGAATGTCAATATTCAGTTTAGTCTGTGGATAAAATCCCTAAGGGAATAGACTGCAGAAAAGTTTCATTATCTGTTGCCATATGGGTTTTTAGAGCGTAGCATTTCTCGGTAATGCAGTGGGAGAAGTTCCTCCATGTACATAGCAGAGATATATACTACATATTTTATTTATTCATATTCAATGAAAGGGAATACGCCGAATTTCTAGCTACGCCTTTCAGCCTTAATGTTCGACGTTTTCCATCAGTTTATGTTTCAGAAACTCAAATTTAATCGGGATAATATAAAGACATAGGCCGTAAATAAAATCCTCGCGCGAAACGGCACCAATATCCATAAGCTGAAGGTCAAATTATGAACTCTTTTCCGGATCATCCCAATTGAGCGTGCCGAAATAGCTCAGTTGGGAGAGCGTTAGACTGAAGATCTAAAGGTCCCTGGTTCGATCCCGGGTTTCGGCAGGTGTATTATCCTCGGTAGTATAGTGGTCAGTATCCCCGCCTGTCACGCGGGAGACCGGGCTTCGATTCCCCGCCGGGGAGGCACTTATTTTTAAAATTTATTAAGTAATTTCGAAGTTTTTTAATTAGTTATTGTTTTTATTAGTTGCGTGTAGTTTTTAAGTTTATTTAATTTTACTTATTAAACAGATTTGCAAATAACAATTAGTGGTTAATCTTCCAAAAGTAAAATGATGGATGGTAGCCATGAAGTGAAATGGTGGATTGCTAATAGTGCTACATTCATACGCTGAACCGAAAAGACATTTTAGAGCTAACAACACTAGCTCACTAACATCGTTTTAAAAATTTTCTTTTTTTATTTATATAATTATTACTTAATTTCAACTTATTTTATTCATTACTACTGAATAATATTTATGCATAAAAGCATTCGTGAAATAACATAAACAAAAATTTTTTTCTGTTTAAAAAAATTGGGAAGAGTTCAATATTCGTTTGTACACAATTTCGATTAATTCACTTCTCAATGTTATAATACAAAAATTTTCAGTGTTGAATATAATATAGATTTAAAATTAAATTTTAAATTAATAAAATCAGAAATTAATCTTAATAATTATTATAATTTCGTTAGTATCAGTATTTTTAAATAAATAAATTTTTTAAATTTATTTTTATTCTTTATTTATTATTATGAATAAATTTATATCCACCGGGAAGGCAGTTTTTATATTAAAACTTTATTAGTGATTTTGCGTCTAGTTTTTAAATTTATTTATTTAATTTTTCTGATTAAATAGAATTACAAATAAGTACTGGTATTTAAATGTCCCAAATTAAAAGTCATGAAGTGAAATGATGGATTGCTAATAATGCTACCTTCATATGCTGGTGATGAAAAGAAATTTTAGAGCTAAAACAACATTAACTCACTAATATCATTTTTAAAAATTTTCTGTTTTTTTTGTTTTAATATTTTGAATATAATTATCACTTAATTTGTGCGTAGTTTATTTGTAAGAGCTGAATTACATTTATGTATATTTAGATGGCCGAATTACAAATTTCTACCATTAATCTTTCCAAATAAATATTCGTGAAATAAAATTTAAAAAATAAATTTCTGTTTAAAAAAAATTGGTCCAATATTCGTTTGAGCACTATTTCTATTAATTCTTTTCTCAATATTATAATATAAAAATATGCAGTATCGAATAATAATTTCATAATTTTTAATAAAACTAATTTTTAAATAAAAAAATGGAATTAAAGTCAGAACTTAATTGTAATAATTATTATAATTTAATTAATAACAACATTTTAAAATATTTCATTTTAAAATTTATTTCTATTATTTACTTATTATTATGAATCAATTTTAATGTTGTAATATTATACTTTTTCAAATTTTGTTTATTACTCTATTTTTCTTTTATTTTCTGATAGCGTATAAAATTTTTTGCAAGGCATTCAAGTAAAACTGCTACAACTTATCAATGAATGAATGTCCCATGAATGTAATAAAAAAGTTAAAAAAAAGTAGATTCGAAACAATCTAGTACATTATCTATTGGATTTTAATTTAATTTAACTTAATGATGGCAAAAATCGAAATTTTTACTATGCATTTTTCCAAACAAGCACTTGTGTTAAAATTAAGAAAACCTACTTGCGTATAAAATTATTACAAAGAAAGCATTGTGCTGCCTAGACGCAAATGGGCACAGTTTTTCTATTAAATTTTTTTCCCTTCCTTTTATATTTTTATTTGGAGCTTTATTTTTGAATGGTCTAAAGAATATATTCTGTTGTTAAACCAAGGTAATAAAATTAACAAAACTTGCATAAGAATCAAATTGTTACAACAAAAAAAAAAAAAATGAACAGTGTTTGAATTCATGTTTCTCGAAAAGACTTTCAATTCATTTTGGAGAATAATTTCTTTCTGTTTAAGTTAGACCCAGGACTTTTTTTTTTTTTGTTGATGAAATTTAAAAAAAATTTTTGTTAGGATTGCTTATTTAATTAAGTGGAAATTAGTATAAAAAGTCCCATCGTTACAAATACTCGTAAGTTTTACTGTTTGAAACCTATTTTTTTACTTTTAACGGAAGTTAAATTTTCCAACAAAATACGGGCTGTTTTCTTCTTAATGATCCGAATAATATAGAAAGTCAAGAGTGGAAGCAGTCTCGCTCATTCAGTTGTCTGAAAAGAATGAATAAACATTAACGAAGGAAGTGGAAGGAATGTTTGAGGAAGATTAAGGGATTTCTGAGCGCGAATTTGAAGCCATTTAGAATATTTGTAAACATTTTGTTCATAAAAATTATATTCTATTTATTTTTTGCGTAACCTCTTTTTTTCCCCAGTTATTTCATTCAAATAGCTCGATATAATCTCGTAGTTTTGTTGTTTTTATCCATATTTTTTTGTCAGCGATCTTTTGCAGCTGTATTTCATTATGAAATAATAAACATATGAAAACAATAATTGCTCAACAAAGTGACGTCTATTCTTTAATGTTCATCCCCATTTACAGTTTCGTGGCCACCCCTTGAGAGAATGAGGAAAACTGTCGTGGCTTCGGGTACAATTCCTCCAAATGTAGGAATTAATCAAAATATATAAACAGTCGAACCCCGTTATAAAGAACTGCAAGGGACCAAAGGTTCTGATCGCTTTAACCGGTGGTTCGCTATATTCGAACCGTTAAGAAAAATGCTAGAGTTCACAAAATGTATAACTCATTAGTTGCAATGTGTATTCAATAATGATATATTGAAAAAATGATACAATCTATAATAAATGATCATTAATGAATTAAATCGACTAAAATCGATTACATTAAACTGACACAATACTAATTAAATTACGTGCAATAGGAAATATACGGGACTAAAATTTTCGTTCGCTATATCCGTGAGTTCGTTATATACCGGGTTCGCTATAACGGGGTTCGACTGCAAATAAAATTAGGATAAATTGATAAATAACATATCATATCATATAAATAACATACGTATATATCTACTGTATATATATATATATATATACAGTGGAATCTCGATCGATCGTTTTCGGATCCATCATTTTTCCGTATGTGTCGTTCATTTTATCCAGTCCCAACGATCATATTGCTTTGTTATGTTTCCGCATTTATCGTTCATTTCAATCGGTCCCTTGAAAAACGATAGATCGAGATTCCACTGTATATATATATATATTTTTTTTTATTTATATATATAAATATATACAGTAGATATATACGTATGTTATTCATATTTATATATATATATATATATATATCTCCGTGTTTGGGTGGAGTTATCCCAGGAGGTTATAATGTAAGATTAAAAAAAAAAAAAAAAAAACTTTTCTGTTGGAGCCCTTGTTGCACCTTCAGAATGATCAAAGAAAGAATTTAGAACGATCAAAATTGTGTTGTCCATGAAAATCGACCTTGTGTCGTACTGGCGAAATCGAAAATTGAACACTCTGGAATTCTAAGCTCTAACTATTAACCTTGGCGGAGAGAGACTTTTTCCTTCGAGTTTCATGAATACATACGCAAATAAAATAAATAATAGTACAAAGCAACTCAGCATCACCCCCAGAGCAAGCATCTTCTAAACCATAAGGTCACTGAAAGCTATCGTACTTTTTCATCATCCTTCCCATGACGACTCATTTCCACAGCGAGAGAGAACGAGAGAAAATGAACGAATGTTAAAAAAAGAAAAAAGGGACCTCAAGTTCATCCACAGCGACCCCAGTCACTACCCCATCACTCTCTCGGGCGGCGAGTTCCATGGCCAATGATCTTTCGGATGAACCATTTTCCGATATGGGGGGGAAAAAACAAAACAAAAAACATACCTGCTGTGAGAGAGAGAGTGAAGAAAAAAAATAGCGAAGCTCCTCTGCCAGTGTGTGTGTGTGTATTTGCCTTTTGCGGATTTATTTTTCGGCGCGTTTTCTCTGGAAGGGCTGGCTGCAATTGTTTACGTCAGGGGTTCTTGGCGTCGCTTCGGGTTCTTCAACTCGCTCATTTCAGTTATTGGCTCGTCCGTGTGGGATTGAGGGAAGGGGTGAAGGATCTCTGGCGAATTCCGCAATGTGTCGAGTCGTTTCTTGGGCCTAATCAGGTGTACCCGGCTTCATTTTGTGAATTTATTTTATTTTATTTTATATTAGTACACGGCGCGTGTGCCAGCATGAAGAGACGGTTTCATGTACGGTCGAACTCCGTTATAACTAACTTCAAGGGACCAAAGATTTTGTTCGCTTTATCCGGTGGTTCGCGATATCCGAACCGTTAAGAAAAATGCTAGAGTTCGCAAAATGCATAACTCATTAGTTGCAATGTGTATTCAATAATGATGTATTAAAAAAAATGATAAAATCTATTAAAAAGGATCAATAATAAATTACATCGACTAAAATCGATTACATTAAATTGACACAATACTAATTAAATTACGTACAATAGAAAAACGGCTGGACCATAATTCTCGTTCGTTATATCCGTGAGTTCGGTATATAGCGGGTTCGCTATAACGAGGTTCGACTGTAATTGAATCGGACATTTTGAAAAGGAGTCATCTCCCTTTGTTAAAATTTTTCATGAGAAGCAAGAAACTATAACTGACCTTCATGCATTATTAGTTAGAATAAATTTAATATTCATTATGTTTATAAGGCATCAATCCTGATGCAAAAATATAATTTGTTAATATTTTTTCAAAATTGGAGGAGCTCAGAAAAGTTGGAGAAAAGTGAAGATGAGTTTTAGAAAAGTGGAGATGACTCCTTTTCAAAATGACCGATTCAATTATTTTTTGAAAATAAATAAATGCATTTGTTAATTATAGTCTGCAAATTTTTTTCTGCTTGTAGGCATTCGTTGATTCTTACATATCATTTAACTTTTTAAAAAATCAGTATTTAAAAAAAAAAATATTTTTGATTTTTAATAAATCGTGAATATATGTTAAGAAAACCTCACTGAAAACTTCGTTACGAAACGCGAGTTCTAATCAAGAAATTTGTTTTCAGTCTTACTGTACCGAACAATTTCAAGTATACGGGCCTTTTTCTCAAAACTTTTTATAAGCGTATTCGTATTAGCTAAAAAAAAAAAATTAACGGCCAAGCATTTGCATTATATTATTGTACGACCTGTAGAATGTCCAAAGGTAGAGCACCAGTTGACATCTCACATCTTTAGTCACGACGTCAAAGTAAAGGGAAATTTTCTCTCAGTACATTTATAACCACAGATTAATGATTAACATATATATGAATCTCATGTACTCAGAAACCGTTTAAGATGCTATTCCGGTATTTTTAAAAAATCTTTTTACTTTTAATAGATTGTTTAATAAAATAATTTTAAATGATTTGATTAATTTTTAATTAATTTATTAAAAATTAAATCATATTTTTAAATGATAAGTTGACTGATGTCTATTGCAATAGACATCAATAATTAACTGATACGCCTCCTTTATATAATAAATTAAAAAATTTAATTTTTTTAAAAATGGATTTTTTTAATGTTTATCGGTGATATATTTACATGTGATTAATCCAGTCTTTACAGAACATATTCTGATTTCTATCAAGCATTCTTATACATCTATTATATGAGGATTTAGCGAAGTTCGTCTATGCGGGTTGTGGGTAGGTAACTCACCTGTCCGGAAAGCAGGAGGGCCGGTTTCGACTTCCGATTCAATCTAGTTGTTTTAGGGTGAAAAAACAAACATTAACGGAGTATGTGTGTCAGGTTTGTAGTCGTCTTAGAAGCGCCGGATTTAAAACGCAGTCGAACTGGGGAGGGTGGAGTAATTAACACTCGCGAATTTGATTATTCGGGAACTTGGCATTAACAACTGAATTTTTTTTTCCTGTTGAGTTTTAAAGCTCGTTATATGAATCTAATGCCCGTGAAAAGACATATGAGCACACGGGATTCATAACATTTGTTAATTTGTGGTTATAAAAATACTGAGAGGAAAATTCCCTTTGCTTTGACGTCGGGACTAAAGATGTGGGATGTCAACTGGTAAGACATTCTACAGGTCGTACAATAATATATAAGCAAATGCTCGGCCGTTAATTTTTATTTTCTGGCTAATACGAACACATTTATAAAATAAAAAGTTTTGACAAGATGGTTTGTAAACTTGAAATTGTTATAGAAAAATTATTATAGCTTATAAATCTCAGTATTATTTTGCATTGTCGTGTAGGAACTGCGATTTATAAACTTAAATTTTTACGTCTATCTAAATATAAGGTTCATTTACTGCGTTGTTCTGTATTTTCTCACTTTAAGTGCGTGTTTCAGTCTACGTTGTTGATACGGCAATTTTAAATTTACAAAACATACTGTTGTAGTACTATGTATTTGTTTTTGTATGCTAAATATCTTTTGTATGGGTAGACTATTTTGTAAGTTAATTTTTTTAGGTATGATTAGTACTTACAGATTAGGTTGGGAAGAAGTCTGACAGTCACTTCATTTATTTATTTATTTTTATTTTATTTTCAGAGAAAAGAGCGGCTGGACCCCATCGAAAGACCCCCTGTAGCAGACGAGGAGGAATGTCAAGATCCGACTTGGTGGTTTTGTGGTCAGTACACCCGTTTGAAAAGCTGGGGTTCCGGTTTCGCTTACAGAGTCTAATAAGTTGTTTTAACATGAAAAAAAAAATCCAATTTTATCATCTTCAAGCTCTTTAGTTTTTCCACCACAAATTGTGAAAGACGTTTCGCTATTTCCGTTGTGGGCAAACTTACTGCAGTCAGGCCCGAATAGATTGGAAGGAGGGGCAAATGAGCTTTAGTGACCTCGAACTGATCCCAGTACAGAGCCCATCGCAATATCTTCTAAAGGAAAACCGGTAAGATTTTTTTTCTCACGGGCCAGGCGTTGGTTTGTCAGTCAATTGCGAAAATTCTGAGAAATTCCGCTTTTCGAATTATTTTCCAGATACCGCACTTGACAGCTGTGCTAAGGATCCGTAAAGCGAGTGGAATCGGCTGGAGGTGCTTAATTTTCGAAAATGTGGCACAATTATGGAAATGATCTTGAGGGGGATGTCGTAGAAGATACGGATCACGAACATGATATTTCCAAAGAAAATATTCGTATTTATGCCCAACAAATTGGAATAGACACAAATAGAGAGAATAATTTATTGTGGATAGCTGAACAGGGTCTTACTGCAAATGTTCCTAAACCTTAGTTAATTTTATCTGATGAAAAGGACAGGATATTCTACTATAATATTGAGACAAATGAAAAATCCTGGAATCATCCATTGGATAAAGACTATGCAGTTTTAGCAGTCAGAAGAGCGATCTAAGACAAAAAGTTTAAATTCAGCTTCATCAGATTATGGTTTTGAGTCTAAGCTCTCATCCCTTGCTGATGCCCCACCATTGTCTTCAAGTGGAAGGAATTCACCTCCTTCTAACAAGCCAGCAAAAAATGAGGCTAATTTATCTGGCAGGAAATTTGAATTTGGCCTCCTTGAAAATAGAAGAAAGACTCAGCTAGCACCTGTACGTTTGAATACTCTTAACATGCCTGCAGCATCAACCCCAAAGTCCACTGGGGGTATGTCTTTCATGCCTAAGGGAGCAGCTTTATCAAGATTTATTATTGTTCTAAATAAAATATATTTTTCGGTTCTGTCGCGTATTGCATTGTATTATATCAAAATGTCAATTTCGCAGCTCGTATGTAGTATCTGTTAAAATGCCTCAAAAAGCATTACGCAATTTATGCATGGTTTTACCTAGAGCTCTTGCGTGACTAGCTTCAAATTTCCTCTCAACGACTCCGTTTTGACGCCCCCAAAATAAAATACCTATGTTTTTAAAGAAAGTTTGGAAACCAGTGTCACGAATCGATGTTATAATGCATTCTCCCACTTCAATATCAGAAATCAATTATCGGCAACGTAGTTTGGCCTTCTTTCTCCTAAACTATAGCCCGCATTTCCCGCCTTGTATCACTCGAGAGGTGGACATATGTTAAATTTGATCAACTATGTGATTAGACCGCAACGGCTAGGGAAAGTATAAAACCATCATCGCTCACTTAACTTCGCTGTTGTCCCGAACTCGCTTGAAATATACTTTATTAGGTGTTGGGGATGCGTAATCATCCCTCGTGGTTAATTGCCTTGAAAGAAAACTACGGAAGCAGCCCTTAAATAATGATAGTAACGGTGTCTTAATTTGCGACCGGAGAGAGTCTGCCTGTGTTTAAACATGTTCGGACTCGAGAACGTTCCGATTACGATCGGAGTGCAGGAAGTGTCTGACTAGCGAAGTATTTACTCACTTTGTAAGGAAATTAAAAGAATTTTTTTTTAAAGCTTTATTCGGCGGTGGTGTTCAGAGTCTGAGGCATGTTTATTTGATGGTGAAAAATATTGGTGGAATTTTCGTTTTCTATTTTTTCTATTTTACTTTCTCCAGCACGGAATAGATCACATCTATTCCTCAGTGAACCGTAAGATCTTTTATCAGTTATGCTACTCAGTTGCAAAATATCCTCATACTTTAAGACCGATACTAAAAGTACCGATAAGGGTGACAAGGGAAGATATGAGTTAGATAACCCCCCCACCCTAAAAACAGAGCAGTTGAATGAGCTGGAATTAAAAAAAGATCGAGTTATTGTTCGAATACGATAACGAACATTTACTTCGCTTTGGTCATCTCAAATTTATGATGCAATAAGGGAAAAGTATTATTGGGACAATTTGTATTCGGACACGAAACGTTATGCAGATTCTTGTAAATATTGCATTTCTTATAAATCCCCTAATAAATTTCCTCCTGTTCCATTGCAAAGAAATCACATTCGAAGCAGGCCCATGGAGTTCGTTTCCTGCGATTTTATAGGAAAACTTTCTCTAACAAATCAGGGAAATTGTTATATATTAACTTTCATAGATCATTTTACTAAGTTTGTTAAATTATATGCTGTTCCGGATCAATCTGCAATAACTGCCGCGGAGAAAGTTTTAGATTTTTTGTGCACTTTTGGTTTCCCTGAATACTTGTTATCAGACAAAGGAGGTGCTTTTGTTAGTGCCATTTTTAAACATTTATGTTCCAAACTCGGGGTTAATAAACTTCAAACTACACCTTTAAACCCAGAAATGTAATGGACAGTCTGAGAGGATCAGCTTGAATATAAAGAAGTCTCTCTCTATAGTCGCACACGAAACAACCCAATGGGATGAATATCTTAATTACTATCAGTTGTTATATAATTCTAGTATGCATTCGGCTATTAACGACAAGCGCCATGGGATATAGAGAAATCAGAATGATATAAAAAGAGATACAGGACAGAGGAGAGGGCGATTAAGGATAATTTTCCCAGCTCCGAGTTATTCCTTGCTATTGAGTGCGAATGGCCAAGTGCGATTAGCCCAGCTGAAATGGGGTGAGCCCGTCTTTAAATTTCTAAATAATTCACCGTTGAGTGATTAAGTAAAAAGAGGACCCAGATATTATAAATTTAATAATCTAAATTTTGTGCAAATATTTTTATTAGTGTGTGTATTTAAAAATGTATCAAATAAGTTGTATAAATTTTATTGAAAACTTATATACAAATAAATTTCAGTTATTTAATTTTAATTTCTTCTCATCCTTTAAAATATTTAGTGGTGTCTTTTTTTTTCTACAGAGTTTACACGCTGGGTTAATCGAACCTGTTAAATTTTAATCATAAATATCTTAAAAATCTTTTAAAAGTAAATTATTCCAATAACCACCCAGCATAAGGACTATCTACCATTACTCTGTAAACTTGCATTCCTCGAAGTCTCTTATAGTAGAACTTTGTATATAATTTATATGCTCGGTATCTATGAAAGACCTGGTACTGACGTATCAACCACAACCTCACAGACTCTGGAAACATGCATTTCTTGAAGTCTCTTATAGTAGAACTTTGTATATAATTTATATGCTCGGTATCTATGAAAGACCTAGTACTGAAATATCAACCACAACCTCACAGACTCTGGAAACATGCATTTCTTGAAGTCTCTTATAGTAGAACTTTGTATATAATTTATATGCTCGGTATCTATGAAAGACCTAGTACTGAAATATCAACCACAACCTCACAGGTTCCAACGTGCAGCTTTCATCGTTCAGCTGCGAAGGTTACAGTGAAAGGTGGTGATTGCTTTTAAAGAAGAGAAAGATTACAAAAGAATTTCTGGCTTTCACCACCGCCCACACAGTTTCAGGTTTTTATGATCGAAGACCTAACGTCTTTTCATCCATAACTGTCTTGTGTACGTTTAACAGGGTTGCGTGAACTTGCAAGTACCTACGGATAGACTGCATATCCAGGAAAATACCGGCATCAATCGATGATCCCTAGCCGATGATGAAAAGTCCCTTTTCCCGATACGCAGCTTTCATGGAGGTGCTTTTCCGCCACCTCAAGACTAATGATTGGGGAAAAATCTCGATATATGCGAGTGTGTGAGTGTGTGTGTGTGTGTGTGCGTCGGGTTCCAGAATTGATCACTTGCTGAAGCTATGATAGATGGCCGAGTAAGAAGGAAACTACGCTCTGATTCATCGAAGGAAAGCTACTCCCTCCTGCACACCGCCGGTTTTTCCGGCCTGGATATGTGAACGAGGGGGAAGGAGGCATAAACCAAACGAACTCAAAACTAACGTCAATTAACAATAAACAAAGAAAGCTATGTTTGTACACGGGCGCAAGTGATTGGAAAGCCTAGTAAAAAAAAAATCGTTCGAAGTAAAGGAAATTGATATTTTTACAAACTATTAACTTTATGAGGTGAACAATTAGGTTTAACAACCCGGCTATGCCCGGCTGCTTATGTCAAGAACATGTTAGAGTGTGGAAAGAGCAAACAGTGTAACATATAGCAGAGACAGATAAATTTTCAACTATTATGATTTACATTCCTTCTCTAAGAGACTATCAGTAACTGACTGAAAGTATAAAAGTCTACATTAACTCTGTGACAGTCCAAACGTAAATTTAAATTTTAAATATGAATTTACATAAAATTTACATGCCACCTGATGCGATCGACATTCATTCTCAAAATGACCCACTGCATTGACTGAAAGTGTGCAATTTCATATTAGCACCATAACAGCGTAAACTTTAAATATAATTTTGCATAAAATTTATTTAACCAATATGTGCTTGCTTTTTCTCGTTATTTTTATTTCGAATCTTTTTACTGAAAAGTATGCGATTTTATTGCTATAGTTCATATTTTTAAAAAAAAAAATCTATTTCCGTATTTTGAGTCGAAATTAATTTGAAAAGAAAATTGCAAATACTTTGAAATTTCATTAATGTATTACGTCGTATCTTACAACTTTACCTACAAATTTAGTAGTTCACTGCTTTAAATGATATGTACTGATTTTAAATGATAAGTTCTAAAGAAATATGTTTACAAAGTAAAAATTGATGAAAAATCTAGCTATAAATGGAGGGCTGAGCTGAAATTTGATAATTTAATGAGGATGCAATCAGCAGAGAAATCTTCAAGGATCGACCTGTTAACCATATCTCACATACTGAAATTAATTCAAAGCGAGGAACAGAGTTGACCTACAAAAATCAAGCCATTTGGTTTCACTAGCAGGTAATGCAAACAACTTAAAAGCAGGCAGCTTGCGAAAACAACTGAAAAATCGATGATTACTCAATAAAGCTGATGAACATGGTAATTTACGCTGGGAGATTATCAAATATTTAACTAAGCTGGAAATAATGAAATCAGAATTTTTACTGTACTAAAAAATGCTGCCATCCTGGATTAAATTTTGAAATTAATTCAGAGAGCCTCATTCTACTTATCTGAGACGATCTTTAGAGCCTCTTCAAAATCAAGTTTTAAAGTGTTGTCACGCAAAACTGCATTTCCCCCCCCCCCAGTGTATCCACCCATCTACATTTTGAGGGTTTTTTTTCTACTTTATTGTGGGAACATCATATAGGCGAACCAACATTGATCCCTAAGAAGGGACAAAGCAAGAACATCCATACCTAAGCTGGGTTTCAAACCCGAGCCCACGCTGGGGAAACGTGGGTTGCTAACCACTGTACGATGTGGACAACTGCGAATTATAATAAATTGAAACTAAATGCATGTTTTAAAATGATTTTAAAATACAATATTGATTTGGGGGATTATGAAAGTATGGGATAATTTTGGGAGCTGTTATTTCGGCGAGAGATATCGAATATTATGGGTTCGATTCCTGGCTCGGACTTCGATTGCTTTTAATGAGGAAAAAATATAAAAAAGGTTGCCTTTAAAAGCTTATTCAGGTACCGTGAAATTAACCCACATCTCAAAATTTCCACACTACTCGTTATCACATATACTCGCACTTTCATTCTTTGTATAAATATTGTTTATTCCTCCTAACTAAAAAAAAATTACTCTCGATACAAATACGTCTGAAAAAGAGGCAAAACAAATTCGCGGAACTTAAAAAACCTAGAGCTATCTCTTTTTTTGCATTACCTCAGAACTGTTTCATCTACTGTCTACCTACAACTTGAAAAAAATATACATATAAAAAAAAGGCGATCAATGAATGAATGCATCGATACATGCTGCGTCTCGGAAGCTTCAAAACATGAGATCCGTCTGAAGTGAAATATCAGATGGAATTCAAAAATTAAAATCCAGCACTCCATTCTGTTGCCAGGAGCATCATTTAAACCAGTGGTGCGCAAACTGTAGGTGGCGAAAATAATTGGAGGGGAAGTGGATATTTCGGGGTAAATTTATATCATACTGAATTATTTCATTAAAAAAATTACTGTAAATATGCAAATCATTTTGAAGTTATGCTTTTTTTCAAGATTTTAATTTTTGTTCATTTTTACCTAAAAGAAATATAGATACATATTATTATTTAAATATGAATATTTAGTCACATGAGATTTGCCAAAAAGCAAGTGCCGAGGCATTTTTTAATCGTTATGCAATATATACAGTCGAACCTCGTTATAACGAACTTCAAGGGACCAAAGGTTTTGTTCGCTTTATCCGGTGGCTCGCTATATCCGGACGGTTAAGAAAAATGCTAGAGTTCACAATATGCATAACTCATTAGTTGCAATATGTATTCAATAATGATGTATTTAAAAAATGATAAAATCTATTAAAAATGATCATTAATAAATTACATCGACTAAAATCGATTACATTAAATTGACACAATACTAATTAAATTACGTACAATAGAAAAACGGCTGGACCATAATTTTCGTTCGTTATATCCGTGAGTTCGGTATATAGCGGATTCGCTATAACGGGGTTCGACTGCAAATAAAATTAGGATAAATTGATAAATAACATATCATATCATATAAATAACATACGTATATATCTACTGTATATATATATATATATATATATATATATATCTTTTTTATAGAATTTTCCTAATTAAAAAAATTTTTTTTTTGCTCTTACAAAAAATTTTCATGGGGGGGGGGGGGGGGATTTAATTTAAAGAAAATGGATCGCGGTCAAAAACAGTCTGCGCACCACTGATTTAAAGTGTACGATATTTGACACTGTTTTCCAGCATGCGTCGCATCAGACAAGAATTAATTTTTACCTCGTTATATACAAATGTTAGTGTATATAATTTTCAACGTTAACTGTTGATTATACGTAGTAAATAGCACTATGACAAAACAGAAGAAAAAAAAATCATTGATAAGTTTGTTCATTGGTGAGCCTCTCTCGCATATTCAAACAGCCGTTATGGGGCGGCTAGTCCCGCTTCAATACACTTAGGAATGACACAAATCAGAAGAAAGAAAAATATACGATGATTATTATGGAAGACTGAATTAATTCCCTGTCATCCCTTTCAAAAAGGGAGTGAGAAGAGCTCTCATATTTCTTTCTCAGCAATTTTTTTTTCTTACGCGTGTCTCGGTGTGTACTATAAATTACGCTTCATTTAAACACGCATTTAAATTTTGGTTAAAGCGAACACCGCTTGCTCCTTTTTAGAGTCTGCCGACCTAGGTCTGAGCCCAGAGGGCATTCTTGGAAGTAGTCTGCCCTTATGGGACACCGAGTGGATGTGACAGATGGCTATGGATTCAACAGCAGATGTTTTCACAGTTCTATGTAAAAAGTAAGATAACTTTCTTTTCTTTTTTTTTTTTTTGGTATATGAAGTATATGTAGTTAAACTTATTTAGTTTATCTATCAGTTGAAATGTCCATTCACTAACTAAATACGGAAAAAGCTGTATATGAAATCTTGATGAAAAAACAAACAAACCTGCAACTGTGACTGGAATTTAATTAATTGTAGTTCCATCAGGTTTTCTTGTAGAGAGCTTTATTCAAAACTATGACTGAAAGTGCTATAGTTAATATTTATACCATTTTAATCATGCTGTCAAAGGAAAAATAAAACAGTGGGAAACGATTTGGTGACTAAGCATTGCAAACTTGATAAAATAGTAAGAAGTTGACATTTTTTATTAAGTTCAGTGAGGCAAGTTATTGTTAGGACCAGAGAAAAGAAAATGTAAAACCTTGAATAACAAACAGTATATATGTAATTTAGGTTGGATAGACAAAATATTTTAACTGAATTAGCATCTGCGTAAAATCGTTTTAAAATAATAATGAAAAGCTATGCTGATAAAGTGTACCTTACCTGAATTAATTTCCTTTTATAATCGTTATGAAAAAATTCTGTGTTTAGTTGAGTTAAAATATTTCTAAGGTATATTTGATATCTTGACTAAAAACTTTAAAAAATTGGATTTCTTTTTGTTTTTGTTTTGCAGGGATTTTCAAGAGTGGAGGGTGGAAAATCCATTGTTAGTGTTGTGAAGAAAATATTTACGTTCTCGTTCATATAATACTTTGTTAAGCACGGCTTTACTGATTTAAAGTAAGTAGGTGAACCTCTAAAACAATGTTATCGCAGTGGTAAAATATGTATTTTTCTTCGTCCACATTATTGTTTCATTTTTCTTTAGACTGTTGTATCATTTCAGCTACAGTTACCAACGATGACGTCGAAAGTTAGAGTCACTCTTTACATACTCTCCAAATGTACTACTGTTGCATAGGGATTCATACTACCTGTGAAATTCTATGAAACATACAGTTTACCTCCAGCAAAACGTCTAATAAAGGAGAAAACTAAAATTTCCCTTTTCCTAGATAAAATAATTTGTGTAAATGAAAACATAGCCTGAGCTTAGTAACATATAACTGAAGTTACTTAGCTTTATTTTTAATTGAAGTTATTTACGTATATGAGAGAAAAAAGTTATTACACAGCAAATGTATAAACGACGTGCTATTGTGAATATCCCACATCCTCTACAGTTTTACAAATTATGTATCTAATATTGAGATTGGAATCTGCTTTAAAAAAATAAATAATAATAATCCCTAGATCAAAAGATAATGTGGGCTTCAGCTAATTTTAAAATTGGGAAAGCCGTGCAATAGACGCATGTTGTATTCGCACAATTCGTAATTTTGGGAAACACTACGTGACAGCTTTTGGAGCGGAAATTACTAATGGCAGATACGTGGTATAAAACTTACGTAATCGTTCGTACATAAAATAGCTTGTATATTGTCTAGAAACTTTTAAGAGACTTCCAAAAACAGTAATAAGTTGAAAGGGGCCGAGATTGGATTATTGGACAAACGATATCGTACATTTAACAGTCAATGTGTTTCATTTGAATTGAGTGTGCTGAACTTAAATTGTACCGTCAAAAGATAATTAAGGATTTCGCAACTCAAAACTTAATTTAAAAAACATTTTTGGAATTTTATGTGATCCAAATTGATATTGCTCTAATATCACCTATTGTCGACAAAATTGTATAAAACACTTTAGGAGGGTTTAATATTAAAAGAAAAGAAAAAAAAACTTAAACCCGTGAAAAACAAGCTTTGCACAACGTCCTTATTTGACCAGAATATTTCCGGTTTCGAACAGTTTATCCTTTTCATCAGTTGTCATTGTAGAATTTAAATCTCCGTGGTAAGCTATGGGGAATTTACTCCTCAGTATTTTTCTTATCACAGATTAGTAAGTGCATGTTTTTGAATTCTCTTTTTCGCATGTGAAAGTAGACGTTTAAATAAAGAGTGTGTATTGTGGGAATTTTAATTTTATTTTTCAACAATCTATGTTTTGCATGACATTACAGTACTGTTGTCTATAGCTGCAAAATAAAAATAATTGAAATAATTAAATTAAAATAAATTGGTTATTGGCACATTGCATTCAAAGATCTAGTTTTGATGCAAAAAGCAAAATTGAAATAATGCATTTGCTACTCTGTGATTATAAAAATACTGATAGGAAAATTCTCCATCAGAATTGAAATATGCGGTATCAACTGATGCGAAGCTTTCACGTAATCCAATCGAAGTAATCCAATCAAATACTTCGAACAGACGACCTCTGGAAAAATACAGGGCGTCCGGGCTAAAGGTATCCAAAAATCATGACTTATTTTTACGGAGCTACCCATTAGAATTAATATATATATATATTTAAATAGAAAGAACATCTCACCAAGTTTTAATATCAATCACAGATTTCTATCATACTATCATAGATTTCGACGTGTGCACCTTTTGTAGCACGACTAACACCTAAATGGTAATCCAGTTCTCTCTGTGTTTCGTAGCATATCAGGAGTTATTAGACTTTTTTTCTTGGGGATTCATTAAATCCGTTGGGTATAAACAAAAAATTGAAACTGCGGATGAGTTGAAGAAGCGTATCATTCAAGCAATTCGTGTAAAAACTCCTGATATGTTACGTAACACTTGGAGAGAACTGGATTACCATTTAGACGTTAGTCGTGCTACAAAAAGGTGCACACATCAAAATCTATGATACTATGATCGAAATCTATAGTTGGTATTAAAACTTGGTGAGATGTTCTTTCTATTTAACTATTTTTTAAATTTAAAAAAAAAATTTAATTGGTAGTTCCGTAAAAATAAGTCTTTTGGATACCTTTAGCCCGGACACCCTGTATAAATAAATAAATAAAAAATAACTCCATCAATGGTTTGTCGCCGTTTGTATATGTGTTCTTCCGGGGCTGCCTAAGGGGTCATGCCTCGGGCGAACTTCTGCGGCACCCAGTGTTGCATCACCCTAACCCGTACTACTTTCTTCAAGTTCAACCCCGCCGAACCCACTTTCGCCCATCGCGCGCGCGGCCAACAAACGATTTGCACACCGCGGTCGCCAAACGATTTTTACGAACACGAACTGGGATAACAGCATTCGAAAAGAACAGGATTGTGCTCCGGCAAGGAGTAAGAAAAAGAAAAACTCCCAACTCCTAACAAGGCAGAGAGAGAGAGAGAGAGAGAGAGAGAGAGAGAGAGAAGTGAGTCTGGACCTGTCTGTCTCTGTATTGGGGTGGCGAGCAGGGGAGGTTATCGCCCTGCGGTCGATGTGTGTGTGTGTGTTGGAAGGCAGGCACACTGTGCGACACGCTCAGGGGAACACAATGCCGAATCTGAATGGACGCCAAACGGAAACATTTCAGATTTCGCAGGAAAAAGGGGATTAGCGCATTCGGGTTCTGATAGAATCTGTTACGCCGAATCGGAGCACGTAATTAGAAGCAGTAGAAGGACCTTGCCATGGGGTCGCCCGCGTTCGCGCGCTATCAAGGTTGCCGAATCGGATTCACCTTTCGGACGATCACGCGCGCGGGAATCTGGCACATAATCTGCTGCAGGTTTTCGCACTTTTACGACCAAGCTCTTCGAAAATTTTCTAGCTTTGACGAAAATCAGAGGAGGTAATGGTGCAACTAGGGGAAGTTTAAGGGTATACCCCCTTCCCCCTACACACACTTACATCTAAAAGAAATCTATTTTAAACAAGGTTATTTCACAGAACTTTGTGACAGTTCATTTACCTGCATCCCTTAACCACCCAAAAGAGAATTTGGATGGAATGTTTCTGTAGTGTATGGCAATTAATGTTATTTAAGAGAATGGGATATTATGTGCTTTGTTGTTTAGTAAGCGGAAATATTTGTATGATTTATTACAGTCGAACCCCGTTATAACGAACTTCAAGGGACCAAAGGTTTTGTTCGTTTTATCCGGTGGTTCGCTATATCTGAACCGTTAAGAAAAATACTAGAGTTCACAAAACGTATAACTCATTAGTTGCAATGAGTATTCAATAATGATGTATTAAAAAATGATAAAATCTATTAAAAAATTATCATTAATGAATTAAATCGGCTAAAATTCATTACATTAAACTGGCACAATACTAATTAAATTACATACAATAGGAAAACGGTGGGACCAAAATTTTCGCTCATTATATATCGGGTTCGCTATAACGGGGTTCGACTGTATTTCAAAACATTTTTGAGTTTTTCGTTTGCAAATTGTATCACTTTCGCAATACAGTCCCAACCTCTCTTGCGGAATTAATTTTCAATCGAAGTCTTCCAGAAATTGGAAAATTTACAAATTTCTATTATCCCCCATCTTTAACAGTTTTCAAAACAATACTTCTAACGTTGCTTTGAAATTGCAGAACAATATAGAACAAATCCTCTAGACAAGGGGTTCCCAACCTTTTTCCTACATCGACCCCTTTTAAAAGAATGATTTTCTTCATCGACCCCCTCATATTTTTCTCTATAATATGCAGCATACAGTATAATTATAATATTAAGAATTGCACGTAAAGCACTTAAAGATAACAATTTGACTAAGAATATGAACAAAAAATTAAGAAAAGTGGTTCATTAGGTTTATGATTTATTATTTTTGTACTATTTTCATTTTTAATTTCACAAATATAAACAATATTTCAGAAACACAGATTGTAATTGCACAAAAGTTCGATTTCAATTAATGTGGCGGTTTTGCTTGATGCATTGATACAATTTTTTTTAATGTTTGGCCTGAAATTGCGTATCATCATATAGTCACAATAACTAACATAACGAATTAGGGATGCGACATCGATGTCGATGTTTTCAAAACATCGATGTTTTGATAAATACATCGATGTTTTAAATATCGATTTATTGAAGCTGGCAATGTTTTTTTAACATCGATGTTTTGTGCTCGATGTTTTACGTTGTCTCGATGTTTTTTTTTTAATTAAAATGTACCATAATAAAACAATTTACCACGTAGCATAATTTTCACACTCAGTAAATGTAAGTCTGAATTCTGAAAGGACGAATACGAAAGGGGGAACGATTCCTTAGCAAACAGATAAATGGCAGTCAACTGCCAATGAACCAATCAGAGCGCTTGGAATGTTCCTGATACTCCAGAACCTTCCATGTGGTTTATTTTACAAATAGTATATACACGAGAGCAGCCATTTAAGCTTTTGTTTTGTTCTGGTTTTATATAAGTTGACGTTAATATTATTAGTAAGATGCCTCCCATAAGTACCGTTTTGAAATTTTTTTTGCAAAACCTCTAACAAATTGGCAAAATGCACTATTTGCCTTAAGTCCCTCAAAACTTCTGGCAATACCACGAATTTATGTGGACATTTGAAGGCAAAACATGACGATATTTACAACGAGAATTTTGAGTCATCAATGTAGCACAAGGCAAAAGCAACCAAGTTTTTTTCATTTGTGTCAGCCCAATCAGAGTAAAATTAAATCCCCCCCCCCCCCCGCCCCACGACTAACCGAAGTAACATTAATGTTAGAGATCACTAAACCAATTTTAAAAAATGGATGTTCTAAAACATCGATGTTTAAAAACATCGATGGTTTTGGGGCGATGTTTTATTAGCATCGATGTTTTAATATTGAATATCGATGTTTCAAAACATCGATGTTTTGCTATCGATGTCGCATCACTATAACGAATATAAATATATATTTTACTAACAATTTTACTCTCTTATATGTAAGTATAATATATAGCAGATGTCCTAAGAGACTCTTAATCTCAGGGTCTTGGGTTCGAGCCACACGTTGGGCGCCAATTTTTATGGCAGATGTCCTAATTTGAGTCAGTAACAAGAATCCGGCTAGCTGAGCATGGACTTTATTACAGGAAATCTTGATATAAAATACATATACACAACGGACGATTTCATATCTTACGAACACACACAATTACATTTTATCACACACTCTACTGAGAAGACGTTCAACCGCTCACTGCTTCGTCACGATCTTAACTTCCGGAAGCCTATTGCCAGTACTCTGAGGGGGGGGGGGGGGGAGGTTTAGTGTCGGCGGGGTCGAAAATTATATTTGCTAGAAATATAATTTCATACAAAAGCATCATGACATTCGACTTTAGGAGGGTAGCTCCGCCCTATGCAAATCTGTATTTATACATATTAAAACGGATATTATTATTTAATAATTACATTCCTAAAAAATTTAATTTTAAAACATAAATCTATCGACCCCCAATAGACCCCTGGAATACTATAGACCCTTTTTAAACTTCCATCCCGTTGGAAATCCCTGCTCGAGACCTTTTCCTTAAATTTCCCGCAAAAGTGGCTTCTTTATGTAACTGTAAAGTCACTTTCGTTTGATTAATTCAAATGTTCCAATCAGCTTCAGTTGATCCTTCTAACTGACAGGACGGATGTCTGTCGAAACCGCAGACACCCACGAGATTCGCATATCTAGGATAGAAAAAAAAAAGCTGTCCCGCTATGGCGAAAGATGTTTTTAGACATACATCGAACCTAACTTCCCCTCTCCGAACATCCCTTCGAACCTAATATCCGAGGAAGGTATTTTGCCATATTTTTGTCATTTATTTAACCATACTAGGTTTTAATCTATATATATAAAACAGTTCCGTAACTGACTCATTCATTCACTGACTGACTGACATACAACGCACAGACCAAACCGTTGGACCTAAAGGGCTGAAATTTTGCATGGCGATTCTTCTAATAGTGTAGGGGTGCACTAAGAAAGATTTTTCAAAAATTCTTCTTAGATTTTTTAAAATTAAATTTTTAAGCTGTTTTTTAAACTTTTTTTACGTTTGCATTTAAAATAATACATTGAGGGTTATAAAATTTATATCACGAGAAAGATCATAAAAATTCCTTCAAAATGAAATTTTTACCTCCATTTCCTGATTTTTGGTGAATTTTTAAACATTAATTTTTAGAATTTAATTTATTAAATGCTGATCACGTGATTTCTTTTTCTGGTACTTTAAATAAATTTATCGTCACGTGAAAAAAAAAAAAAAAAAAAAAAAAAATTTTTTTTTTGCTAATGCGGCAGACGATTGGACTTTATTTTGTCTATAAAAATATCCCTTACGATTTTTTTATAAATATGTTTTTTTTACATCAATTGTATACATTGATCGTCGTATTTATTATAAATATATATATATTTATTTTTCTTTGGAATTAATTGCATACATTGACCGTTGTATTTAATTTTAATGTACTCCGTAGCGAAGCGCGGGTTTTCAGCTAGTGAATGTATAAAACTATTTTAACCCTTCAGCGGGCACGTCAAGTTTTGGAACTTCAGCAGGCGCGCGTGTCACAAAGTGCAACGTCTCTTTCAACCTTGATTATTCCTTTTGAAATAAACTTTTTCTTTTGAATATGAAAATAATAATCTTGAGTTTTATGACAAGATATAAAATCTTGATAATACTGAGATATATTTATAATTAAAGGTCAAAGAATGCAGATAGAGTCGCCTTATTTCAAAACTGTCCGGTTTGTTGGATCTAAGAACGACTTGCGAATGGATTCCTATTATGTCCAAAAACCTAAAAAACAATCATATTGTCCATCTTCGTGATATGCGGGATATCATGTAATAGCTGCACGTGTGATCGACTACTTCAACTCCTGTTTTTGTTGTATTGTAATCCAGTATATCGCTGGTTTACCACGGTTAACGACCGACCGACCATACCGACTAACAATGAATGGAAAGGAATACAAGGGTCAGACAATCAGACCTGCATTAGAAAGGGTGTATCTATAAATAGAAACTGCTTAAAACATTCAAACCTTACATGTAAAAACAAACCATTCAAAATTACGAAAATGTTCCACTTCGTACACGAGCGCGCCCGCTGAAGGGTTAAGTGAGATATATAATTTAGTTTGCACTATACTTGAATTATCATCACACCCATATAATAAAAAACTTAATAAAAATTAATGTAATAGATTGATCAGATTTTCGTTTTTAGAGATCCTACGCGCTCATAGTAAAGCCGCCATTAAATTTGACATGCCAGAGGGAAATTTAAAGTATATCTTAGAAAGGGCCGATTTCACCCTCGTATCGGATGTTTTGCTCGGATGTGTATTGGGAGTTTATCTAGATATATAGAGACATACATGGAGAAATATTTGAGTGAGAAGCGTGCCACATTTGAGTAACAAAGACGTCGAAACTTACCTCATTTTTTGGACCATAAAACGGACCTTTTTACGTAAAATATCGGCTTAAAATTGGAGTTCTTACAGGTGCGGAAGGTAACATTAAAATAAAATGAATATTTTATTATATATTTTATGTATATTATTTATTATATTTATTATATATATATATATATATATATATATATATATATACATTTCTTTATTAAGTAAGAAATTTAAAATATCTTTATATGCAGCAAAATACAAAATATTCTTTTCCATAAATCCTCCCATAAATTTGGCTTGCGTCTTATGGTGCAAAAAATATGGTAGATTTTGCAGACCTGCGCTACTTAAAGAAGTTTATTTTGTTGGAAAAAGAAAGGAAACCCACATTAAGATTTACAGTACACTTGTGGATGACAATTACGTAATGAACACATCTTCAATTCCACAATAAATTAAAAAGGCATGGCCACACGTTTAAAACTTACTTAATAGTTCCTCATCAGGCATATAGTTCCTCAGGAGTATTGGTGCTATTGCTGCAATAAACAGTTTGTGAACTGTTCATTAAATTGGATCCTCTTTCATAGCGACAATCCCACTAGTGCTCCTCTGCATGATGATGAACTATCAACTGGTTCGAAACATGTAACTACCCCTTTTTAATTCATTGTGGAATGTAATAAGTTTTCATTACGTAAGACCCGAATTAATTGATGAAAGAAATGGGCTGCAGATCAATGAAACAAGAGTGACAGGAAATAGTAACAGACAGGAAATAGTAAATTGCATAAAATATATACATATGCACACAGATGTGCTCTTGTTGGTTGGTTTGATTGAAGGACTCAAATAAACAAACAAAATATCAGTTCAATATATCGTGATAAATAATCGTATTAATTCACTTCGGCACTTATATTTACGCGATCTTTTTTTAATTAATATATATATTGTATTTATAAAGAATTGGGAGCACCAAGACCTAAGAATAATTATGCAAAGATTAACGACGTAATTTATGATAATTTTGCAAGACTGAAAAGTTCAGACAAAAGTATGTTATTGTTTTACATTATCATTATAACATTGCAGTTTAAAAGTGACAGGTTTATAGGGAGGATATTTTGGAGACACATCCTTCACAAATGCGGTTTTGTATTTGGCTTGCTCATTTTCCTCTACTCCTTTTTAAGGGGACTCACTACCCTTAAATCTTTAAAACATTCCATTTTTTGAGAAAAAAAATATGTTAAAACCTTATCATTTCTGAACAAAATAAAGCAAACCGCATGAAAATATTCCGCTTAGTTCCGGAGATATTGATATTCTAAATATTTAATTACTGATCAAGTTTATGGTAAGAATTACATTTTTCTCAAAATGTAATTTTGCATCATTCAGCAACTGATATCTCAAAAATTATGAAACATAATTCCATGAAATTTTTATCAATGCATAATCATGTTATTTTATTGCGTCTGAACTAGAATTATTGCAATCACTGCACATTTTGTTATTTTTTCAGGGGTAAATTAATGCAAAAATTTATGGAAATTTTAAGTATATTTTGAGCAGTTTTAAAAAAATGGAAAAAAATATTTTAATGTTGAATGTTTTATGTTCAATTGTATTTTGAATTATTTAATTTAAATATAAAACAGGAATTATACATTTAAGTGTAAAATTAATTTCATAGTTCTGCGCGCAAGCCAGTATACAATAAAAATACTTAAAAAACGAGGTATACTAAAGAATTAAAAAAAAATCTTTTTTAATTATTTTGAGAGTTGAAAATTGTTTATTAAAATAAATATATCAATTTATCATATACATAAAATTTGGAAAAATTGAGAATAAATTGAAATAGTTACAAAGAATCAAAAGGTATGAAAATATGCCTTATTTCCTCGACTTAAGGGTCGTGAGTCCCCTTAGAAAAATGTTCCTCCTTTCAAGTTTAAAGAAATTTTACCCGAATGGGAGGGAATATTTTTAACAACTAAAGATCTGCTTCGTTTTCCAAAATCACCAGTGGAAAAATTAATAGACTGACCAGGAATAAAACAAAACAACTAATTTGGCCGAGAAATCAAAACTCATTTCTCTGACTAACGATCAGAGGAAAGAAATAACTTTATTATCACATTTTAACATTCATCTGTAACTGTTGTTTTTAAGAATATTATATTAAAAGTTTTCTAAATTTTTGAGGCGGACGTACATGCACAAAGTGATAAAACATTCTTTTGGCATCTAAATATAAGGCGTTAAAAAATTAAGCTCTTAGTATCAGTAAAGAGCATGTTATAAATGGTACATACACAGCCTTTTTTTTAATCCTTTGCGCAACGCGTGATCACATGAACAAGTTATTTTTCTTTAACGCAGCCTCCAATTGCTGGTGCTTAACAGCATGTCATTGGTTAATATTATATATTTTTTTGTTGGTGGTGAGTATTATATTTTTGTCACATCCAATAGCAATTCGTGTTATTAGACCTCGCTCGGAGAGATGAGCTGGACAACTTGTCGGGTAATAAAATAACTCATTACGGTATATTTATATTATGATTATATAAATAGCCGGCAAAATGTGCGGTTTCTTCCAAAATATATCATTCCATCTGTAGATGATTGTGACCCGAGAATATACACATTTATCATTCAGTGTTGTAGTTAAGAAGTGATTTTTTTTAAAAATTGAATTGGTTGAAAGATGTTTCCGTGCGTACATGCACTAGAGATATTCTTAAATTCAATATAAAATATAAAATTTGCAAATAATCTTGAAGCTGCTGCACCACAGGTCCAGGGTTCGATCCTGCGACTGGGCAAGGTCGACTCAGCCTTTCATCCCTTGAGTGGGTCGATAAAATGAGGACCAAGCATGCTTGGGAACTAAACTTTGGGGGGTTCCACGTCAGGTTGACCACCTGACCGAGACATATGCTGTATGGCACCCCAAGCCCACGGTCAAGAAAGGCACCAACGGCCTTGGTCCACACGGACTGCTGCGCCATGAGTTTAATTTTAAATAATATTGAAACTTCGCTCGGATGTAATAAATACAGTTATTCTAGAGTGCTTTCAGACGAAAATTTGTTTCCGTTCTTTATGAGTGCAAACACATTAAGAATTACAAGTTTACTATAATAAAAACTGTAAAGGGGCTATTTTTTTCAAAACCAAGATCAAAATATAGAAGTGAATCCATAAATACAGTCGAACCCCGTTACAACGAACTTCAAGGGACCAAAGGTTTTGTTCGCTTTATCCTGTGGTTCGCTCTATCCGAACCGTTAAGAAAAATTCTAGAGTTCACAAAATGTATAGCTCATTAGTTGCAATGTGTATTCAATAGTGATGTATTAAAAAATGATAAAATTTATTAAAAATGATCATTAATGAATTAAATCGACTAAAAGCGATTACATTAAACTGACACAATACTAATTAAATTACGTACAATAAGAAAATGGCTGGACCAAAATTTTCGTTCGTTATATCCGGGAGTTCGTTATATTCCGGGTTCGGTATAACGGGGTTTGACTGTATATATTTTTAGAAAACGTATTAAAACCGTAAGGCTTTGTTTCTCCTTCTTATGAATTCAACACAAGTGCTCACCCTTGAATATTACATTGTTAAAGTGAATATTTGATTCTTGAACTTGAAAAGAGATGATGTATATGAGTTTTCAAAAGCAAAAAGTGCTCACTTTCCAACAAATATTTTAGAATAAACTGAATTTCTCCTTTGTAATGACATGCAAAGCATAGGTACACCGACAAACACACCGGGGAGAGAAGATTAACATAAAAAGTAATTTTTCACTATTGTGACCATTAAATCCGTATCGACAGGTAACTTAGAGCACATGCAGCAGGGATTGCAGAACCGGACTAAAAATCCAGAACCGAGTTTCGGAACTCACATTTTTCCAGAACTGGGTACCCAGATAATACAGGAACCACAAAACATTTGCCAGAAATATTAATGAAAATCCTTATTTATTTATGTAAAGAATTTTAGTTTATTACGTTTAGTTTATTAAGTAAAAAAATTATTTTTTAGAAATTAATTTTAGGAAATGAGTTCTAAAACCCGAAATCACCGAATTATCTGTGGAGATTTTATGCTTTTATTTCCAATTTATATAAAACTAGATTAGAAATTTGTAGATGACTAGATTGCTAATTTTAACTAATATAAAATACTATCTATTTTTGTTGTTTATTACTGAAATAAATAAAATATCGTTTGAAAATTTTACATGAGATAAATGAATAAAAGCAAATGTCACTCGATGGTTTATCTTTTCACAGCAGAAAAGGATTTACCTGCAGATTGCTATTTGCCAACAGTAAACAGCGTAAAATGGCAACGTTACCCAGGGTCGTAATCAGAGGTAAGTAAAACGTCTTAACCTGGCAAATAATTTATTGAACCCCACCCCCCACCCCCCAATATCTTTACAAGACGAATCGGAAAAGAAAATGTGTTTAAGATTTAAAAAAAATAGGTGTGAAATTAATCATAAATTTCAGAAAAAAGGTCGTATGCCCAATTTTCTTTTAATAAAACGTTCTTCCCGTTAGCGAACTATCACTTTCCTTCCTAATTTCGTTTTAAATGATCATTACCATTTGGTAATAAAGGCAGTAAAATGATATTTCTTTTTATTGAATTAAAAATATTTCTATTGAAATCTTTTTATTGAATTAAAAATTGAATTAAAATATTTTACATGTTTTTAGTGGGTTATCTAATACATTTGCATATCAATAAAACTCTTAGTAATTTGTATTAACACGTTTGATTTTAGATTTAATTGAATTATTAGTGTCAGTTCGTTGAATTTTAAATGGTTAAACTTTAGATTATTTTAAGCTCAGTTTTTGCTGAAATCGAACTTTTAAAATCTTTAATGAGTTATTTAATTTATTTGCATACATACCAATTTTACTTTTGTTGTAAAAATTGGTCTTAATACTCTGTGTTTGTTCTCTGTTGGCCATTCCCCTCAATCTATAAAGCGGTTATTTATCTTTCCTTCTCTCTTTTAGATCTATTTCTCCGTCTGGCGACTTACACTCTAAATATATTTTAATAAACTGATTAGTTACCAGATGTATAATTACTATTATCATTATATATTTTATTACTGAGCTTTATACATAATATATTTTATAATACTAAAACTTACGGTTATAATACTTTAGGCTGCTTTCGGCCCTGAGACCAAGAAATTAATTTCTTGGTCTGAAAGAGAGCGCTAAAAGATTTCATTTACAATAGTTAAAGTTTACCGGAATTATAATTTTTTTCTGATTATATAAGAATGTAGTCCAAACTTGGGAGAGTTTACTCATGTCTTAAATTAATTCTTGGTATCAAATTAAAATGATAAAGTTATAGTATAATAAAGTATAATAAAATATTTTTCTTTTAGGTTCCAAACTCGGAGACTCCTGTATTGTTTTATTATTATTATTATTATTATTATTATTATTATTATTATTATTATTATCTTTAAATATTTTCCTTTTTACAACCCTTTTTTCTTTTTTCCTTGTTCACTTCCCTTTATTAATTTTCAGCTGTCTTTTTATTTTTAAATTAATTTTAACTGATAGGGGCCTAATTTAAGACTTTTTAATTTTCTTTCTTGTTCACTTCCCTTTATTAATTTTTCAACCTACTTTTTATTTTTAAATTAATTTTTACTAAAAAGACTACTAATTTAAGACTTTTTAATTTTCTTTCTTGTTCGTTTCCCTTTATTAATGTTTCAACTGTCTTTTTATTTTTAAATTAATTTTTACTGGCAAGATTACTAATTTAAGACTTTTTAATTTTCTTTCTTGTTCACTTCCCTTTATTAATTTTTCAACCTACTTTTTATTTTTAAATTAATTTTTACTAAAAAGACTACTAATTTAAGACTTTTTAATTTTCTTTCTTGTTCGTTTCCCATTATTAATGGTTCAACTGTCTTTTTATTTTTAAATTAATTTTTACTGGCAAGATTACTAATTTAAGACTTTTTAATTTTCTTTCTTGTACACTTCCCTTTATTAATTTTTCAACCGACTTTTTATTTTTAAATTAATTTTTACTAACAAGACTACTAATTTAAGACTTTTAAATTTTCTTTCTTGTTCGTTTCCCTTTATTAATGTTTCAACTGTCTTTTTATTTTTTAATTAATTTTTACTGGCAAGATTACTAATTTAAGACTTTTTAATTTTCTTTCTTGTGCACTTCCCTTTATTAATTTTTCAACCGACTTTTTATTTTTAAATTAATTTTTACTAACAAGACTACTAATTTAAGACTTTTTAATTTTCTTTCTTGTACACTTTCCTTTATTAATTTTTCAACCGTCTTTTTATTTTCCAATTAATTTTTACTGACAAGACTACTAATTTAAGATCTATTTTAATTTTATGAGCATTATTTGATCCCAATACTCATTTAATTACTAGAAATAAAACCTTTTACCATGGAGCTCCAACAACTTTAAATTCCTTGATCCTTGATATTTTTCTATTAAAACACGCGGCAACAGGGTTATTACAGCAGTTTTCCCCGCAACGCAGAGAATATTTGACACACTTCTTCCGCTGTAATCACAACTCTGTCAGTGTGGGAAAAATAAAAAGCAAAACCACACGCGCAAGGAGGAAGTTAGGAAATCAAAATGCATGTTATCCAGAATAGCATCATAAGCACTCCAATTATTTACTTGTCAAAGCTGTTGTGTATTGCAAGAAACACGGCTCAGAAGGCTGATAATTACTTTGAAGAAACTAATTAGACATAGTTACTTCTCTTACATTATCAATGATAAGATTGTTATTGATTACATTATTGATTATAGTTAGCATTTTTTTCGTAATTTAAAACAAATTACGAAAAAAATGCTAACAAAAAATAGAAAAAAAATGGAATACATTTTCGGTATATATTTATTTAGATAATAACAATAAAAAAATGTCTTGTTTACCATCTGCCCTTGTTTTTGGTAAAACTGTTTGACAGCTTATTTAACAGTTTCATATGATTTTTTAACATATAAAAAATAAAAATAAAAAAATACGAAATATGTAATACTGAAAAATTTTAAACTTTTTTTTTTGAAAAATAAATTATTCAACATGACATAAATTTACTTCAAACTATCCGAGACTCCTCCCATTTTTTTTCACGTCCCCCCACAGTGGTGCACAATCTGGGTCGTGACCCAGTTTGTGCACCAGTGATGATAGTTTTCGCTGTACAGGTATTCCTCGACTTACGACCGCTCGCACTTACGACCGAAATTTTTAAATTAATTTTTTTTCCCTCCAAAATACAGAGGCTGTTCGGACATTTTTTAGACGATTTTGGTAAGCGGTAATAAAAAATCGTTTGCTGCAAAAGAAATAATTGTAATTGTACTATGTTTTTAAAAGTCAAAATTATCGTCCGCGGCTTGAAAGTTTTGTTTTTATTCAAAATGGCGTTTTTAATAAAGCAGTGGTTCGAAGGCTACATTTATGCTCTTTCCGAAGAGAAATATGCATACTCCCTTATCCAAAAACGATGTGAGAGTCATGGTTTTGTAATATCTAAAGCGTCGATAGGTAATATCGTCAACAAGAAAGGAAAAAAACGTCAAATTGGAGCCTCAAGTGGGACAAAAATCCCAAACAAGTATCGAAGGAAAAAACGGACATCTTCGACTATTGCAAAGGTACGTTGTTTAATGTTAAAAGAAAATCTCCCTAAGTTTTTCTAAGGGATTCATGATTGTTGCTGGTTTTTCTTATAATGGCGAGTTAAAAATAAAGAGAGTGGAAAAAAATGTCAAGATTAACTCCAAATACTATCAGGAACATATTTTATCGCAAATTTTTCTGAATGAAATACCATCGCTTTACCCACAGTGCCATCAATCTGTGAGACTCCATCAGGACCAAGCTAGCAGTCACACATCAAAATCCACTGTAAATTTCCTAAAAGAAATGGAACAAAAAAACTGGTAGCAAGGCCATACCCTTCACTGATATCCCTACTAAATCTCCCGATGTATCACCTATGGATTTTTGTGCTTTCGGACTTTTAAAATCTGCATTATCCAAACGTCGTCCCAAAACCCTTACAGGACTCTGGAAAGCTGTTCAGGAGGAATGGGATAGAATACCTCTTCTGACACTTCAAAAGGCATTATTATCCTGGAAATTGCGGTGTCGAAAGATAGTTCAGAATAAGGGATGTCAAATAGAACATTTAAAACACAAGAATTTTATGTAATTTAGTTTTGTGAATACAATATACATCGTCTAAAAAATGTGTGAACAGCCTCTGTACTGTACCTCGAATGTACAGTACATACCTATATGTATTACATAATTATAAAAAAATATGATGCAATATTCTGCAATACTGCAGAAATTTATGACGCAATAACAAAAATGGATGATGCAATAGTTTCGATAGCCACACGATAAATCAAATAATACTTCACTGGCTTCAGAAATGGCTTCAGCTTTTCATTATATTAATAAAAGACTACAACAATTAGAAGCAATGGATCCAAATGAAGAAAGATTCACAAGTGCAAATCGTCGTATTCGGGAAAATCTGGCTTGCTACCAGACAATATACAAGGAACAGAAGACTCAAACTGTTCAGAATACCTTAGATAACTTTGTTAAAAAAAAGCTTTCATCGTATCTTCTGCCGCAAATTCTGAACCAGTGGATTGCACTAACATAATAAGTAGTGTTGACGAAGAACAATTTGCGTCTTCTAAATACAATCTATCTTAAATTACGTATGAAAGTAAATATATATATATATGTGCATATACAAAAAATAAATAAATAAATAAATAAATAAAAATGAAAAATTGTTTGAAACTCGACTTACGACCAATGTCTCGGTCGTAACTCGAGGAATATCTGTATTGCATATATTCTACAAATACAGTGAAACTTCTCTAACCGACTACCCCTCTAAACGGACATATTTGGTTTAGAAAAACATATTTTGTTTAGGACATATGCAATCGATTCAAGACTCCAAAGAGCCAGTGTTATGGAAGAAACCACTTTTTTTTAGACGACCACCCCTCAAAACGGCCACTGTTTTTTCAGAACCATTACTGGCCGCCCTAGAGAAATTTCGCTGTATGTAGCTTTGAATTCAGATGGAATTCCTCACCCTATTATCAACAGAAAGTGAAGTTTGCTTCGTGTCATTATGCATATTTAAAGCGAAATGTATCAACGCTTGTTTTTTTTATGTTCACTATTCGTCGGAAACTAATTAACTGTTTCATTTACTGTCATATTTATTATTTTTGTTTTCATTGTTCATATATATTTTTGTTCCTTCAGAATGAAACATCTGTTCCCATCCGTGCATGTTATGAATTGTAAAGAAGCTACTTTAAAGCGGCTTATCAACGGTTTAGTCTGAAATCATTTGCATTTAATTGAAAGAAAATCCATTAATATTTAAGACACGAAATGGGACCAATAAACTTTTGGGTGTCATTAATGATACAGTCACTTTTCTCTGAGTGCACTATCCATTTAGGATACGTAATTAATTCAAGTTTCATGCTTGACTATTGAAACAGTTGAAACAAACAAATTTAAAAAGCAAATATATAAACTACATCTATCAATAAAGAGGTAACCCAGAACTGAATGCTACCAGAACTTTGCATTCGAACTATGAGATATTTTTTTGTTAATATATATCCCCCTGCTTTTAAGATAATTTTGGTTGTCTTTCGCTCGGTATTATTACAATATTAGAGAAGAACCCCGTTATAACGAACTTCAAGGTACCAAAGGTTTTGTTCCCTTTATCCGGTGGTTCGCTATACCCGAGCCGTTAAGAAAAATGCTAGAGTTCACAAATTATATAGCTCATTAGTTGCAATGTGTATTCAATAATGATGTATTAAAAAATGATAAAATCTGTTAAAAATGATTACTAATGAATTAAATCGACTAAGATCGATAACATTAAACTGACACAATACTAATTAAATTACGTACAATAGGAAAACGGCGGGACCAAAATTTTCGTTCGCTATATACCGGATTCGCTACAATGGGGTTCGACTGTATTTTAATGATAGCTTCGATACGTGAAATGTACAGATTTCATTTATTAATTCTTCTTTTCTCTGTGACTCATTCTTCATAAAAACAATGAAGAATTTACTCTAAAAAATACAATGTTTCTTAAAAATTATTTTGTATAATTATTCATGAGATATTTCGTTTACATATGTACTTTTTACGTATCACAAAAGTTATATTATTACTTTCCCCGAATAATAAAAAATTAAAAGAAATCTCTTGTACGCCTGCTCGTGTCCACTGAAAAGATGGATCCTGGTTCCCAACATTTAAGTCATGGCTCAATGAGATCGTAAAATAACTGCAATTAATAAATTTTAATTAAACATTTTTAACTGCAGTTATTTTTATTGGACATTTCACTCCAATGGTTTTCAATGCTTATCTCCAATGAAGTATCTTTTAAGAAATTGTAATTTTTTTTAAATTCAAAAATATAATTTTTTATGTTTAAATTTTAAAAACCTAAATTTTAATTTAAAAATATATTTTAATTAATTTTTTTCAAAACTTTTTTATATCTTTATATATTTATATAATTTTATTTTATTTATTTTTTTAGGGAGAGGGAGTGGCTTAAGGTTCATGCTGTTTAGAACATTAGAAAAAAGATCAGAAAAATTTAAAAGCCCTCCGTTTTCTTACATATTGAAGGTTTTAGAATCTTTTGGAAGCTTAAAATATTACTTTAGAAATACTTTTTTATTTCTATGTGGGCCGAGGGGGTTGGGGGAGGAGAGAAAGTCCGAAGGATATTTGATTTGTAAAAAAGGAAAGCGGAAGGTTATTTGAAAAGAGTCGCGACTCACAAAATGTTCGGAAATACTGTTCTAGCAAAAACGCTGAATTCTCGTTCGATTGTTCTTGGTATTCAATACCCGGAAAATAGGAAAACTCCAATGGTAAATAAACGGTCCTGCAAGCCGTAAAATAAATAAATAAATAAATAAATAAACTGTTCCAAGGTTTTATTAAAACTACATATGGTGATTTAAATGGAGGTTAACCCTTCAGCGGCCGCGGCCGTGTGCAGAATGCAACATTTTCGTAATTTCGAATGGTTTGTTTTAACATGTAAGGTTTGAATGTTCTAAGCAGTTTCTATTTATAGCTACACCCTTTCTAATGCAGGTCCGATTTTCTGACCCTTGTGTTCCTTTCCATTCATTGGTAGTCGTGATTTAACCGTGGTAAACCAACGACTATACTGGATTACAATACGACAAAAGCAGGGGTTGATGTACTCGATAAAATGTGCAGCTATTACACGGTATCCCGCATATAACGAAGATGGACAATCTCATTGTTTTTTAGGTTTTTGGACATAATAGGAATCCATTCCCAAGTTGTCCTTAGATCCAATAAACCGGACAGTTTTGAAATAAGGCGATTGTGTCTGCATTCTTTTGCCTTTAATTATAAATATATCTCAATATTATAAACATTTTATATCTTTTCATAAGACGCAGAATTATTATTTTCAATTTGAAGAAAAAAAGTTTATTACAAAAGGAATAATCAAGGTTGAAAGTGACGTTGCACTTTGTGCCACGCGCTCCTGCTGGTGTTCCAAAAATTATCCGATGCATCCGCTGAAGGGTTAACTAAAATAACAGTTTAAAAAAATTGCACAGATTTTCCGTGAAATTCACTGATTTATTCTTAGGTTTGCGAACAATGTCGACATTTTCGAATTATTTATTTGTGTTTTAATGCGAACTCTTTTCTTTTTTTTTCGCGATGCAGAGAAAGCACGAGTTCAGGGTAAATAAACATCGCCCGATGTCGTTTCCACTACACATATACAGTGGACGCTCGTTAATTCGAACTCAAAGGTTCTCAGAAAAAAGTTCGAATTATCCGAAGTTCGAATTATCCGATGTTAAGAGAAAATATATAACTTTAACTGTGTATCACTGAAGAAGAAACTCTTCTAGTATGTATAACCCCAGAAAATATATTATACTATGTTATCTAAAGTTAAACATATTAAAAAGCAATACAGACTTACCTTAATCATAAAATGAAGCAGAAGATATGCAGTATAAAGTAAACTTTTATTAAAAATATGAATTACACTTTGGGGAAAACTGTAAAATGGATGTTTGGTTCTGTTTATGATGCCTACATTGTTCAGCCAGCTTCACGATTTGAAGTAAACAATTCAATTCATTTTCAGAGGAAGGTTCCATCTGAATAAATGCTTTCAGAGTTTTAATAGAGTCCATTATGGCTTTGTCCATTATGGCCGCATTAAAAACATATTTCGGTAGGTAAGTAGAGAAAAGCCCTGGCAGTTTCCATCCGAATTTAGTGCATACGTCTTCGTTTACATCAGAGCTTTGGCCACATACAGTTTAATAAGAAATATTTTGCCTTGACATAAATCGAAAAAGCCATCCATCACTGCATTTAAAATCTTCAATGCCCATCCGACTTGCCAATTCATCAGCCTTCGTCAGCACTAAGGGGCCATTTATCGAAAAATTTCGAGATCTAACATCCTGAAACCATAGCAGTAGAGCTTTTTCTAGAACTTCTTGAGACGCATTTCCCATGCGTTTCCTTCCTCCAGCAAATTTTGATTTTTCCCATGAATCTAAAATTGACTCCTTGTTTTTCAAATTAGTTGACAAGGTATTTATTTTTAATTTCATAGTCAGCTGCTAACTTTGTTTTACATTCGCCATTCTCTACTTTCTTTAAAATTTCTACCTTTGTCTCCAAAGTTAGGGTTTTGTACTTTCCACGTGTAGACATCCTGAATTTTTATACGTTCACACCACACAATGAGGAAGAAAAACTAGACCACATTAACTTGTCTGCACTACAGTTATAACTGACGCAGCTCCCTAGAATCTGTAGTAAAGACTAGTTTTTCTGAAATTCTAAGAAAATCGATCCAAATAAAGAAAAATTGCTTTTTCCGTTTAACACTAATAAGAAGGACAATAGCTACTAACGTTTAGCGGACATGCAATAGTCTAGGAATGCAGGCATGTGCCGTACACAGAAAAAAAAATTTTGACACACAAAATAATAAATACAGTGTGTATTTTCTACATTTAACGAGGAAAATTTTTTTTTCGTCAAATTTTTAGTTCGAATTAACCGAAGTGATAAAAATTTTGTTCGAATTAATGAGATATTTTTAACATTAACTCCAATACAAGTTTTTTGGGGCCTTTGGATTAGTTCGAATTAACCGAAAGTTCGAATTAACCGAGTTCGAATTAACGAGCTTCCACTGTATCTCTAGATTTAAGACCTTGACTAAAGATAAGTTAAGTTAGTAACATAACCCACACGAACTCGGCCGAGGAGAATAAGAAAGGTCACTCCGGATGACAGAAAAGAAGTTACGTTAAGCGAAATTTGCATTTAAGCGAATGACTGAACAACAACATCGTTTGATGGAAGTTCCTGCGAACGTTTTGAAATTTTTTCATTTACCTCTACGTATAAAATTATCAATTACCGGAAGCGTCTGAGACAAGATAAGTTAATAGGACACCCCAGAATGTAAGTGAAACTTTTGGATTGAGGTTTACAAAAACAAAAAATAAAATAAAATAATAAAAGACAGTTTGTGTGTTAGGAAATAGCTTTCTCAAGCATCTCTTAATGTTAGCTGTGCTTGAAACTGGATATCATCAAGAAATATCGAGATATTTTTTTGGGGAAAAAAGTAAAACGTCATCCTGATATTGCTTTGTGTTTCTTTGTTCTATGACAACAGAAATTTTTCGTGGTAAATCTAAAAAAAATAAAAGGTTTTAAAGGCTAGAAAGAATATTTGCAGTGTTTAGAAAGAAAATTGTAAAAGTATGCGCATTCATTCCTCATTATGAAGTTTGCGGTTACAGCGTTATCCTGGTTATTAAGTGTTTCTAAGTCCTGTTAATATGGATATAAATGACGTCATTCATCTCACTCCATGTCCATTCCAGGGCTCCATAACGCGTCCGAGTGCAAATTCACAGTGAAGTAGCACGCAACCCTTTGAATCTTTCTATACTTAATAGAAATTTTTCGGTATCTTAAAATATGGTTCCGTATCTTGAAATGCAGCCATAAACTGTTTTTAAACTTGTGTTTAGGGAAAATTTAGTTGTGCATTACATGTTTAGTTATGCCACATATAAACACTTTACTCACGGCACAATCTAAAAAAAATGAAGTTTAGGAACCACTTCTCTAAGAAATATACTCTCTACTGAATACGTAATCTAAGGCGAGTGTGTATTCCTTAAAAAAGTTGGAAAACTGCAGAGTTTCTTCCCGTTTTGCATTAATTTGCATGAAACAATAAACCCATGTTCAAACCTGTCCAAATTCGGCTCTCATCTGCCCCTTTACCGCTCCCCCCCAAAAAGGGGGGACAAAAAAGAAAAGACGAGCGAAAAAAATGCCATTTAAACATTTCCGACCTTTAACATTCTCTATAGGTAATATCGTTGAAAATCTGTAGAGCTTGAGATTGTGAAAACTTTTAAAAACAAATGACCACGTCTGAAAATATTTTTTTAAAAAATTCTCTGCGATAGACCGTATAAAGAAATTACTTACTGTTAGGACTTAAGGTTCAGTCATTAAACCATACGTTTAAGGTCAATTGTCTTATTTTTGTCTTATTTATTTATAAACTACCGACTAATATATTTTTTCCATTTTATCTATTGCAAAGTAGAACTATTTATATATATATATGTGGGAAGCGAATTCTTAACTCATCAATAACTTCACACTAAAACATGAAATTTAAGGATTATCTATATTTAAACTTGATTAGATATTAAAAAAGAAGCTATGTACAAAAAGAGAGTTGAGTTGAGTATCACGTTAATGTCTTTACAGTCACTGGCAAATTACAGATATACTTCTAGGGGCCGTCTTGCCCAAACTTCAGTTACAGGGCCGTCTGCCCGTTACTCGCACGACCTTCAGCGTCGGCATCCAGGGGTCAACTCTCGAATAACACCTCTCTCCGCGGGATGGCACTGTCGTCGCCTCATTTACTCAGCGCTGCGTTGTAATAGTTCCTATAACGCTCGGGCATCTTGATGTTTTGGCCCTCCAAAACTCTTCATTCTGCACAGAAATTCTAAAAAAAAGAAAAAAGAAAAAAAACAGTATCTAGGACTTATAATTTTTGTGACATTTAATTTTGTACTGCTGCCCATGGTTTCATGTGATCTGCGGCAGTTGTTGTGACATTCGGTCCATCGTGGTTGCCTAACTTCTGGACATCAAATCTGTCGTTGGACTTTATTTTCGTAATCTTGTAGGGTCCGAAAAATTTAGGTTTCAGTTTAGTTCCAGTTCCAAATTGAGTTTTTTCAATCGCAACGAGTTCTCCAATTTTATATTGTCTTGCGTTCTTCCTTTTTCGATTAAAATTTTTCTTATTTACTTCTTGTATCTTCAATATATTTTCTTTTGCTATTTCTCTCATGTTTTCTCGGTCTTCCATACTTGCTTTGATATATTCTTCTTCTAGGATTTCCTTTATCTTTAAATCTTCTTTACTTTTTAATTTAACTCCAGTAAGAAGCTCAAACGGTGTAAATTTTGTTGATCTTGAAATGGTACTGTTAACAATTTTTTGAACGGCAGGTACATGCTTATACCACTTGGTTGCATCATCGATGGTTAGTTTCGACAAAATCGGGATGAGGGTTCTGTGCATCCTCTCCACCTGTCCGTTTCCTCTTGGAATTCCGGCTGTTATTTTAACGTGGTCTATATCTTCTTCTTTACAAAATTCCTGAAATTCGTTGGACAAAAATGCACCACCTTTATCTGAAATAATCCTTGACGGGTTTCCAAATGTTGTGTGTTGTAACCTCAGTTTGTCGATGGCGTCTTTAGCTGACGTTGATTTTGTGGGGTAGAGCCAAACATACTTCGTAAATGCATCTACCACAGTAAAAATGTGCTGGTACTTTTTATTCGATGAGGGCATTGGTCCAATAAAATCTATGTGGTACGTACTTAATGGTAAGTTATCTTTGGGAATCGAATTCAAAAATCCTTCACTTTTTCCGCTTTTTCTATTACACAGTATACACTCAATACAATTCGCAATGACACTTTCGATTTTTGTTTTCACTTTTGGCATGTAGAAGTCTTGTCTCAAAATTTCTTCTATCTTTGCTACTCCAAAGTGGCCTTTGTTATGAATTTCACGTATGATTTCTTTTTGCAAGTCTTCCGGAACAACTAAAAGATCTTTTCCATTTTCGTACTTATATAGAACATCTTTTTCAATTGAATAATCATTGTTTTTACCCAATTTCACTAATTCTTTGATAGTCTTAACCCACTCGTCGTCATCTTGTGCTCTTGCAATTTTACTAGTTAACTCTGCGTGTGAACGTGTTGTCACTAGGACGGTGTTTCGGCTCAAAGCATCTACGTGTCTCATCCTATTTCGTGTTCGGTGTATTATTTCATAGTCAAATTCTTCTAAAATGATTACCCATCTTGCTACCTTAGGTGAAAGTTCTTTTTTGTTTAGTGTCTTCTGTAGAGCATCACAATCTGTTATTATTTTAAATTTTGTCCCAAGTAAGTAATGTCGAAATTTCTTTACAGCTTCTATAACGGCTAAGGCCTCCAGTTCGTAACTACTATATTTTTCCTGTTGCAATGTGGTTTTCTTGCTCATGTAATAAATTGGAGAAAGTTCCTCATCCTCTGCTTTCTGAAGCAACACGGCTCCGAAACCTTGACTGCTGGCGTCTGTATGAAGTTCTAGCACAGCACCTCGTTTATATATGTGTAATATGGGCTTACGCGACAATATTTCTTTTAGTGAATCGAATGCATTCTGTTGTTCGAGTCCAAATACAAACTTCTCATCTTTGCGCAACAAATCACTAAGGGGTTTGGCAATTCTTGAATACTGGGGAATAAACTTTCGGAAATAACCCGTTAATCCTAAAAAACTTTGGACTTGTTTCGTCGTTTTGGGTACTGGGAATTTTTTAACTGCTAACGTTTTGCTTGGGGAAGGCTGAATTGTTCCGTTCTCTATTACATAACCTAAAAATTCAATGTTTTGCTTCAAGAATTGGCACTTTTTAAAATTTACCTCTAATCCATACTCGGATGCTCTTTCCATCACACGTTTTAATTTAAGTAAACCTTCTTTCTCATTGTTCGATGGAATTATCAAATCATCCATATAAATAATAATGGTGTTGTCTTTTAATATATCTCTAAATATTGTGTAAATGTATCGTTGAAACACACTGGGGCTAGTGGACAGTCCGAAAGGAACTTTTAAAAACTCATATTGTCCTTCGTGAGTGACAAATGCTGTATATTTACGGCTCTTCTCTGCAACATCAACATGGAAAAATCCGTTCTTTAGATCAAGCGTCGTGAAAATCTTTGATTGTTCCAATCTATCTAACGCGTCTTCTATAAGGGGTAAAGGGAAATTGTCTTTAACGATCTTTTTATTTAACTGCCTGTAGTCAATACATAAACGGTACTCACCTGATTTTTTCTTACACAATACTACGGGTGCAGCGTAATCTGAACACGATTCTGTAATTATATTATCACGCAACCAAATTTTTATTTGCTCTTCGATTATTTTTTGCTCTGCAAAGGGAAATCTCCGACAACGCTGTTTCACAGGAAAATCATCTTTCAAAACAATGTTCATTTTTAACCCCGTGTATTTAGTTTTGTTTGGTTTGTAATTCGCGATGAGGTTTGCAACTTCCGTTTTCAATCTCGAGTCTAAATTATGGCAGATGTCAATTTCGTTCTCGCTTATGGCGTCTCGTATTGTAAACAATCTTTCGAATTCGCTCGATGTTTTGTCTATATTATGGAGTGGCGAATCTTCTGCCTCTGTGTCCTTGACACGTTTCCGGCATATTCGAACGATTCCTACATGAAACTTTTTTCGCTCCCCGGTAACTCTCAAACCGTTTTCATCTAATATGATATTTAACTGTTTCATGACATTCATACCGATAATAGCGTCTTCGCACAATTCTTTCAAAACGTATATATCACCAGTTATAACACAGTTGTCTATACTTATTTCAGCATTAAAGTAGACTAAAGGACTCACTTCTCCATTTCCGATACCGTTTAAAATAATATGATCATTCTTTAGATCTGGTTTACTAAGCTTTTCATAAATAGATTCTTTGATCATTGTAATTTCACTACCGCTGTCAAACAATGCATTAGTTTCATAACCCATAATAGTAATTTTCTTTTTAATTTTATCATCATTAGCATAAGATTTAATTTTAAACACATCTTTAGTACAATCAACAGCTTTATGATTAAAATTCGAACATTTAAAGCAACGCAATCCTCGAGCTTTGTTCTGGCCCTCATTAGATTTATGCCCAATTTCATTACAAGAATAACAGACTATGTTCGAGTGTTTGCTTCGATACTGGTCCCTGTAATTAAATTTTGGTTTCGATTCTTTACTTCTGTTTTCATTCCATCTGTACGAATCTTTAGTTTGTTTCTCAAAATTGTGTGGTTTCATACTTATGTTTTTAAAATGATTCTGATTCTCATTATCCGGCGTTTGTGTTAAAATTAATGTCCGTTCTCGCGACTCTACTTCTTTTTTCAAAAATTGTAGCAAATCCGTAATTTTATTTTTTTCTGATTCGGTGGATCTATTAAATTCTAGAGCTATATCGTGCGGAATGGTTTTGATCAAAATAAGGAATAGTAACGTTCCGTACGTGTTCGGTTCAATACCAAGACTTTGTAGCGCATTCACTTCAACGGAAACTGTATCATAAACTTTGCGTAGTGTTCCTACATCTCTTGAATTTCTACACGGCGTCAGGTTTAATAATTTTGACATGTGAAAGTCCACGATTAATTCTACTTTTCCAAATCTAGAATCTAAAATTGAGATAGCTTTTTTATAATTTTCAGCTACGAGTGACAAACCAGAAATAGCTGTTTTCGCGTCACCTGATAAATATGTGATCAGATAATTAAATTTTTCCACTTCTGTTAATACTTCGCTATCGTGAATTGCATTTTTGAATTGGGCCCAAAAATTTGGCCATTTACTTATTTCGCCATTAAATGCTTCAATAACTAAACGCGGAAGTTTCACCGGTGTGGCGATTCTCGAAAACGAATCTTCTGAACTTAGCTCTGTCGATTTATTTTGATTCTTACTTTCCGTTTCTAATTTCTTAATAATTTTTTTAGCACGGACTTTGGCTATTATTACCTCTTCGTGATAATTCTCAGCTGAAATTGTTTCTTTTTCAAGCTGTTTTTCGTCTGTAATATCATTCTCAATCTGGCTATCTATTAATTTTAAGTTTTCTTCCTTATCGGTTAAAAGTATAAGTAATTCGTCTATTAAATCTACATCTGGCTGAGTTTCATGCATAACGGCTTCCAATCTTTTAATTATTTTTGTCGTGGCCGTTCTCAGCGTAGTACGCTTTTTAAAATTTTTATCTAATGCTTCCATCATGCAATATAATAAGAATAAGAACTCGCTTACCGTTTTGGTCTCTCGGGTTCAACAGATGTCTTTCTTTTCAGGTTGGAATGGCTCTTAGCATACAACAGTCCAAAAGTCCGAAAGTCAATAATATTCACAGTCTTTCACTAATCACTATCACAGTCACAGTTTTTCACTAATATTCACAGTTCTTGTATATTTTAAAACTAACCTATCTCTTATCTAACTTAACTTATATTTCATCCCTGCCAGGCTCCCATTTGTGGGAAGCGAATTCTTAACTCATCAATAACTTCACACTAAAACATGAAATTTAAGGATTATCTATATTTAAACTTGATTAGATATTAAATAGAAGCTATGTACAAAAAGAGTTGAGTTGAGTATTACGTTAATGTCTTTACAGTCACTGGCAAATTACAGATATACTTCTAGGGGCCGACTTGCCCAAACTTCAGTTACAGGGCCGTCTGCCCGTTACTCGCACGACCGTCAGCGTCGGCATCCAGGGGTTAACTCCCGAATAACACCTCTCTCCGCGGGATGGCACTGTCGTCGCCTCGTTTACTCAGCGCTGCGTTGTAATAGTTCCTATATCATATATATATATATATATATGTGATAATAATCACATTTGGGAAATTTAGATGCAGTCGGGCACGAGGAGTGAATCATCTAGTAAATCGCTGCGCACAAATTGGAGAGATGCAGTCGGGCTGAGTGTGGTTCAGGAAAACACTTTTATTCATTTAGGAGATAAACACATGGATCCAGAGAAGGGAACACAGATTTTAGACGATATCCAGTAAATCACTTTTATTCAATCAGAAGGATCGCGAAGGTTGCAGCGGCCACATGACTTGTCCGGCGCCTTTGCCAGGACGGGACGCCGATTACATACAGGCGCGGACCGCAGGTCCGACAGTTACAAGAGTTAGAAACGAAGAGAGAGCGGACAGCATGTCCGATAGCGACAAGAGTTAGCAACGAAGAGAGGGAAAAGTCTTGCGTTCATGCAATATTAAATGGGTGTTTTTTACATTCGTGGAGTTCACGTGTCCACTTAAGTTTCCCGGGGACTGATAAATTCCGCGCTTGCTAGAGCTGAGACCTATGGCCTGTGCATAGGATAAGTGGCCATAAGTTCTTGCAAAGTGGGGTTTTTTTGACGTTATAGAGACATAAATTCAGAGTGTTTCGAGGGCTCTTCAAGAATTTTGACACTATACGGACATTCGGAATCTCATAAACTTTCGAACACTCATATCTGGGGATGTTATTGAGTTCCGATACTTCACATGCCTGCTTAATGATCTGCAGGGCTGCGATAAATTATACTTACTTTACTTTTAGGTCGCAAATTTTGGAAAAGGGGTCGTGCTTTATTAAAAGAGAATTTAGAATATGTTTTAAAGTAAAGTAATTTAGGACGTCGCGTTTTCTTGTTACATTTCCCCCCCATCGAAATAAGAAAAGTTCTTGCTGAAAGGAAGACTTTTCCGTTGACATAAAAGTTTACAAAATTTTAAGTACACTGTATGCATCAAAGGTAAACACACATTATATCATTTACAGAATAAGAATCTCCATGTTCGAATTCAATTTCAATATTTCATACTAATTGCAATAATTTAATTTCAATATTCAATATTCACTATCCAAAACAATATTATATCCACAAAAATAATAACCTCTAAAATAATAAGTCAAATAAATGTACTAAATTCTTTCTCAATATTTATCATATTTAATTTCTTATATAAACACTTTAACTTTCATAAATAACACGATATTTTTATTTAATCTTACTACTAGCATTTTGGTATGAATCCTACTGTTATATAACCTCTTACCTCTTAAACATACCTCTCTTTTTATCATATATGAAGCATTACTTTTCTATTTATTTCTCTTTTATCATTTTGAGAATTTTCTGGAATGGGCACTTCCTCTATAGCAGACGGGTGTTACTATTCAACCGTGGCATAGGGACGCTTAATAGATTAGAAAGAACTCCGTTTCTAGTTAATAGATAAACTGTTCTTTGAAATTTCTACTGTACCAGAAAATCTCCTGAAAAACATATTACTCTCCTACCTTTATTTAACCTTCAACTACATAATATACCCACGAGGATTCGAAACCACATACCTTTTTCAATTTACCATGTAAAAAAGTACAATGTTTAGGTAACTTGTGAAGAATACTAAGTTAGCAATGTTTGTACTTTAATACTTCAGTAACATAAAACAATTTTTTATACTCTTACAATTTCTTAAAATATATTGCAAATTGTTTACATAAATTGAAAAATATTTTTTTGGATAAATTTAAAATTTAACTATTCATTATTTTAATTAATTTTTATTCATCTCTTTCCGCATCCATATCTTACCCGAAATTTAGAAACCGAAACCTATCTTCTTATTCTTACATCATGGGAAGGAGAGAGAAAACAAAAAAAAAATCTAGTGATCAAAACATCAAAATAAAGCTTCAGCTTCCACGCGGTTTGAGTACATCCAAACGATGAGGACTAAATTTATTGCTCTCCTTTCGGGGGGGAATAGTTACCTTTGACCCCTCATATGTTGATAGCACAGCGCGGTACGGTAAATCTGAAAGGTGACCTACTTTTTCATTCCTCTCTTTCACATAGAGGGTTTTTAAGCTATACGCGAAGAAGATACTTTTTACTGATTTGTAAAAAGATAAAACTGATATGGAATTTATTAAGCAAAACATGATTAAATTAGATTAAAAATTTATCAAATTGTCATTTGATTATCAAGATTATTAAGAATACAATATTTAAACATTAAATGCAATTTTACCTAAAATTTTTATGCACTTCCAAAATAAATTTAATTTATACTTTAACAACATTAAGTTTCACCACTTAATCATGAAGAACACATATGAAAAAAGTAATTTGATATACAATTTGTCTTACCTTTAATTTCTGTTCATTTATTTATTTATTTATTTATTTATTATTACCATTATTTTTTTCTCGTCGGCGTAAATTAATTTTAATTTAGTCTCTTAACAGATTATAACAAATTTTTTAACAAGGCAAAAGTTCTTGGGAATGAACTGTTGCTGGCGGAAGTTGCTGGCGTATTTCTTCTTATTGCAGCACAACACATGCCAATGTATAACACAAGCCGTATATATGAAAACCACATTGCACAACATAATTTAGAAGTAGAATTTTCACGATCACGAGAAGGATTCAAAAACACACTGTGGCGTTGTGGGAAGGTAAATAAAACAGGATAATTTTATACTGTAGATTTTACCACACTGAAGATAGAAGAAACGTGTAAATACTGAGTTGAGCACACAGATTGATAAAAGGGTGGATCCGTTGAGATGAAGAAGTAGACATTGCATAAATTTCTTGTACGAAGTATCATTGGAAGATTCGGAAAAAGCTTTGGAAATTCTTGTATGGAATTAAACACTCGAAACCCAGCGGAGTTAACAACATGAAGAAACTGCACAAATTTTCAGATTTAAGCACATGACGTAAAGACACTTGAAAAATTTCTATTTATGAAAGATATCCGCTGAGGATTCCACGACAGGTATAAATCCTGTCGACTTTATAAATGTGATAATAATCACATTTGGGAAATTTAGATGCAGTCGGGCACGAGGAGTGAATCATCTAGTAAATCGCTGCGCACAAATTGGAGAGATGCAGTCGGGCTGAGTGTGGTTCAGGAAAACACTTTTATTCATTTAGGAGATAAACACATGGATCCAGAGAAGGGAACACAGATTTTAGACGATATCCAGTAAATCACTTTTATTCAATCAGAAGGATCGCGAAGGTTGCAGCGGCCACATGACTTGTCCGGCGCCTTTGCCAGGACGGGACGCCGATTACATACAGGCGCGGACCGCAGGTCCGACAGTTACAAGAGTTAGAAACGAAGAGAGAGCGGACAGCATGTCCGATAGCGACAAGAGTTAGCAACGAAGAGAGGGAAAAGTCTTGCGTTCATGCAATATTAAATGGGTGTTTTTTACATTCGTGGAGTTCACGTGTCCACTTAAGTTTCCCGGGGACTGATAAATTCCGCGCTTGCTAGAGCTGAGACCTATGGCCTGTGCATAGGATAAGTGGCCATAAGTTCTTGCAAAGTGGGGGTTTTTTGACGTTATAGAGACATAAATTCAGAGTGTTTCGAGGGCTCTTCAAGAATTTTGACACTATACGGACATTCGGAATCTCATAAACTTTCGAACACTCATATCTGGGGATGTTATTGAGTTCCGATACTTCACATGCCTGCTTAATGATCTGCAGGGCTGCGATAAATTATACTTACTTTACTTTTAGGTCGCAAATTTTGGAAAAGGGGTCGTGCTTTATTAAAAGAGAATTTAGAATATGTTTTAAAGTAAAGTAATTTAGGACGTCGCGTTTTCTTGTTACATATATATATATATATACACACAATGCCGTAACTAGGCAGGGGCACCCACACAGGGCCCACTTGGAAGGGGGGCCCAAAATGCTGAATTTGTTTTATTATTTTCCAAACCTAATTAATTAAGAGGCTCAAATGCAGATTGTTTGCCAGGGCACATGAATGGCTAGTTACGGCACTGTATATGTATATATATATATATATATATAGTTAAAAATAACTTTTCAAATGAAAACATATATTTGTTTATTGGTTTATCAGGAGCAAAACAGGTTTATGAAATGTATATTTTTACGCTAACAGTATACGATATTCAGAGAAACTTCCCCGCTCAAAAATGAACCAAAAGAGCGATATGGTAAGCTTTAGACATACATACAGTTAGTTCTCTACTTGGTTCAGTGGAGAGAAAGCACACAGCGTGCCGGAGTGGAAACAGCTCGCAGCATTCCGACGAAACTGAAGCATGTTGAAATCGAAATTTTTGAGTAGAAATGCAGGACAACAACCTACTTTTGATATTTAGGTCCTTTCGGTTCCGTACTTTGGAAAGGAGTCGATGCTTGGTTTTTTTTCTTCTCCGGGATCAAGGTCATCTAAGCACATTCTTTTGAGGCCTACGTTCAAGCGATACAAAGACAAAAAAAAAATGGGTTCCGTTTCGGTCGCCGTTACGTTTGCGGGGTTGAGAAAGAATGCGCAACCTTGAATTAAAATTCGCATTTGCGGGTAAATGCAGTTAAAACGCGAGGAAAAATTCATTTGATGCATATTGGACTTAACCTGGTAACGTCTTGAGGAATAAGCGGATAAATTTCACCTTGATCCCGGTTCTTCGTCTTTTGGTTAGGAGTAAAATGCAAGACGGTCTCCCGAAAACTTAAGTAAGCATGCATGTAGGTAAGTACACAAATGCATGAATAAGTATAGTGCAAATATACTGCTAGATGTGCTAATATGGAATATTAAAGAGTGTTGATTTGTATACTTTCATACAAAAATACACTTAGTAAGTAATATATTTATACAAATATACGTCTTACAAAGTAATACAGGTATATATATATATATATATATATATATATATATGTATGTATGTATGTATATATATATATATATATATATATATATATATATATATATGTATATATATATGTATATATATATATATATATATATATATATATATATATATATATATATATATATATATATATATATATATGTATATATGTATATATATATATATATATATATATATATATATATATATATATATATATATATATATATATATATATATATATATAAATAGAGTAATATGTATTTACAAATGAACTCTTTGTTGTGCTGAAAAGTCACACTAATGAATGCCTAGTATGTGTCAACATTGAATCTTCTACAAGATTTTAGAAGGTGTCTTTGGGATCTCGTACAAGTTCATTACACTAAGATATGGGTCCTTCGACTACTGTAAATTGTAGAGTAGAGGAGCCACCGAGGATCTGCCATATTATTCTGATACATTCCACGAATTCTCAATCGGATTTGATATTTTTATAATTTGGTGATCAGATCAACTATTTTATTAACCCGGTACTGGTATACTTAATATGTTGTCTTTCTTACTTAAGAGGTTGTTGCTATAAGGTATTACGTTGCCATAAAGAAATGTTAGAATATGAGTTTACCAACGTTGTTTAAGTGGTCATGTCAAATATGGATGGTTGGATACGGTAAAAAAGAAGATGTATACTACTACACATAGGAAAGTTTCACAAGCATGAAGACAAACTCTTGGTAACTCAAAAGAGTTTTATTAAATAGTCCTAAAGTATAATATATACAGATATGTACAACAAGATATGTACAACAAGTTAAGTTGCCGTGGGCATGATACGGTGTTAGAAATATAGCACCAAGATGTGCTTACAAAATCTCAACTCGGAGAGATTATTCTACGCGACAATTCGCATAGCTCCATAAGACAAAGACTACAGGAGAATACTTGGGGTGACGCTATGACCAGCGAATGCGGGGGGAAGGGTCAGTGATCCTGACCACGTGACCCTCCCTCAAGGTCCCCGCTTTCCCCAAATTATTTTACATACGGGATTTTTCCTTGAGCATTACAAAAAGTGTTTCACTTCTATTGGCATTTCCATTCTCACTTCCATTTTTTTCCCATGGCACAGGGCACACGTGTGTTATAACTTCCCTAGTAAGTAACACATTAATCACATGGTGCCGTAGAAAATAAAAATTATTGTAGCTAAGACAAGTTTCGACTTTCGATGCTTGATATCAGGTTTGAGAATATTTATGCCTTCATTGGCCCAACAGAGTGGGGAGATGGCTTACCAAGCCATACGGCTTTTATGGCCTGAATCAACAAATCACTCCTCTCGTGTTCACATTCATTGTTGTGCGAGTTACCTGTATGAATAATTTAAAACGTGTAAAGAAAGCGTGCCGAATAGAGAATTCCTATCGGCCGACAGCGAAACCATGTGCTCGGTTTGGTTAAGAGGTAATTAACTTCATGTTTTTGAACCGAAATCCTTGTAAAGCTAGTTAGGCTTTTAAGGGAGATGTTTGAATGCCTGTTGCTGGGTGAAGAATTAAGCTGTTTTGAATGGCCATTGAAACAAGGTTTCTGAACCCGTTGGAATGTCTGACAAATTGCAGTACTTGCACGCTTTTGGAGATTGAAAAATTATTTCAAATATTTTTTTCTGCCTTATTTTGAAGCTGTTTATTATTTTTCATCATTTGGAATATTTTTAAAATCCTTTTTGGTCTATGTAATACCACACAATACTATTCGATAATACTAACTACACCTTACTCATGCCAACATCATTAAGATTATTAAAAATAATGTACCATGAAACCTTTTTGTTATAACTGCTGGATGGGTCTGTCTTCGTTGACATCTCGTGTCAGTGGGCTGTTTATCGGGTTACACCCAGTTGACACTCCGTAGTCTAATTTCGCATGGCACCCCTAACGATAGGTTCTTAACATGCTAAACCGCCCTATCACATGCGCGGCTTTTCATGACCTCCCCTGCCCCTCCAACAAACCTGCTATTTATAAAATCTTTTGACCTAGTTGTCGGGCCATAGCCATTAGGTTCCCATTAAAGTGATCCGGATAGACTACACATGGGCGTATTTTGTGTATTTAGAGAGTCGCCTGAGTAGCTGATGCCAACTAACCACCAACTGTAATCTTGACTTCGGCTAGTTCACAAAATAGTTGATGACATTTGCTTCATGTAGAGAAGTCAAAACGATTTGCAATATTTGGCCAACATCATCCGAAAGATTGGTAAAAAACAAAAGAATACCCCTTTAAGGGAGGGTACATTATAAAACTACCTCTTCACCATTCTAGTTTTTTTTTAGTTCTAACATCCTTTACAATGTTCAACAGTTTTTTTTATATTTAAAATAGCTCCAAATCAGTGTACTCCTCCTTTTTTCTTTATTTCTACCAAGTTAAAGCTATGCTTCTGTAATTTTTATTTTTTATAGCCAAAAGCAATCAGATGATTACGCCGAAAATCCGAAAATTCTTGGTTAATTCATTTGAAGTAAATTTCTCAGCGTGTTTCTTGACACAAATGAAATGATACTGGAGCTTATCTCGAATTCCGACCGTCTAAAATCGAGAGTAAACCATCTGTCTGCCGCGACAGATAAACAAAGAGAGACGCGCGTGTAAAAAGTCATTCCGGAATGAAAGATCCGCTAATTGGCAAAGCGAGTCCGCTAACGGTGCATCAAATTTCAAAATCATAACCAACACGACCCCGAAATCTTCCAGATGGAAAACCTGAAACGCTCGAGGATTCTTCCCCTTGTTTTTTTCTTTCTTACATCTAAGCGAGCGAGTTACGCGTGCAGTTGTGTGTCTGTCTGTGTGTGAAGGAAGTTTTTATCTCTCCCAGCTTTCACAATCTGTCTTGCCGGATGGGATAAGGGCAGTCGGTGTGTGTGTGTGTGTGTTTGTTCTCTGTGTAAACTGCATTTGCTCAGTGATATTTCCTTTTTAGACTGCTATCGACTCCGCATCTGTTTTGAAGGAAGTGTGACATGAACCCAGGCTCTAAAGCCTCGTCGAGAGGGTAAAGTTTCGATGAGTGTCAGGTATGGGATGATGCAAGAAAACAAACTAACGTGGGAGTGGTGTCGTTTTGTGTTGTCGGTTGTTAGAGAAACTTGCTTAATAAATGAAACGAAATTGTTACAGCAAGGCTGGGAAAGAGTGAATTTTTTATTTATTTATTTTTTTTAAGCACAAACCGGCAAATATCAATGGTCTAGTCAAGTGTAAAAGACATGTATTGTTGAAGATTAATGAACATTGCTGCATAAAGTTTAAAAAAAAACATAATATTTTTCTGTTTCAAATTATTATTTTATTTCCCTATCTTTCGATGATTTATAACTCAAAGTTCTTCTAAAATATTAGACCGGCAAGAGTCCTCCCACGAGGTCAGACTGTGGGGTTCGAGCGCTACAGATGTCGCCCATGGGGGGGGGGGGGGGAGGTGCTAGATGAAAATTGTGGTGGAACTAAGGGAGCAGTGTTGACTCACCTGTATGGTGTTCCTAGAAAAAGAATTGTCAACAATTTCCGGGGTTCTGAGCGATTGTCTCAGACAAATGGCTTCCGCATTAGGAAAAAAATTCTATGTTGATAGTAAATTTATTTAATAGATAGCACCTGAGAATTTTTTGTGGAGTTTAATTAGAATCCGAATCAAAATGTGTAATTTTTGTAAATAGCATAATTTTTCGAGTGAAACTAAGGAAAGCAATTTTTTTTTTTTACCCGTAGAGATCAGCTTCAATCGTAGGATTTCAGATTTCCTCTCATAACGAGTAATTTAATTTTTTGTGCTGTGTTTTATTGATGGGAAGGGGGGTCAGCCCCTTCCCCTTCCCGCGCAATTGTGAGGATCGACTACAATAAATATTTAAGATTTTCATTTCTAAAATTCTGTTTTCATTTTGCATTGTATAAAAGTGATTTCCGAAAATTCAAAGCTCTCACTCTCACACTCTAAATTAAGAGGGTCAAGGATTATTAAAAAAAAAAAACTTAAATTTACTATTTTCGCGGTGCTGTGGGATGAGTGTATTTAGTTCAACTATTTAATAGAAAGGAATTTATTTTATTTTTTCGTACCAAATTCGGCCATTCATAATTCGCATCGTGTAAAAGCTAATCGGCTTAAAACCTGCTCTTAAGTTGGCCAGTACGGCGCTCTATACCAAACTTCCAGAACTTTCGATTACTTTCTCGGAACAAAGCGGAGCAGAGAGTGATTACCGCTTTTCCATCTAAATTTAGACAGAGAAGGAAAGTCGCTACCACTTTGTTGTTCATCCACTTGCGGTGACCTACAAAATCTTTTTGGGAAAAAAAAAAATGAAAAAAATTATCCACAGAACACCTAATAGTCCTGCATAAACGTTGCGTCATCTGGAAATGTCCGTGCTTGCTCGCTTCCCGTTATCTGAAGGAAATGTGGGAAAAAGGACTTTATTTTTTCTTTCTTTTTTCAAACTGCTCTTACAAATCGGAAATATCTGGAATCCATTCACCCATACAGACGCAGATTTGCTTAGCCCAGGAAGTTTGTCGGAAAAAAAAGGGCGAAAATACACGCTTTTTTTTTCTTTTTGAAAAATAGGTTACGCACGAGTCGTAATTGGAATTTTACAGATCATTACATATTTATACGCACAACTCACATGTTTAAAATGCCCTGTTTTAGAATTCATATGTTTGATGTCAGCATTAAGTCTCCTTCTGGCAGTGTAGGGCCATAATGATGAATTTATCACCTTCACAAATTAAACAAATGAAATGAAAACTTTTTTGTTTAATTTACTAAGGTCACTCAAACTATATATAAAGTTTAATAATGCGTACGAGTCGTAATTGGAGTTTACTGATCACTATATATTTATACGCACAACTCACATGTTTAAAATGCCCTGTTTTAGAATTCAAATGTTTGATGTCAGCATTTAATCTCCCATCTCTTGGGAGTGTAGAACAATAATGACAATTTTATCACCTTCACAAATTAAACAAATGAAATGAAAACTTTTCGTTTAATTTGTTAAGGTCACTTAAACTATGTTAAAAGTTTAATAATACGCACGAGTCGTAATTGGAGTTTTACAGATCATTGCATATTTATACGCACAACTCACATGTTTAAAATGCCCTGTTTTAGAATTCAAATGTTTGATGTCAGCATTTAATCTCCCATCTCTTGGGAGTGTAGAACAATAATGACAATTTTATCACCTTCACAAATTAAACAAATGAAATGAAAACTTTTTGTTTAATTTGTTAAGGTCACTTAAACTATGTTAAAAGTTTAATAATACGCACGAGTCGTAATTGGAGTTTTACAGATCATTGCATATTTATACGCACAACTCACATGTTTAAAATGCCCTGTTTTAGAATTCAAATGTTTGATGTCACCATTAAATCTCCTATCTTCTGGCAGTGTATAGAGCCATAATGACGAATTCATCACCTTGACAAATTAAAAGAATAGAAGGAAAACTTTTTTGTTTAGTTTACTAAGGTGACTAAAACTATATTTAAAGTTTAACAATACTTCATTTAATTTTTTTTTATTTTGGTATGCGCAGAGTTTTGAGGATGGATAAGTCTACTTAAATTTCTAACATGCAGAAATATATAACTATACTTTAGGAAATTATGGTTGCAGTAAACTAAACAAGTGAGAAAACTTTTTTAAAAGTTTAAATTCTTTAAGTTTTGGAACCCATTAAGAAATTATTTCGGTCACTGGCTAACCTATATAATTCTCTTCTTACATAGAAGTTTTAGAGCTTTCTGAAGAATTTTTCGCCTGAGCACATAAAACAAATGAGAAAACTTAATTAAACCGTATACAAAATCCATATTTAAATTTTTGCACTTATATACTTGAATTCACACATATATACGAGATTGTTAGTCGAAAATTAAATTTTCCTCTAGCGGAAATTTAAAAGTACATACGAGGAATTAATTTCCTTACAAATTTATGGCGAATTGGTTATATTAGTAAATAAAACGAGACTTTTTGTTTAATTTACCACGATTAAAAATTTTATATTTAAGTCTTAACTAGACTTAAAATTTAAAATTTTTCCTTACACTCAAACACGTGATTTCGGGGCTTGATAGATCTATATTAAATTCCTATCATGTAATATGGAAATTATATATAACGAACATACGACCTAAAAAAAATTAATATCGTAAGTTTTAGCATACGTTAAAAAATAAACCTTTACAGTCAGTAGCAAATCGATTTTAGTCGATTTCCATCTCCTATTATATATATATATATATATATATATATTAAAAAAAATTAAAGATAAACTTTCGCCTTGGTAAATTGTACAAACGAGGAAATTTAAATGATGTATTGTTAAAATCTTAAGTTTTAGTGCACACAAAAATCCGCGTATATTTTGGGATTGCTATTTGTGTAATATATGCGTCAAATCTATCGCTTGAGCAAATGACTTATTATGATTAAAATCTCAACTATTGTTCAGAAAAGAGCCCTGTCTAGATTTTGTGAGATAGATCTATCCCTTAGGTCTGTATTGTTTTAAAACAGGGTTCAAGATTGCAAAAAAGTGAGACAACATTCTTCTATACAAGTCGCTTGCGTTCTCTGTACTTATGTTTTTACGCTTTGTGTTTTTTGTTTCTGAATTTATGTAGGATTGTCCGTTGCCAAAATATGTTTATCAGTAGACCTGTCAGAGGCAATCATACGTTTAATAATTACTGGCACCGTTGAGAAAGAGAAACTGCCATAGAACTATATTTAATTTGGGTCATTTAAGAGTCAAAAATTAAATATCTTAAATTTTATACATTTAAGATAGAAAAGGTTAAATTAAATAGCATGCTATTTAAAATTATATATATATTAGATTAAATGATATAATTTATAATCTAATGTATATAATTTAGCATGCATAGATTAAATTATATATTTCAAATTGCATGAATTATATAAAGTAATTCGATCATGCTTACGGGTAATGGAAATTCTAGAGAAGATCAGCTCCTCTCTCTAAGTTTGAAATAACTCAATTGAATCAAATTAGCATAAATTTTAAAAAAAGCATTAAATAAGTATACTTTTCAGGTTTTATTTTTTTTCTTCTTGCAAAATTAATGTCAAGCCTGAGTAAACCACACAAGTATGGCAACTTAATAGCTACTTATCTTACGGGGTTTTTTTTAGGCTCCAAAAGTCATTGATAAAACACCCTCTTCTTAAGCGTTTCCATTCAGAACCACATCAAGAAATTATCCTGTAAGGAAGGGGTAGGGCTCGAGATTCTTTGGTAGACCCAAGTGGAACACTTCCGTAAACATAATGGAATACTATAATTAGCGTGATTCACAGCAGGGGAAAGCAACCAAACTCACTTTCTAAGGGGATTGGGGAAGATTAGCTATCAATTTACATTGGAAGGACCTTCTTTGTGGTTGATGTTTAGGCTTATTGGTGGTTTTTCCCCTCCCCCACCTTGTTGTGCCACTGATACACAGAAATCAAATTACAATATCTTAAAATATTATTACAGAAATATAATCGTGTATCACGTGTTCACTACTTCACCTATAGGACTTCAAGAAAATTAAATGGTTAAGGGGAACACCTGCAAAATTACTAATTAAAGTACTATAAGTAAACAAAATATTAGAAATAAATAAAATATTTGATTTTAGTAAATAAATTAAAATAAATAAAAAACAAGCGTAAATAAAAACAAAATTAATACGAAAATAATGACTTAAAATTAAAAATTAAAATAATTTATTTATTTAAGTAGTCATTGTTTTTAAATAAATAAATTAATAAAAACTGAAAATGGAAAAAAACAAAATTACTAATTAAAGGACTGTAAACAAACAAAAAAAATGAGAAATAAATAATAAAAAATATTTGATTTTAGTAAATAAATTAAAATAATTAATAAATAAGCTTAAATAAAAACAAAATTAATACGCAAATAATGACTTAAAAATTAAAAATTAAAATACTTACTTTATTCAAGTAGTCATTGTTTTTAAATGTATAAATTAATCAAAACTGAAAATGAAAAAATTATAGTTGAAACTAAAAATTAAAAATTCAGAATAATTGCTAAAAATTAAACTCTCATATGTTGATTTTCCACGAGCTTTATACCAACCTTATATATATCTTGCTAGGGTTTTGAACGATTACTTCTGTGGGGGGGGGTGGGAGGGGGCTCCAAAAGGCTATTATTTTTCTTTTCATTTACTTGTAACATAAATAAATATAGCCCGTCTCAGAAAGTTCGCATTGTAAAGCATTCCTCCCATGTGGCAGATCTCCTTAATCATATATGATGCATTGTTATATTCAAATTCTCCTTCCCTGAATAAAGAGAAGAATTGCATTTAACATTTCCTCATTTTTGAGGAATGCTAAGACGATCTGTTTTATACTGGCATTGTGCAGCCCGAATTACGTCAAAAGATCCCGATATTAAAACCATTAAAAAAAAAAAAAAAGTAGTAATACCCCCATCTCTGCACACATTCTTTAATCCCTTCAGAGAAAAGCACCTTCTCAAAAAGTCATCTGACAAACCCATTCCGGAAGCGACCGAAAACACTTTTCCAATCTCCAGAACCCAGAACCCAGAGAGAGAGAGAGAGAGCAGGCTTTCACTTTTTCCTGCAAACGAACGAGTATTTCCTCTTTCTGCTCAACTCCGCGGAGGGGGAGGGGGAGAAGAGAGAAAAAAAAATATAAATAAAACAAAAATAAAAAAGGGGGAAAAAAATCTTCCATCGCATATGCATGAGGAAATATGGAAGGGGGGAGAGATGGAGGTGGTTCTCTCTCTCTCTTTCCCTTTTATTTTGCTGTTGTTCGCGGAGGGCGGACGGCAGGAGTGTCGTGAACCAGATATCACTCCCGATCTGGGACACATGCGTCGTGTGTGTGTGTGTGTGTGTGTAAGGGAGAGAGAGGGAGACCCGAAAAGCAAGGTTGGTCGTTGGCCTGGCGATGACTTTTTCCCTCCTAGATAGAATAGGAGTAAGAATTGACATATTCTTTCCAGTAAATCGTCGCCAAGTGAAAAGAGTTTGAACGCTGTGTTTAGAGTTTTAAGGGTAATTTTGTCGGGAGAATATGAAGTAACTCGAGCATGCCCGGGGGAGTGTGGAATCTTGTAGTGGATCTCCTTCTTTCTATTAAGTTCGAAATTAAAATAAATAAATAAATAAAATTAGAATAAATTGATACAGCTGAACCCCGTTACAACGAACTTCAAGGCAGCAAAGGTTTTGTTCGCTATATCCGAACCGTTAGGAAAAATGCTAGAGTGCACAAAATATATGACTCATTAGTTGCAATGTGTATTCAATAATGATAATTTTTAAAAAAATGATAAAATCTATTAAAAATGATCATTAATGAATTAAATCGACTAAAATCGATTACATTCAACTGGCACAATACTAATTCAATTATGTACAATAGGTATATGGCGGAACCAAAATTTTCGTTCATTATATCCGTGAGTTCGTTATAAACCGGGTTCGCTATAACGGGGTTCGACTGTAACATAAAAAAAAGATATAAATGAGATGAAATAAGAATTAACAAATTTAAAAAACAAATTAGAAAATAAATTTTAAAGAAAAGTTAAATGAACAAAGTCGAACCCGAACGATACGTACAACAGGAAAACGGCGGGACCAAAATTTTCGTTCGCTATATCGGTGAGTTCGTTATATACCGTGTTCGCTATAACAGGGTTCGACTGTAAATAAAATTAGGATAAATTGATAAATAACATAAAAAAGATATAAATGGGATGAAATAAGAATTAATAAATTTAAAAAAATTTAGAAAATAAATTTTAAAGAAAAATTAAATGAACGGAATGAGTTTAATTCAAATTATTTTTATCAAAGAAAATACAGTCGAACCCTGTTATAACGAACTTCAAGGGACCAAAGGTTTTGTTCGCTTTATCCGGTGGTTCGCTATATCCAAACCTTTAAGAAAAATGCTAGAGTTCCCAAAATGTATAACTCACTAGTTGCAATGTGTATTCAATAATGATGTATTAAAAAATGATAAAATCTATTAAAAATGATCATTAATTAATTAAATCGACTAAAATCGATTTCATTAAACTGACACAATACTAATTAAATTACATATAATAGGAAAACGACGGGACCAAAATTTTCGTTCGTTATATACCGGGTTCGCTATAACGGAGTTCGACTGTAAATGAAAAAAAAAAAAAATGATTCATTCATAAAACTCAAGAAATTTCTGAAAACAGGAGAATTAAAAAAATTAAATAAATATCAGTAAAATTAAATGCGAAAAAAAAATAAGACCTAAACAAAACTCGGGTCGAGATTTTAAATACACTGCAATGTGTTATTGATTAAATTCGTTAATTTTTTCCCCTCAGTTAAACGTTTCCAAGGGGTTCGAAACGTTTCCAAAACGATCCCTTTATTGCTTGTTTTATTGGAAATCTCGGCGAGCTTGAAACATTCATAAATGAAAATCTGTGAAAGTAATAACAATCGCATCTTAGTGCTAATAAATGTAAATTAAATTTATTGTTTTGCGCTGATGTGAATAATTTAACTTGAAAGAATGTTTACTGATAAATCGTAAATAAAACAAATTGAAATTAAGGCTGAATCACAAGCTCAGAAATTTTTTTTTGATCGTGCCACATTCAGGTTTCCTAAAAATTTTCTCAAATCGTAGACAGAGTTTTTTCGGTAATTACTCTGCCCCATCCTGAATGAAAAATGAGCTGACATGAAATGCTAGGAAAGAGCCATAAAATTATTCCAGCCTCTCCTGGAGCAGGATTATGATTAAAAATTGAATTCGAACGATAAACGTTTTCTTCCACGATAATCAAATAATCTGATATTCACATGGAAATATTACAGACATGCATTTATATTCTATCGTCCTCCACACAAAAAAAATTCTCGATACTCCTTCGTCAAGTGGACCTGCTTATTATAAAATACAATATCAGTCCTTTGATCCTAAAAACGGCTGCTGTCGACTTCCCTCGTTATGTCATCTTGTTAGTATGCCAGTCACTAATCTTTGGTGTGGGTGAGCTGGTGAGAGTAATTCACACTCCCCTTCCGGAGAGGTCGTGCCCTACTTCCTTTGGGGCATTTCTAATACTCTGTAACAAAGAGAGAGATTTGTTATAATGTGGATATTAAAGCGTTTCGGTGTGAAAGCTTTATTAAAACTTCATTTAGAGTTTTCAGTTGCATGCAACTTAATACAATCAGTTGCAGTACTATGTTACATCGTTAATAAACCCCGTTTAATGTATTCCTTAATTTTTAATTTTTTTAAAAAATCCCGATAAGTTATAATACAGAATCTCTCTTTGATTTTTTCCCGAATGCTTTCTGTGATGTATTAAATGTCTTTATATCTCACAAAACTGGCTGTATTAAGAAGTTTTATGACCTTTTAATTTCTCTTTTTTTCTTCTTTTTTCTTGTGTGTGTGTGTGCATTCATAGTCGTAAGAGCCAAATATTCCGTCAAGATTCTAGTGCCTTTCTAGTGCTTTTGTATGTTTAATGTACTAAAGAACATTCTATATTTATCATCAAAGGTTTCTTTAAGGTATATTATGCCTTCCAAAATGATTATTGATTGTTATTACAGACATTAGTAGAAAACCTCGAATATATATTGGAATATATTGTTGAAATGGTACCACACACACACACACACACACACACACACACACATATATATATATATATATATATATATATATATATAAGATATAATTAAAACAAAGATATAATGATACACCAAGATAAGTTAAAAAAGGATAGTGAATTTATGAAGCAAAAAGGAAATATTGAAACAAAAACGAAAATTGATGTATTTGAAAAGACGTGAGGGGGATTAAGACCCCTCTATCCTGGTTAAAAGATCTTTTTACATAGCTAAAACTTTCCCAGCATTCGTCATACATCAATTAGAAAATTTAAAACTTTTCAAAAAGTTTAAAACAAGAAATAGAAAAAGTGAGACATAAAAGTTGAAGTTTTATACTATAATAAAATAAAGTAAAGTAACATAATGTCATAATAAGATGATCTCTAAAAACATCTTACTAAAAACAGTAATTAAAAATGTATTAGAAAAATCATAGAAAAATTTATACTACAATTAAGAATACCACAATTTATAAACTGTTTTAAAAAACACTTAATAAAAATTTAAAAAATTAAAAAATCAAAATAGTAGGTAAAAACTCACACTATACTAACAAGTCAAAGTGTTCAAGGATATCTATACGTCCGAAATAATGCCATAGTTATATATATATATATATATATATATATATATATATATATATATATATATATATATATTATATATATGTATGTATATATATATATAATATATATATATATATATATATATATATATATATATATATATATATATACAGTAACCACCGCTTATAGTGATCAGTGGTTATAAGAATCAACCGTTTATAAGAATCAATATCGCAAAAACAAAAACAAATGTATTATTTCCATGTTAAAATTTCCGCTTTAAACAATCAATCCACCGGTTATAAGAATCAGTTTGCAATCTTCGCCTTCCTTTCATTTTTCCAAAAAATGCCACTTGAACTCTCAAAAGGTACGAAATTCTTTCTTAAGTTTTTGAAAAGAAAGATTGATAAAACTTTGGGGTGGAAAACAGTCGTAAAATACATTCCTTTAGACATAACATAAGAGTTTCTCCTTATACGCTTTTGCTAAACACTGTCTTATAAGCTTTACCCAGGGGCACCTAACCCGCCCGGGTCCGATTTCACTTTTCTCCAGACAGGCACTCCTTTTTCCCCACCACTTACTTCCTGGTTGCGGATTTCTAGACCCTGAAACACATAAATCTTCCGCGAAGTGTCCACCATCACTTACGCAAACGGGACCATGGATTCCGCACTTCAAACCGTGAAACGTAAACGGATCCATTTTGCTGAATCAGATGAACCAGATGCTGAATCAAACGTTTCACGGTTTGATTCAGAATCAAACCGTGAAACGTAAGTTATGAAGTTCATCTTCATCTGAGACTGTAATAAGCATACGTCGCTAGTATTCACTTTAGTTTTCTAACAAAATTGCCAGTTAGTGTTAGAACTTTTTGATAGTCGAATTCAAATATGATAAAAACAAGGAAAACTCTTAGTTTTTCTGAAAAACAGAACTTCTTAATTAGATATGATGCTCTTCCAAAGTGTAGTCAAACAGAAGCTGCCTCTTGTTGATTTTATAATCATGTGTTGTTACTTATAGGTCTAGAAATTGAGTATTTTTAAAATTATAAAAAATAATTTTAATAAATGATAAATAACGTAAATTAAATGTGCCTGTGGTAAATTATGTATATATGTGCCTGTGTGTTTATATATATGTACAAGTATATATTTGTGTATGTGTGCCTGTCCAAAGGGAAGTTTCGGTTATAAGAATCAACCGCTTATAAGAATCAAAAACAGTAATAACAAACGTGATTCTTATAAGCGGAAATCACTGTATATATATATATATATATATATATATATATATATATATATATAGTTTTATATATATATATATATATATATATATATATATAAATATATATATATAGTTATATATATATATATATATATATATATATATGTAGTGGTACCTCGACTTAGGAGTGTCTCGATTTATGAGTTTTTCGAGATACGAGCATTCTCTCGGTAGATTTTTTGTTTCGAGTTACGAGCTAAAATTCGGGTTACGAGCTAGCTTCAGATATCCCACCGCTAGTTTCAGCAGCGAATGCCATGTTACGTGTTCATCAAATGAGAACACAAGAAGCATATAATATTTACAACCTTTATGTACAATTATTATACAATTGCATACATATTATTCTGAGACTACTATCTAGTATTAAACCGAGAGAGTAAGGCCGTCTGCACACGGAGCAACTCAAAAGAAACTGATAACTGACTCCAGTCACAAACCAGTCCGTGATGAGTCCACGTTGTCCGTGATGAGTGGTCTGGTTACAAACTCGTCCGACGAGTTTGTAACCAGTTGCGCCGTGTGCGTGGCTCCATTCAATTACATAGGTTACGACTCATCACGGACTGGTTTGTGACTGGAGTCAGTTTTCAGTTTCTTTTGAGTTGCCCCGTGTGCAGACGGCCTTATACTCAACAATGAGGAATTTGCACATGTGGGGAATATGCTCATTTCTATTTTTTATTAACAGATTGGTTATCAAAATGTTCGAAAACATCAATTAAAACGTATATATAGATCTAAATAATTAAAATTTTAAATTTAAAATAAGCGAAAAGTGTTGAAAAATCATGTGACCTCAAAACGCTACGTGATTGGTTCTGACGTCACTAAGCGCCATCCTTCAATGTTTACATTTTTCTAGCGTGAGATTTTACGATACCTACTCTTAAACTAACATTTTAAAATCATTTAATTTTTCTAATTTGGTGCTGTCAAGTTTGTGGCTATTATCTATCACTTTATTTTATAATTATATTCTATCGACGTCTTTATTATTATTTTTATTTTTATTTTATTTCTGTTTTGTTTAACATGGCTTTGTTGCCCGGTTTTGCAAAAGGACAATCTGACAACCTGCCTAAAATGGATTCATTTGTAGTGTTTCCCTTTTTGGGGGCAGTTTTATGGGAGCCGAAATACGAGATCTTAAAGCTCAGAGATATGTATACATTTGTTTGCATTTAATATTCTACTTATGTAATGTAGATTGTAGTACGCTGACGTGCGTTGTTCTTTACACAAACCTAAAAGTTAGATATTGCCTATGCATATTATTAAATTAATCTCTTAATCTGCAGGTGCAGTGGTTCAGTGAAGACATGTAAGGGGGGGGGGGGGTTGTAACCCACCTATCACAAAAGGAATTTCTAAAAATGCTACTGCATACATAAATAAACCAAAAAAAATACATTCTGAAATGTCAAAGTTTAAATTAAGTTTAATACAGTATTTTAATTGCATAATTTGCATAGCCATAACATGCTTTTATAAGCTTTAATTTAATACGCTTATGGTGTTTGTCACTATGGTGAAAACTTTGCCATAGACTTTTAAACAATTTCCTGATAAGCTATATCATTGACATAATATTTAATTATTAAAATGCAGCAACAGTATAGCCTTAAAATTTCAGTAAAAGTGTGATATAAATTTATTCATAAATTGATAACGATTTTGTCTAATAAAAATATTAGACCAATCTTGTAAAACATTAATTTCATAGTTTGAATCTTTATTGTAAGCAAATTAATATACATAATGGAACAAAGTTATATAATTATATATTTTTCTTGTAGCCCTATTTTGAAGCAATATTGAATTCTTATAAAAAGTTACATTTCATATGTTAACAGAATGAAGAAATAACTTGCCAAAAAGTGATCTTCACAACACCAGTGAGTTGTCTTAGTGGACAATGCTCGATTTCTTTTTTCATCGCGTTTCATTGCAACTGTTCATGCTTTCCTTTTCATATTATCTTTTGGAACACACACAAAAAAAAAAAAGCTTCCCAGGTATATTTACCGTCGTCCTTGTGCACCAAGGTACTAAACAATATTTAAAATTTGCTTTAATATACTTTGACATCTTAAAAATAAAAAAAAAGGCTAGATATCAAACTTAAACTACGCAACACAATCCAAACACCGAAGTAAACAAATGCGCTATGGTGCACTGTGACGTGACATGTATCCGCGTAGGAAAAGTAGCGTTTTTGAGGCGAAGTAAATAGTGCGCGTTTAAAAACAAATTATGTTAACTTTTAGGGTTCTAAAACTAAAAAAAAAAAGATGCTTTCGATCATATTTTTCTATTTTCTATATCATAAATGTAAAATAAAAAAAGTGGAAATTCCTCATTATCACCCGGGCAGCTTGCTCTGCCCAAACTTGAGTCACCATCCTTAACCGAACAGCGTCCAACCTCTCTCGCAGAGAGATAGCTTCAATTCCCTCCCCCTCACTGGAACTCCCCATGGGGTCTAGGGGATGGGATGACCTTGGTCCTAAGATCGCAAGCTCTCCCGCTTCTACGGATTCTGAGAAAACGTTCTTCAGATTCTCAGAAAGAAAAATCTGGACATTACAGCCACAGTGAAAGATGCAACAATCGCCCAGCATCCGTGTCTCACTCGTTCACTTTAAGATAGCAGCTGGTAATAAAAGCGAAAGTGAGGAAAGCGATGCGAAAAGGTCAAAAATCAACGAATAAGATTTAACTTTTCAGTTCAGCCTTTCTCCTCCTCTTCCAACAGCATCTTCAAGTCTGATCTCCAAGGTAAATGTTGTACATTACACTTAATAAAAAAAGTTTATTGCAGCACATTCTATTGCGTTTTATGCAATGTTCGTCGTTTATAAACACATTTTTCTTATTTAAAAACATGTAACAAAAAATTGCGGTGTTTTGGGGGGAGCCCGGAACGAATTAATGGCATTCCCATTTATTTCAATGGGGAAAATTGATTCGAGATATGAGTATTTTGAGTTACGAGCAAAGTCATGGAACGAATTAAACTCGTAAGTCAAGGTACCACTGTATATATATATATATATATATATATATATATATATATATTTATTTTTATTCCCCCCCCCCAAAAAAAAGTGGCCGTTTCGAGGGGTGGCTGTCGAAAATCGGTTTCTTTCATAACACTGTCTCTATGGAGTCGCTAGCCAATTCTGAACTAAGCATGGCCAGTTAGAAAGGTGGCCGGCTAGAGGAGTTTCACTACATATATACAGTGATACCTCTCTAGTCAGCCACCCCTCAAAACGGCCACTTTTTTTTGGAACTATGCCTGGCCACCTTAGAGAAGTTTTACTCTATATATACATAAAATTTATAATTAAATATAGTGTGGTCCCATTTCAAAGACAGAAATAGCATATTAAAAGTTAAAACATAAAACAAAGATAATAAAACCAGAAAATCAACTGTTTAATGATAATATCTCTTTGTCAATGATGCCGACATTATCATTAAATGAAGGATTATTCCTGAAAGTTGTAATCTCCAAGATATACACAGCTTGGCAGCAGACAATCCATACAATAAATCAGCCGGGAATGATTCAGTTTTAGAAGGATTGACCAGTGTCAAGTTGTATATATCTCTAAGATCACAACCTTCAGAAACAACCACTGATATCGACAATTTAATCATTATGAAGGCACTGTAAACGAAGAGATATTATCACTAAGCAGTTAATATCTGGCATTCTTGTTTTGGTTTGCTGTTTTAACTTCCTACTTTCCTGTTCTCGAATACTTGAGTGCTGCAATCTGCACCTTACTATGCAACTATTTACATAGAACTACAATTCTTCATTCTTTGTGATAGTTAGAAAATTTTATTTTCTTTCCAATTTAAGATATATTTGTGTGTGTATATATATATAGCCAAGATCAGTGTACAGGTAATCTTAATAACTGAAGAAGCAATGTGTTTTTGTTTCATTAATAGGTATTGTGGCTACTGATGATGACACATGTGCGAATGAAACTTGTTATATCTTTTGTAAACTAATCTATAGCGTTAATCCTATTGGTTAATGATTTAATAAATGCACACACACACATACATAAATTTATATATATATATATATATATATATATATATATATATATATATATATATATATATATATCTTTTAACTGGAAGAAATTCCAAGTACATAAATGAATATTTCTCTTGCTCGCATTAAATATCTTGGCAGGTGCTGAAATAAGTGAAGTTTAACCGTTCCATGAATATATATCACTACAGTTTGTTTGACACGAAAAAAATAATTAAGGTTATTTCTCCCGACTACACCACTTCTGTCTCGCGGCTTGTATCAAGAGGCTGGGCGGTGCTAGTAAGTTTATTTGGAATGGCACGCAACCGAATATGGCATAACGCAGAAAGTCTGCTAAACACGGCAGGATAGCCGAGAAATTTTAACGCCGTAATGCCCCATTTAAATCATGCAAAGTAGTCAAAAGAAAAAAAGTTTTAAACTCAACCAATTAAATTCGGGAAATTATTGTACGCTTTGTTATAAAACTGTATGCAGTGCTTTCACAACTTTTATAGAGTATATGAGTACTTGCTGTATTTTTAGCGTAGTACTATTCATTCATACTTTGTTTAAATTTTAGCAATGAAGTCAGTTTTTATTTACAGGGTGATTTTTTTTTTAAATTGATAGTACTCAGAGCCATCTGTAGCGCGATCTGTCAGCCGGAATTCTACTAAAATTGATAGAGGGGCTAAGGACGACATGGGAAAGAGTTTCTGTGGGGGGAAAAAAAAGTTCTAAAAGTCGCCGATAGGGGAACATATGGCGCTTTTGTTGTCGGTGCACCCGAAAATTTGCCTAAAAGGCAAGTAAAACATCAAAATACAAATTCACGACTATGTAGTCGACATTAGCGCCAGTATTTCGGACTATAAAGATAAGGGATGAATATCGAAAAAGTTGTAAGCAGACAAATGAATAACAAAGAAATTTCACTGCAAGACCACTTAATGCAGAAAATTCACTTCTCCTTCCTTCAATGTGACCACAGTCCTGGTGGATGACACACTGCATCCTGAACACTACGTTCTCGACGGCCAAGCGTAACATGTCACCAGGAATGTTCATCAAAGTCCCCGATATGTTGTCCTTCTGGGCCGCAAAGTTCGAGACTCCAGCAAGATACACCTTAGACTTTAAATAACCCCACAGAAAAATGTCACATGGGTTAGGTCTGGGGAGCGAGATGGCCATGCCAGTGGACAAAAGCGACTGATGACTCTTTCTTCTGTAAAGCGAAGGCGCAACAGACTCCGCACCGATCTTTATAGCCCAAAATACTGGCGCTGCTGTCGACTACGTAGTCATGAATTTGCATTTTGATGTGTTACTTGCTTTTTTTACAAATTTTCGCCGACAATAACAGCGCCATATCGTCCCCTATCGGCTACTTTTGGAACTAATTTTTTTTTTCACGGAAACTCTTTCCCATGTCGTTCTTAGTCCCTCTATCAATTTTGGTGGAATTCCGGCTGATAGATCGTGCTACAGATGGCTCTGAGTAGTGTCAGTTTTTTAAAAAAAATTCTATTAAAGTTCCATTATTAATTACGCATATTATTCTGTATTAAAGTTCCATTTAGTGCTGACGCATTCTGATTATGGAAAAAATTAATTTGGTCGAAAACCTCGAAGCAATTAGATGTATAGATAACGCTAATTAAAGTATATATATGCGGAATACTTTTTTTGGGCCCTCTGTAAAAACACCCGTAGGTTATTATAGCAGATGTTACTTAACGCAAAGGACCTATTCTTTGTTGTCATACGACTAGTACCGAAGCTGCTTTTTGGTCTCCGCTCTGCCACGTATTTAGTCATTGATAAATACTCTGAACTAGATATAAACTGTTAAGTTTAATGTCACGATAGCTCATATTTTTAATACTTGCTTTAGAAAAAACACCCAATCCGGTACTTCTTGTTAGACTACCCGGAATTGCTCACTTTATTTATGAATGAATTCTATACGGTTATCATAAATGACTCACTCTTTGAAAGCTGTTAATTCTGTGCTACATCGTTGTTTTTTTTTAATTATCGGTATACTTTTTCATTATAAAATTAGGATAGTAATAATAATGATTATGAATAATTCAAGATGTCGATATAAAACTGTGACGGTTGTATGAGGGGAAAAGAAGACGTTTATCAGAGATTGTAAACGTACTTGATATAATTTTATATATATATACATACATATATATATATACAGTGGAATATCGATCTATCGTTTTTCAAGGGACCAATTGAAATGAACGATAAATGCGGGAAAACGATAGATGCGGAAACATAACAAAGCAATATGATCTTTGGGACTGGATAAAATGAACGACACATGCGGAAAAACGATGGATCCGAAAACGATCGATCGAGATTCCACTGTATATATATATATATATATATATATATATATATATATACATACATATATATATATACAGTGGAATATCGATCTATCGTTTTTCAAGGGACCAATTGAAATGAACGATAAATGCGGGAAAACGATAGATGCGGAAACATAACAAAGCAATATGATCTTTGGGACTGGATAAAATGAACGACACATGCGGAAAAACGATGGATCCGAAAACGATCGATCGAGATTCCACTGTATATATATATATATGTATGTATATATATATATATATATACATATATATATATATACAGTGGAATATCGATCTATCGTTTTTCAAGGGACCAATTGAAATGAACGATAAATGCGGGAAAACGATAGATGCGGAAACATAACAAAGCAATATGATCTTTGGGACTGGATAAAATGAACGACACATGCGGAAAAACGATGGATCCGAAAACGATCGATCGAGATTCCACTGTATATATATATATATATATATATATATATATATATATATATATATATACCTATTAGAAAGAGATAAAAGTTCATCAAACATCGTGTGAAAAACTGATATTGGAATATCCTGGAAGTATTGACAGGATAGTATGTTATCTTATCGGGCTCCGTAAACTTATTATCATTGCAACATGGGTGAAAAAATGCTCTGACTTATTCCCTTCCATGTATCATTCTTTTTTCACAAATCAAAATACAACTGTAAAAATAAATCTTTACTTTCTGTATGTTTTCTTTACCGCGTATGACCGCCTGTTTACATTTTTAACTCATACACAAGTGTCCTTTGCCCAGGCTCTGATTTTCCATCAGGCCCAGTAGGCCCTTGCCTAGGGCCCCCGAATGTTAGGGGCCCCCAAAATTTTTATTTTAAAAGAAAAAATTCCCAATTCAAATTTTTTTTATTTTACCTTTTTTTTAAAACGATTTTTTTTATTATTTTCTTTCAAATTTGATTGATTGGTTCATTATATGTACAGTTATATGTATAGTTCATCATATATATATGTTATAGTGTATATAAGGGATTAATAAGTTTTTCTGGTTGCATTGTATTGGTGTTATAATGGTGAAGTTAATATGTTCTATTGCTTTTTGTTATATGATAATGTTCTAGGCTTCTACGCTTCAAATAGCCAATTCTTGGTAAAATGGTACTTTCACATTATTTTTTGTGTGTGTCAATTTTGGAAATTTTACGCGCACATCAGTGTTAGGGGGCCCCCTTCTCAAGTTGTGCCTATAGTCCTGAATTTTCTAAATCGGGCCCTGCCTTTGCCCTCTGAACAGTGCTGTTGGTTCATCTCCACGGTACATTTCAAGAAACCTTTCTGAACTTAAAGTAATGGATGCATAATGCTTAGCGTTTATCTGTAAAACTTGTTGATTTTCTGATATATTATCTATTTAGCGAAAGAAAGGAGGCTGCGATTGTCTTAGAATGACCCCTGAAAGATCTGGAAACTGAAATTTCTAGAGAATGATAGCATTATGTATTATAATAGCATCTGCCTGATGATGGCCGTAAATCTGCTATCCTCAGAACAGAGCCCAGGCATAGGTATTTGTAGCCGCTCGGAACCGGCTGTAAGCAGTACGTCCCGGTCATTTCAGCCTTCGTGTGTTATTAAAGATGACAGAAACGCTCCAAGCTTAAACAACAATGCATTGCGTGCTTATTTAAGTGGTTCACTGTAAATTTTGAGTATAACCTTGCCACTTCTAAATTGAAATCAGGCTCTTGTGTAATGGAAATGTTTCATCTAACCGTCCGAAACGGTTATCACTTGTGATAATCCAGAATTTTGTGATAATATTTTCTCAGACTGAACTACACAATTTTAAACTTCTAGATTAAGCTCTCACAGATATACACTGACTGATTAAAATTTCTCCCACTCGGTGAAAATATATACTTTCTACCAATAAGTATTTGGAATATCCTGATATACGTCACGCCCTCCGCCGTTAAATATCATGTAGGAAACAACATTGGCATTAGTCGCATACAAGATGCCACGAAGTGACGATTATACCTTTCTCAAACTCAGACACCACGTTAGAGTTATCTGAGTTTGAGAAAGGTATAATCGTCGGATATCACAGAAATGGCAGATCCTTAAGGGACACATCTAGCGAGCTGAATTACTCAAAATCGACAGTGTCCTATGTGATTCAGAAGTGGAAGGTGAGCGATGATTGTCGGAATGTGACCCGAGTCGGCAGAACCACGAAACTGAGAAATAGAGACCGACGGGTACTGTCCAGAGAAATTAGGAAGAACCGCACCCAACCGATGACCCACATACTCCAGGAGTTTCAACAGGCATCCGGGAGTGTTGTTTCGATGAATACTATCCGTAAGGAAGCTTGGTTTTCATGATCGTGCTGCCGCCCATAAGCCTTTGATCAGAAAATCCAACCGCGCTGCTCTGTTAATGTGGTGCAAAGCACGTCGAAAGTGGACAGTAGATCAGGGGAAATGGGTTGTCTGGAGCGACGAATCAGGGTTCACCCTCTACCGTTCGGATGGCTGCCATGCTGTGAGGTCCACCATGGACTGGTATGGTGACAATGGGGTTAACCGAATGAACTGGCCTGCCCAGAGCCCAGACCTGAACCCTATAGAGAACCTCTGGGACGAGTTGGATCGCCGAATGAAGGGGTGCAACAACCGTCCAAAATCGATGAAGGATCTTGGACTTGGAACATGTCTTCTCCAAGCCGAGTGGAAGAAAATACCACTAGCCGTCATACAAGGACTTGTTGAAAGCATGCCCCGGAGGATTGTGGCTGTAATTGCCTCTCGTGGAGGCTCTACCAACTATTGAATATGAATAAATTTTGTTTTTCTTTCCTATCACAGGTGTCCAGATACTTATTGGTAGATATGTAATTTTCTGCTTTTGAAATGTTTGTGGGTGAACGGTTTTATGGATAGATACTAAAATTATCCAGGCTATTCCTTAAAAAGCTCCAAATTTTGTAGTCTTTCTCAATGGACATGAAATGAAGGTAGCATTAAAAGGGCAAGACTCCATCTTATCGATATAAAATCCTAATAAAAAGGAGCATTTCATATTGTTGTTGTTGTTCCAAAAGCCCCCTGGCCGGAATTTATTCCAGACCAGGTCCATTTAGGCTATCGGGCTGAGGGGTGCGACTCCGGTTTACAATTGCACCACAAGGGTCGGAGTCCGATTTAGCCAGGTGCCACCTCGATTTTGACCGAACAACCCCAGGGGCGGCATCTGGAGGGATCGAACCCACTCCCACCCTTTCTGACCTCATAGAGGGACTTTCCGGTCTGTGGATTTAACGTGCCCATATCCGGCCCAGACACGGAGGTATTGAATGGTGTGCGTTGGGATTCGATCCGGGCACCCTCAACAACGAACGCCGGCGCGCTACCGCAAGGCTACCTCGAGCCCGCATTTTATATTGATTGTAATATTTCCCCTGAGCTGTGGTACTTTAAGGAACTCGCGTAATTTTTTGAAGTATCCGAATGCAAGGAGTGATCTTACTTTTAAAATATCAAATTGTGTATCGAACGTAATACACTGATGTGCCACTGAATTAGGGATAGCAAAGCCTATGCAAATTGTGTAGCGCTGCGCATCATGTATGCGCAAGTGAGGTCGCTGTGGTAACTGCATATATAGCGCGTACTGTGGTTGTTCTGAATTAGTTGTTGGAATTGCCAGTATGGGTAAACTGCCTGATTTAGACACCTTCGATCGCGGACAAATCGTAGGTGCGCGACGCATGGGCCATTCAATTTCCGAAATCGTCAGACAGCTAGGATTTTCAAGGTCGACAGTGTCAAGAGTATACCAAGAATACATGGATGGTGGAAAAAAAAACTAGCGATCGGGCAAACTGCAAAGGACAATTAGCCTTGACAGTGCGTGGTGAGAGACGGCTGCACGTAGCCAGCGAAGCCAAACATTAGCTCAAATTACCACCCAGTTTAATGACGGTGCCAGTCGTACAGTCAGTAAACGGACTGTGCAACGCTCGCTTCACCGTATGGGTTTCGGAAGCCGTCGACCTACGAGAGTACCATTGCTCTGTACTCGCCATCGGGCTGCACGTCTTGCCTGGGCAAGAGAGCACAGAGACTGGAGTGTAGAGGACTGGAAACGAGTAGCATGGAGTGATGAGTCTCGATTCTGACTACTTAACGCCGACGGGAGGCTGAGAATATGGCGTCAGGCTCATGAAGCCATGGATCCTGCATGCCTGGCTGTACAAGGGCATGGTGGCTCAATCATGGTCTGGGGTGTTTTTTCGTGGCACAGTATGGGATCTTTGGTGCGTGTACCAACCTCCCTCAATGCAATTCGGTACGTAGAGTTACTGGGTGATCACCTCCATCCGTTTATGCTGTTCTGTTATCCGCACGGTAATGGAGTTTTCCAGCAAGACAACTGTACCTCTCACAAGTCCCGGTTGGCTACTGGCTGGTTGGATGAGCATTCCTCTGACTTCTCTGTCATGAATTGGCCACCTAGAAGCCCAGACTTCAATCCTATTGAGCATCTTTGGGATGTTTTGGCACAAGGCGTGAAAGGCCATCACACAGCACCAAAGAACCTTACTGAATTATGGACAGCTTTAGCCAATATTTGGCAACCCATTCCCGTGGAACGTTTCCAGAAACTTGTTGAATCTATGCCTCGTCGTGTGGCAGCCGTTATCAAGGCCAGAGGAGGCCCAACTCGTTACTAGGTAGGTATCCCTAATTCAGTGGTACTTCAGTGTATTTCTCAATTGATGTATCTGCGCGGGGAAATAAAGACGGGACAGACTTATTGTAATGATGCACCTTTAATTTCGATAAAAGTTATTGAAATATTGAGAAGAAATATTTAAAGGCGGCAACATTACATTTTTGGATAAGTGTACCGGCGTAGAAGACTTTTAATATCAGTATAAAAGGGACCGTACTTTTTTATTAAAAGTCTTCTACGCCGGTAAACTTATCCAAGAATGTAATGTTGCCGCCTTTAAATATTTCTTCTCAATATTTCAATAACTTTTATCCAAATTAAAGGCGCATCATTACACTTATTAAAAAATCGAATTTGTATACATAGTGAAATCTCCCGAATATTCTCAAAGTATGTGATATCAATGCGGAGTCAAGTTTAAAAAAATCAAATTTTGTATCGACTGCAAAATTTTCCGTCACTGTTGTTAAATAGGGAAATAGAGGGAGGGGTTACAATGATTTTTTAAAAATCGAATGTAGTTTTGGAGAGTGCGTAATCTGGAGGTAGTATCTTTGTCCCGATTCCTTTTGCTCACATTTAGGAAAATGTAGTTTAAACGAATCATTCACATTACCTGAAATTAAACAACTTCCTTATCGATTTTCCAATAAGGAAAAGAAAATTGAATTAACTTCGAATATCTACAGGTAAAACCTCCTGTTCATTATCACCGATGCTGTGTTTAAGCCCTAATCAGCCTCATTGTTACCACACGGCTGACGATAGGGGAAACAAGCAACATCCCCTTGTAAATCCTCGCTCATCCACCCCTAATCCGCGTTACCGGCAAACGATCTTTGAAGCTGGCTTACTCCCATAACTGGGGAACAAGAAAAATTAAAAAGTAGACCCTTCACACTGAGTCACTCTTTTTATGGGTTCGGGGAGAAAGGCTGAGCCCTTTGTCTTTTGGGAGGGAGGATCCGGGGAGCAATCACTCCACGTCCCAAATAGGCTGAGCCCGGGACTCATCGGTTCATAATAGGCGCCTCAGGGTTTTTATTTACTGTCACAGCAGTGTAATGGATTTAGGGATAATTTATTGGACTCTGAGTGTAAAATATGTGTTTGTCCTGGGATAGGAGGAAGATCATACAAATTCAATTATACGACAGCCCCCTCCGACTGTCATGAATATTGGTGTGTGAGGAAATGCTACGCTTTGCTCTCTAGTCTCTTTAATACCATTTGAGTTTCATAGAAAAGGGAAATAAATGTGACTCACGTCTAAGTTCCTGAGCTCAAACCGTACGTTTACGTGTTACGTTCTGGGAAATACTAAGGCTGCTGTGTACCTACCCTAGTGGATTCACTCACCTCAATTTTAACCTATGGAGAAAATATATCTACTGTTTACAGGTAGTACATAAATGCTGATAATCCAATAAAAATTATATTTTCAGGTAGCCTGAACTTTTCTGCCCCTTACAAAAGGATTCATATTATAAATTTCGTCCATCAAAGGAATTTAAATGCGTTTAAAACACACTGTACTAGATTTTTTCCCCGAATAATTTAAATTTTAAATATTTTTTGCATATTTCTTTTAAAAACGAAAAATGCCCCAAGCTGTAAAATTGCTTTCTCTATTATGGTTTGGTTTGGAGCACTACGGTCAACTTTTGCTACACGAGGGCTAATTAGACCGGGACCTACTGCTTAAAGCCGATTCCGAACGGCTACAAACATCCATAACAAGAGCGGGATTCGAACCCACAGACTCTGGTACCGAAAGCCAGCACCCTAGCCATTCGGCCATCTTCTGGCTCTCTATTATGGAGTACAATTTTTTAAAAAAATCTTTAAATTCAAGTCGGCAATCCCTGGACAAATTTTCTTCATAAGTTAACAATCCAATAGGGTTAGTAAAAAGCAGCCTTAAAGCTTTAAGACTTCAAAATTACACTATTTTTTTAAGCTCGTATGAACAATTTGACGCCAAACTATTTTACCTCTAAGCAGAGCAATTGTCATTTTATTCTTTGATCCTGTCATTTCTCTAAACACGAATATCAGATCGCTACTGGTGAAGTTAAAAATGTTTTTCATGGATTGAAAATAAAAGCAATTTTTGCAATGCATTTTCTCAGATCTTTTCCTCTCCCACAACGCTTTTTAAGCCACCGACACAAAATGATGAATTTCGTATTATTTATTATTTGAAAGAGCTGAATTTTATTCCTCTGTGATTATATGTCATATATCTGCCTAAAGGTCTATTAGCGTTCTCTCCGGAGGTCGGGCGCCACTGCAACCACCAACTACCTGGACCAGTTCGCAAGCCACCAATGTCCATATCCGCAAATCAGTTATGCAATACTGGCGATGTGTAAAATTCTCAGTTTGAAGTCTTGCCTCAAGTGGTATATAATATATATTTTTCTAAAAGGTTATAACACGTTTCGTAACACCCTAGTATTTTTTTTTTCTGAACTTCAAAAGAGTAAAAAAAAATTCTCTGACTGGAAATCGTACCAGAGACTTTGTATTTTTAGAAGTGGCGTGCTTGGGAAATTACCATTGGTGCATGTTTTACAGAAGGTCATTCGCACTTTATGGAAACGATTTTGTAATTTATTTTTGTTGTTTGCATTTTGAGATAAAAATTTGGCAACTTCAGAATAATCGTCTGCTACTGTTTTGTTTTGACTGGAACGTAAAATAAAAGATTTATTTTGAAAATGGCTCCTAAAATTGATAGATGGCTCGAAGGTAACGTAACTGCGATTTCCGAGGAGAAATATTCGTATCAACAAATTATAAAGCGGTGTAAAAAACGCGGTTATGGCATTTCAAAAAAAGGTATTTATAATATATTAAATTTGAAAGGAAAAAACGTCTAACTGAAAGTAAAAATGAAAACATGACCACTAAACCTCATCCTAAGACTGTTCGAACGCAGGTAAATATCAAGAAAGCGAAGTCTCTGATCCTAAAAGAAAATACGCCGACTCAAAGATCCATTGCATTGAAACTAGGAATGTCTTCTGGCATTGTAAGTAAAATCATTCATAAAGATTTGAAGTTAAAAAAAGATGTTTAAACCTAAAGTTCATCTCCTTTCGCCAAAGCATATTGCTGAAGGAAAAACAAATTGTAGAAAATTATATGTAAAACACCTAACTGCTGAAAAATGGAAATTTGTGGTAACACTCGATGAGGCATGGGTGTATTTAAGTAACTGTAATAAAAAAAGATCAATTTTCTATTGCTCAACTGACGGGAATGACCGTACGAAATGGCTTCGTCAGTGTAAAGTTCCCAGAGGGATTCATGATAGTTGCAGGATTTTGTTACAACGACAAGTTAAAAATAAAAAAGTCTCAAGTAAAGCCAAAATTAATTCCCTCTACTATCAGCAGAATATTTTAGAACCAATTTTTGATTCCAGCCTTATATGGAAAGGACATTGATAAAGTTGAGCTTCGTATGGACAAAGCCTTTAGTCGCACGTCTAAATTAACTGCCGCTTATTTAGCAAAGAAAGAATCAGAAGCAAGAATAAAGTGTATCCCATTTAAGGAAATACTTGACGCTTCTGCAGAGGACTTTTGCGCTTTCGGTTTATTAAAACGAGCCTTAGGAAAACGGCATCCAAGAACACTGAACGGAGTCTGGAAAACGATCCAAGAGGATTGGGGTAAAATTGACATGACAGTACTAAGAAAAGGTTTACTTTCATAGAAAATTCGAGCTATAGTTATTGTCAAGAACCATGGCTATCAGAAGAAGCAAACCGCCGCAAAAAATACGGCATTTATACATAAAACTTAACTATCAAAATCGTTTCCATAAAAGTGCGAACGACCCTCTGTAATATAAACCAACAGACGTCATAAGAGATTGCTGCCTCTTCTTTTCACTCTTGTAAAAACACCTCGATTTAACGAATACTTTTTAGAGTAACTTGTCATTCGTTAAATCTAGGCTGCATGGTTGTTTTACATTTTTATTTCTTCTAACTGCTTATACTACGACACTGAAGGAACCATATTTCTCTTACGAATAGTCTCAAAGAAAGAAGCGGAATTTTATAATCATTTTGTCTGCACAGAAAAAGGGTAAACGAAGTGGCGGCTACAGTCAAACAACTAATAACGATAGTCGGTAATAGTCATAACTGAAACGAAAAGAGTTGAATGGGAATATCACATCATCAGACGGCGCGGTAATTTCATCTGATTCATGCTTTCATGTTCCCCATAAACGCGTAATAACGATATAACTACGTGACATGTCGGCGAGACGAAAATGGCCACCAGTTTAAACGATCGTGTGATCAACGATGATTTGAATTTCACTTTCGCTTTTTCATTTCCAGTTCTATTGTTATTTATATTGATGATTATATATAATTCCTCTCTTAACTTTATTCTTGTGTCGGCACACTTTTAAATTCACGAAAACATGACTGTTACGCAAAGTACTGTAATTTATTCAAACTTTTTCAAAGAAATTATTACAGGAGCTAATAGAATCCTTCGTTAATGTTGACAGCGGGAGTTTTAAGAAATGCTCAAGTCATTTAGAATAAAACGGAACGTTTAGAATATCGTGAGAGCATTATGAACTAATTGAAGTTTAAGGCGGTGATGTTGATCCGTTGACCTCGAAAATTTTCAATGTGCATGTCAGGCTACGGGGACTTTCCTCTCAACATCGTTTCTATCGCAGATTAGCAAATGTATTTGAACAAGTAATATAAAAACAAAATTTTTTTTAGTACAACAAGTAATATAATTAGTAATATAATTAGTATTTTTTAGAACAAGTAATATAAAAACAAAAGTCAATTCCTACTTAGGTCAACAAAGAAAAATTTGAGTGTGAACTAATAATAGGAATTGAAAAAAAGGATTGCCTGCCAGAACCTTGCCTACTGTGCGAGATTAGGATGGGGGGAAAGAGAGAGAAAAAGTTTGTCAGATTGGGGATTCGATCCCGCCACCTACAGGACTGGAGGAGCCCGCGCTACCGCAGTGCTACCGTTTACAGTGTAAGAATAGGGAAATTACTATTCAAGAGCAAAAGACGCTCTAGGTCTAAAACTAAAATCGATTAATTAAATTTAATTAATGAATTAATATTTGAAAAAACTGTATTAACATCAAGTGTCATCCACTACAAGTTTAAAAAAATGTATTTGAACTTCAGTGGATGAATAAAAAGTATTTTATTAACGATTGAAAATTTGAACAAGATATATATATATATAGGGAGAGTGTGAACTAATAGTAGGAATTGAATAAAGCGCGCGTAGTTTTTAAATATTAAAAAATTTTCCATTTTTTAAAGGGTATGAAATGGATAATAATTTAATATTATCAATTCGATATTATTTTGAATTGATAATATTAAATTGCTAATATTTGATTGCTAATATTTTAAAGATATCAATCAAATATTATCAATATTGATAATATTTTAAAAGATAATATTATCCTTTAAAATATTATCCTTTAAAATTGATAATATTTTAAAGGATATCAAAATATTGATGACTGTCGCTTCAAAATAAATTTAAAGAAAAAAATTAAAACTAAAATAAATAGACTTTTGAAAAATATGAGACTTCCAATTAAAGATCAATTTCAAATGCAAGAAAAATAATTCAAGTACATTTCTTAAGCTATTGATATTTGAACAGCGAATAAATTAATATTGCAAAAGTAAAGATCAAACCTTTCTACCAAGCTAATTAAACGATTGGGATATTCGTAATGATATATATATATATAGATATATATATATATATATATATATATATATATATATATATATATATATATATATATATATATATATATACAGTGACTTCCAAAAGTGTTCGTACACTTACGATTTTCAAAGAAATAGGGGTCTATCAATTAATTAAATGGATATTTCAGAATGGCTATTTAATAATAAGATCTACAATCTATTCCTAACAAAACTACATGAAATATTTTCAAAGCATAGTAAAACTTTATTTTTAAGAAACCAGTATTCAAAAAGTAACAAAAACTTCATCTCACAAAAGTGATCGTACACTGAAATATTTTCGGATAAATTCATAATTAAAATTATCGTTTGGCACTTAATTTTTATTTTTGAATTGTGGTGGCATTTAAAATATCGTCTGACTTTAATTTTTGCTTTCCTACCCCGTAATATTCTATTTATCATTTAAAAATGGCTCGTAGTCGTAAAGAAACAACAAACAGCATTCGAAAATTGATTATTTTTCATCATAGTAGTGGTAAATGAGTTCGGAATATTGCTAAATTACTTAATTTATCCCATTCTACTGTGCAGTATGTGATAAAATGCTTTAAAGAAGAAAATCGGATCGAAAACAAGGTAAAAAAAGGTCATCCGACAAAGTTAACCAAACGTGATTAGAGATTTATAATTAGAAAATTTGGGAAAAATCCACGTTTGAGTGCTGTAAAAGTTTCTGCAGAATTTAATGAAACATTTTCTACTTCAATTTCACCTGAGACTGTTCGACGATTTCTCAGAGCAGCTGGATTACATGGGCGTTCTGCCCGTAGAAAATTTTTTGTGAGAAAAACAGAAAGCTTAAGCTTTCCTTTGCACTATCAATGATAAATAGGCCCCCAAACGTATTGGAATAATGTCTTATTTGCTGAGGAAAGCAAGTTTAGCATTTTTGGTTCCGATAGGCGTATAATTGTATGGAGAAGAGAAAATGAGGAACTTAATCCCAAGAACTTAGTAGGAACAGTTAAGCATGGCGGTGGAGGTGTCCTTGTGTGGGGGTGCATGTCAGTATCAGGACTAGGTAATTTGGTATTCATTGATGGCACAATGAATCATGCTGTTTATATAAATATTTTAAGAAACAATTTAAAATTATCAGCCCCAAATTTGGCTATTGGAAACAACTTTGTTTTTTTTATCAAGATAACGATCCTAAGCACACGGCTCTCAACGTTCGCCTCTGGTGTCTCTATAATTGCCCACAAGTTTTGAAAACACCACGTCAATCGCCAGAATTAAACCCAATATTTGGAGAGAACTGGAGGTTCGAGTACGAAAACACGACATTCACACAAAAAAAGAACTAAAAACAATTATGATGGAATAATGGATGAACATTGATGCAGAAATTTCAAAAGAACTAGTGCAATCTATTCCCAGACGTTTAAAAGCTGTTGTGGATGCTAAAGGATATCCTACTAAATATTAATTTAACGAAAAATTAGAATATTTACTAATATGTAGAGATTTTTTACAAGTGTACGATGACTTTTGTGAGATAAAGTTTATGTTACTTTTTGATTACTGGTTTCTTAAAAATAAAGTTTTACTATGCTTATAAAATATTTCATGTAGTTTTGTTAAGAATAGATTATAGATCTTATTATTGAATACCCATTCTGAAATATTCATTTTAATTAATGGATAGACCCCTATTTCATTGAAAATCATAAGTGTACGAACACTTTTGGGAGCCACTGTATATATATATATATATACATATATAAAACAGTTCCATAACTAACTGACTGACTGACAGACAGCGCACAGACCAAACCGCTAGACCTAAAGAGCTGAAATTTTGCATAGCGATACTTCTTATAGTGTAGGGGTGCATTAAGAAAGATTTTTGAAAAATCCTTTTTAGATTTTTTTAAATTAAATTTTTAAGCTGTTTTAGTAGCTTTTTTTAAGTTTGCATTTAAAATAATAGTTTGAGGGTTATGAAATTTATATCACGAGAAAGATCATAAAAATTCCTTTAAATTGAAATCTTTTTCGAATCTTTACCTCCATTTTCTGATTTTTGGTAAATTTTTAAAGATTAATTTTTAGAATTTAATTTATTAAAGGCTGATAACGTGATTTCTTTTTCTGGTACTTTAAATTAATTTGTTGTCACGTGCATAACAATTAAATAGACAAAAAAATATTTTTTTTCTTGCTAATGCGGCAGACGATTGGAAATTATCCAAAAAAATATTAAAATACAGTAAAAGATATGTTCCTCAAACTGTACTATATTAACTGTACTATATTCTGTAGTATGTTCTATTTGATTTAATTTGAATATTTTCTTCTACATTATTTTGTCTATAAAAATATCCATTACGATTTTTTATTAATATATATTTTCGTTTTTTTTTTACATCAATTGTATACATTGATCGTTGTATTTATTATAAATATATTTATACATATTTTTGGCATTAATTGCATACATTGGCCGTTGTATTTAATTTAAATGTACTCCGTGGCGAAGTACGGGTTTTCAGCTAGTATATATATATATTTCATCATCTTACGTCATATATGAACATTTTGGGTAATAGGAGTTTTCTGATAACGTGATTTATTAGGCAGAAAAGAATCGGTTATAGAATTTAACGTGCAATAATTTCTCTGCATTAATTCTTTAAACTGAAACTTCTCTTTCTTTGCAGTACATTTCTATATAGCCTTTATTTTTATTAATACTCCACGGAATCATGGGAACTTTTCCTCACTTATAACCTGTTAGCGAAACGGTAGTTGCTTTTTTAAGAGCACCTGTCCAATGCTATTCAATGATTTACAAGCTTAGATATATAAAAGACGGGGAGAGACACGGATCGTTTTCTAAAGATAGCTCTTCGAGACCCTGTCTGCTTCTAACAACAGAACGTCTAACTTCAGTTTTGCAGTTGGCAGTTAAAAAGAAGAAGAAAAAATAGAAAAAGTTGTTTGGAGATATCTCACTCCTCTATTTCAACTGTTATTTCGCACAAAACATCTGCAAGTAATCCAACTGCATCTGCCATTATGAAATTTTTTTTCCCGTATGCATTTTGTTTAAATTCTAATGCAGATCGTTATCATACTCCATTAATAATAATTATAATCTTTAACAAAATATTTTCCTTCCACTCTTCGGTTTAGGCGAGTTTCGAATTCTCGCCTTAAAGGCGAATAGGTTAAGTAGGTTTTACAAAAGGATACAATACACAAATGGATACGACAATACAATTCCTAGATTTTTAATAGCACGACCATCCCAATGGATAACACTTTAAAATACATTTTCTGTCGTCCCTGTTTCTGTCGTAATTTTTTTACTCTAGATGGGGCAGAAATAAACATAGTATTTAGAGTTTAGCAAGGCTTCAAATATTTTCATGTGATCGCCATACCTCGTAACAGAGCCCAAGAGTCAGTAGAGTATACAATGAGGCTTCACGTGAAATCTCCAGAGTGTGTTAATTTATTAATTAAAGGAAATTGTCTCTAACAAGTAAGGTTATTTTTTGTCTGAATCTGGTTTACATTAATGACTCTTGGGCATGCAGGAACATACAATAGAGTATTTACTACTTTTCAGAATGACTGAAAAATAAAAATGTTCAAAGAAAATTTTTTTAGGGAGGTCCAAGAAAACAATATTTTGTTAAAAAAATTATTTTACAATTTTTTTTCGTCAAATGTGTCTTTATATTTAGATAATTTTGAACAATTTAAAATTTTATTTTGAGAAAACTGAAATTCAAGTTTAAAAGCATGTTTAAATTTTGATTATATCTGCTGACCCAATTATTCTGAAATTTTTTTATTTTTATTTATTTATTTATTTATTTCTACGTTGAACATAGGAAAGGTTACTAAAGGATTTTTCTTCATTTATAAAAATTTTACTAACAAAATTTTTAAAGTGCCGCAATTACTTTTTTTAAGAGTCATTTTTTTTTTCGAGGAAAAATATTCCCAGAATTTTGACTTTTAAATAAAAAAAATCCTGAAAGCACTTTATTGAAAATAGATCAAAGGAACGAACGCTATACGAAGTTCCATGGAGATAGATTCCTTGTGAGGAATTTTAGATACATTTTTTAAGAGGACAAATCGTGATATTCTACAAATGTTTACAGTGTTTACGTATGTTTTAAAGTTCAGGTATGCAGCATGGTACCCATAAACGATGCACCGTAAAAAAAAAAAAAAAAAGTGTCTGGCAGTATATTCGTATCTGGCAGAATACTAGAAACATGCAGTTTGCATAAATTAATTCTTAAAGCTTTTATATGTTTTATGCCAAGGGAATAAAATGTGCCTTTTATTTTTAGAATTTTGCGTACTGGATGCCTTAAACGGTAGACATAAGATATTTAATGTTTCCTATCATCAAGGACCTTTTTTAGTTTTTATTATTCTTAAGTGCCGTCATCAGATGTTGCGAATTCAACATGTCGGGTATACAACAACGTTAGGTACTCCATCCACTGAGCAGGTGGTCTGCCTCCGATAAATGGTCTGCCTGATGGTTGAAAGTAAAATGTTCCTATCGAATGCAAAATTTTCCTGCACCACCTGTTCTCAGCTCATAATAGTGTAAGACAGCATATAGCTTATAACTTTACAAATAATTTAGTACAAAAAGAAAAAAAATACTGGAGCAAGCTGCAGCAACCGGAGTCCATTTTTCTTGCTCTGTTTGTTAAACGTAAAACTATTCTATGAAACGGTAAGGTCGTAATAGCATGAAATTCTCTATAAGTTACATTTCAACACCGATTTCGGGGTTTTCCGACGATGAGCGAAGAATTCTGAGCTGTCTTAATTGGCCTTGCGGTTAAATTTAGTTTACATTTGTACTCGCAAAGAAGTGCCGTTCTCTCTCGCAGGAGTGATTTCGAACCTGAGTCACTTACACACTGCACGATAATTTTAGAAAGCAGACGATAACACCACCTCTCCTGGCGGCACGCTGTCGTCTGTTTGAGAAAAATTCTTTCCTGACGTGAAAAGAGGAGCTTTTCGCTCCGCATCTCCAGCTAATTTGGCGACAGTACAGCTCACGTCAGATGCCTCAGAGAAGCACCAGTAAATGTTTGTGTAGAGTGAAAGATCGTCTCAGCACTGATACTTTTCAGGCGAAAGAAGCGAAAAATCTGTTTAAAGTTATAAATTCCGGTTATTTCTGGCGGCGTTTTTCAGAATTTGGCTGTATGTTGTCTTCAGATGTATTAAAGATACCCGACTCAAAATTTGAAAAAAATATTAAAAACCTAAATTATTACATGAAAATGCTCTTTAAGAGGAAAAAATTTAAAAATATGTGAGGAATTTAATAGTCTCGCTCAATTTTTTAAATAAAACTTACCAATAACAAATTATTCAGCATTTAATGATTTCTGCCAAAAAGAAACAAATCATAAAGTATTTTATGGAGAGGACTGGTTGACTTAGAACTGGAGACATATAGAATAGGAGCTCTGTATCGACAGACAAATTTAAAAAAAAAAAACTAAAGAAATTAAGCTAATAAGATTTTTGAATTTAATCTATATATGTCTCTTAAATTTTCTCTAAAAATAGTGCAGATAAATCTTTTGTGTTTTAGAAAAGAAATGTCAGAGCTATATTCTAAATTAGATTCATCTGAATTACCAAAATTTATTTGATTCAGCAGCAATAGGGTAATCTAATGACAGAAACTTCTGCGCTTTCAGCAAAAGTCTTGTGGAAGCAACAAGGGAATCTTATTGCCCACTCAAAAGTTTTGCGATGAATGAACTCGAGATTTTTCTTTCTCTCTCATTTATCCATCAAAGTTGAAAGGGGAAAAAAAACAATCATATAACCCACAACTGCCAATTGAATTTTAATAAGAGCTATTTTTGAGATTGATCTATATTACGTTATCATTATTATTATTATTATTATTATTATTAATATTATTATTATTATTATTATGTGTTGTTGCTGCTGAAAAGTTTTCTTTACGATCTCTTTCTAGTATCTTTCTAGTTATGTTCTCTTTCTCGGCAAAATTTCATTGTAAAAGCGTCAAGTAACCTTTAAAAAAGTTCGCAACCAAAGAATTGTACCCGAGTTTGCAAGTTTGTGTAAATGACGTAAGCAGAGAGGGGAGAGATCAGCAACATATACGGTGATGGAGTGATTCCAGCCAGATTGAGATTGCCCTCGCTAAAGCAGCAGAGGGACTCAAGACTCGAAGAAGCTGACCTGAGGCGGAATGCTAAATTTCTTAAAATGGAAGTGGAAGTCGGTGAGTGATCAAGACCTTTGAGAAACACGCCCTTATAATAGCCGTCGATAAGCAGTGAGTGATGTGATTCCTTACTGAAGTTAGGTTCCATTTTGATGTAATATTCCGTTAGAAATTTTGTCGTGTAATAGTTACAAGTTACCAGCTGGAATATTTTTTTTGTAATAGCTCCTGCTCTTCTAAATAAAGAAATGAATAAATCTTCTGTTTGCCATTTTGCCTTTTTAGTTAAATTCTTCACAATAAACGCCTATGGAAGTCATTAATCAACTACCGTATTTTTCGGACCATAAGACGCACCTTTTACATAAAAAAAATCGACTTAAAATTGGGGTACTTCTTATCGTCCGAAGGTAACATCAAAATAAAATGAATATTTTATTATGTATATATTATGTATATCTATATATATAAAACAGTTCCGTGACTGGCTGACTGACTGACAGATAATGCACAGACCAAACCGCTGGACCTAAAGGGCTGAAATGTTTAATGGCGATTCTTCTTACGGTGTAGGGGTGCAATAAGAAAATTTTTTGAAAAATGCTTCTAAGATTTTTTAAAATTAAACTTTTAAGCTGTTTTTGTACCATTTTTTAGAGTTTGCATTTAAAATAATAATCTGGGGGTTATAAAACTTATATCACGAGAAAGACCATAAAAATTCCTTTAAAATGAAATCTTTTTCGAATCTTTACCTCTATTTTCTGATATTTGGTGAATTTTTCAAGATTAATTTTTAGAATTTAATTTATTAAATGCTGATCACGTGATTTCTTTTCTTTTTGTGATACTTAAAATTAATTTTGCGTCAAGTGTATAACAACGAAATAAATTGACAAAAAAATTTAAATACAGTTAGAGATAAAATTTAACCACTAGACTGATTGAAATCGAAGTTTTTTAAGAATTTAATTCGAATTAGTATGTTTTATGGATATTAAATTAAACCTATCCTAGTAGTTGGTACCCGTCAAAACATGACGGTTAGATAACAAATAAATGTACTAATACACTAATTATACTCATTAAATCATTTCCAAATGTTGAAAATCATAATAATGCGCAGAAAAAAATTAATGTGTTTACTCGGCATCGTGGTTAGTGAGTATCTAAAGCCAGATTTAAAAATGTCACTGAGCATGCACAGAAAGCATTTTTTTAATTGTAAATTATCGCTAATTAAACAGCGCGAAATAGACAATTTCCATCAGGTTTAATCTTATATTTCACAAACATAATTATCATAAAAATAAAAATAGCAGAGAGATCTAGAGAGACTTTTCGGAATAAACGTGTTTATCATTAAAACATGTCACTGAGCATGCGCAGAAACAATGAGTTTCTAAAGCCAGATTTAATCATGCCACTGAGCATGAGCAGAAATAAATTTTTTAATGTTAAATTACTGCTAATTAATAGAAATTGTGGTTACAAAAATCAAATTTGACAAATCTACAGATTACAATATTTCGTTTAAGACCAAAATGAAGTAAATTGATGCAGTAGTTTTCTCTCACGGACTGCCCAAAATGTCGGCTTAGCAACTTAAATATATAGATATAAAACTGCAATTTCCCCTCAAAGTATGCTTCACCATGACGATAAATAAGTCTCAAGGCCAAACTTTAAAATACGCTGGCGTAGATGTAAGAGAAAATTGTTTCTCTCACGGCCAGTTTTACGTAGCTTGCTCACGCGTAAGTTCGCGGACGAGCCTGATAATATTAGTTCCGCCCAATGAAGAAACAAAAAATATTGTTTATAAGGAAATCCTCTAAAAAGCAATTTCATTATTTTTTCATTGCAATTATCCTATAATGTACTCCGTAGCGAAGTACGAGTATTCAGCTAGTTTATTATGTATATTTTATATACATTATTTATTATATTTGTTGCAGATTTTTTTTATTATATATATTTTTATCTTCATTAAGTAAGAAACTGAAAATATTTTTATATACCTAACAAAATACAAAATATTCTTTTCTAAAAATCCTCCCATAAATTTGACGTGCATCTTATCGTCCGGTGCGTGTTATGGTGCGAAAAATACGGTAGTTATTTACTTTCATGGGTGTAAACAGAAATCCCGGAACGAATTGGTAGATTTAAAATCTGAAAAAAACTCACCGAGAAAGGATCGTTAATAAATAATTGAATTTAAAAAAATTAGATATTAGTAGCTTTCATTCTAAAATGTTTGCATCATTGAAACATAAAAACGAAAAAAAATTAATATCGTTAATGCAGAAAGCAACAATACGTGCTTTCCTTTTTTGATTGCAATTATCAATACTACCATCGATTAAAAGAATTGTTTTATTGTATGTAAGTAACGACAATTTTCATACTTTTAATGCTAAGTACTTTAATATTCTCCATTTCATTGACAATAAATAGTTAAAAAGTTTGAACAGTGCAAGAAGGGAAAAACATTTTTCAGGAGAAACATGGAAAAAAATTAAGTGGAAAAAAATTAAACTTGGGAAGCCATTTTCATTAAATACTTAAATATGCTAGATTCCCCCCCCCTTACATTAGCAAAAAAGTAATTTGAATAGATGGAAAAAGGAACAAAACATTAATTCGAAGTAATTATTTAAAATACATTTTTGACTTGAATCAGAATACTGAAACCCCTTTACATGATAGTGCGTGACTAATGGAATTGTGAATAGATATTCTAAATTTTTTCAGTGTTCTATCTCAAGTTTTAATTGGAAACTATCAGAACGAGGTAAGCTGAAGTGACTAGGATTTGTTATAAATCATGATTATAACGTGTCGAGAAACATTTAGTTTAATTGGTTATTGCACAGTAGATGAATATATTTAAGCCGAAAATCAGACCTGAGCTGTTTGACGTAAGCATTAAATATTCGTTGTCAAAATTTGTTTCGGAAAATTCCACTTTGGCGTGACTAAAAACCTCATAATGAATGTACCCGTTATTACATTTTATTAAAGAAAATTTAGCATATATAAATTATTGAGGTAATTGTAATATCTGAAACAAAACATTTTAAATAAAATAAAAGTATCAAGTCAACCTAATTATCTATATATATATAACAGTTCCGTGACTAACTGACTGACTGACTGATTGACAGATAACGCACAGACCAAACCGCTGGACCTAAAGGGCTAAAATTTTGCTTGGCCATTCTTCTTATAGTGTAGGGGTGCACCAAGAAAGCTTTTTGAAAAATCCTTCTTAGATTTTTTAAAATTCAATTTTTAAGCTGTTTTCTTAAGTTTGCATTTAAAATAATAATCTGAGGGTTATAAAATTTATATCACGAGAAAGATCATAAAAATTAATTTAAAATGAAATCTTTTTCGAATCTTTACCTCCATTTTCTGATTTTTGATGAATTTTTAAAGATTGATTTTTAGAATTTAATTTATTAAATGCTGATCACCAGATTTCTTTTCTTTTTGTGATACTTAAAATTAAAATACAGTAAAAGATAAAATTTAACCACTAGACTAATTGGGATGGAAGTTTTCTAAGAATTTAATTCAAATTAGTATGTTTTATGGATATTAAACATAAAAATTAATTGCATACATTGACCGTTGTATTTAATTTGAATATTTTCTTCTACATTATTTTGTCTATAAAAATATCCGTTACGATTTTTTTTTACAAATATATATACATATTTTTTTTTGGCATTCATTGCATACATTGACCGCTGTATTTATTATAAATATATATATTTTTGCGTTAATTGCATACATTGACCGTCGTATTTAATTTGAATGTACTCCGTAGCGAAGCTTGGGTATTCAGCTAGTTATTTCATAAACGTAAACTGTTTATGGGCATTGTTATCATAGCTGCTGTGCACTAACCCTATTGGATTCGCTCACCTCAAGTTTTAACCTATAGAGAAAATTTGTCCAAGGATTGCCGACTAGATTTTTTAAAATTGTACTCCGTAATAGAGCAAAAAAAAAATTACACCTTGGGACATTTTCGTTAAAAGAAATGCAAATAACACTTTAAAATTTAAATTATTCGGGGGTATAGTGTATTTTAAATGCTCCTCAATTCCTTTGGTGGCCGAAAATTATAAAATGAATCCTGTTGCAAGGTGCAGAAAAGTTCAGTCGATCTGAAAATACCATTTTTAATTGATTATCAGCATTTATGTAGCTGTAAATAGTAGACGATTTTTTCCATAGGTTAACATTGAGGTGAGCGAGTCGAATAAGGTTAGTACACAGCAGCTTTAAGGAAGTAAAATTAGAACAATTTTTTTCAAAAACTTGCAATGCTTGTTATGTATGTTTGTGTTACAATGTTTGTTACGCATCCAAATGTTTGTTATAAAAATTTCCAGGTCTGATTCTGGAATCAAAAGATTACAAATTTTCTCTCTTTCTCCCTTTTTAATTTCTTTTTTGTTTTTCATGTCTTGTTGTCCAAATAAAATATTTTAGAGATCAACAAGACATTAAAATACCACCATATTTTACCGCCCTGTTTCATACATATTTAATGCTTAGACACTCCACGGATGAAAAAATACCCTCGGACAGATAAATTGGTGGGCAAGTCATCACGCACTTAATAGCGGGGAGGGCGATCAAGTCGTCCAATGTCTGCAATCAAGGGCCTTTCAAAGATGTTTTCAGGAAACTTGTCTGGAGGGTTTTATTACACGATAGATCAATAATTTCTCCCCTTTCTCTCGTCGAAAAGAATATCTGGTAGACTTACTTCCAAGACAGTATAGGAATTCCTTGCCCGAATTCTCAAAAAATATTCGAGGAATTGAATCAAACCGAGACAGTTTATATCGTTAACAACAGAAGCTCGAATTTATTTTCTTCCGATGAAATTACTAAGACCGGAAAGATCATCAGTTGTCCTTCCACAATTTCCATTGTTGTAAAATTAATTTCAATTTTTATGCTTTTATTTTGTCAGTGAACGATGAAGTATTTTATGCATTTGATCTGCAGACCTTTCGAACATCAGCTATTGCTTCCGATGAATTTAATAAGACTGGAAAGATTATCAGTTGTCCTCCCGCAACTTCCACTGTGGTAAAATTAATTTCAATTTTTATGCTTTTATTTTGTCAGTGAACAATGAAGGATTTTATGTATTTGACCTGCAGACCTTTCGACCATAGGCTTTTTCTTCCGATGAATTTACTAAGACCGGAAAGATCATCAATTGTCCTTCCGGAACTTCCATTGTTGTAAAATTAATTTCAATTTTTATGCTTTTATTTTGTCAATGAACGATGAAGGATTTTATGTATTTGATCTGCAGACATTTCGACCATCAGCTATTTCTTCCGATGAATTTACTAAGAGGGAAAAGATCATCAGTTGTCCTTCCGCAACTTCCATTGTTGTAAAATTAATTTCAATTTTTATGCTTTTATTTTGTCAATGAACGATGAAGGATTTTTTGTATTTGATCTGCAGACATTTCGACCATCAGCTATTTCTTCCGATGAATTTACTAAGTCGGAAAAGATCATCAGTTGTCCTTCCGCAACTTCCATTGTTGTAAAATTAATTTCAATTTTTATGCTTTTATTTTGTCAATGAACGATGAAGGATTTTTTGTATTTGATCTGCAGACATTTCGACCATCAGCTATTTCTTCCGATGAATTTACTAAGTCGGAAAAGATCATCAGTTGTCCTTCCGCAACTTCCATTGTTGTAAAATTAATTTCAATTTTTATGCTTTTATTTTGTCAATGAACGATGAAGGATTTTTTGTATTTGATCTGCAGACATTTCGACCATCAGCTATTTCTTCCGATGAATTTACTAAGTCGGAAAAGATCATCAGTTGTCCTTCCGCAACTTCCATTGTTGTAAAATTAATTTCAATTTTTATGCTTTTATTTTGTCAGTGAACAATGAAGGATTTTATGTATTTGCTCTGCATACCTTTATTTAGCTCAGTGGTGCGCAAACTTTTATCGAACGCGACTCATTTTCTTTAAATAAAAAAAATCACTCAACCTCCAATAAAAATTTTTTGGTAGTAACAAAGTAATTTTTTTTTTAATTAGGAAAATTCTATAGAAAAAATGAAGAAAAGAAATAAGAAAAATTTGAAAAGCTATTATAAAAATCGATGAATTGTAGATTATGGGTATATATTTACTTGCATAACGATAAAAAAAAATATCCCGCTTACTTTCTGCACTTGTTTTTGGCAAATCTCATGTGACTAAATATTCATATCTAAATAAGAATATGTATTTGTATTTCTTTTAGGTAAAAATGAACAAAGATTAAAATCTAAAAAGAGTATGATTTTAAAATGGATATTTATAGTAATTTTTTTTAATGAAGCAATTGAATATGATATAAATTTACTTCGAAATATTCAAGACCCCTCCAATCTCTCTGCGACCCACAGTTTGCGCATCGCTGATTTAGCTCATCTAGCCGCTAAACGATGGCAGATCCTTGCACTGCAAATGCATAAATCTGTATTCTGTTTTCTGCATCTCAAAATAGAAATTTTAAAAAAGAGCGCACAGTTTTTGAAATTTTGAAGCTTTGAGTAATTATTTTTTACAGGACATTAAACTACTGATGTCTGGTTTAAAATATTAAAATTATCAACCGAAAAAATTATTTAAAAGATAAAGAATTTTGGTAATCACGAGCTGTGCATTGAAAGATCTTCGTTCAGATGCAGAAAGCAGAATTTAAAAAAATATATACATTTGTCCTTCAGTACTTAGAAAAACTCTCCATAGTTTAACATAGGAATGGACTTTTTCCCCCTCAGGTTTTTTCTAATCACAGATTGGCAAACGCAAATTGTTGAATTCTATTTTAAAAGATCGTTCAGATGCACAAAGCAGAATTTTAAAAATATACATTTGTCCGTCAGTACTTAGAAAAATTCTTCATTACTTACCATAGGGATGGGTTTTTCCTCTCAGATTTTTTCTAATCACAGATTAGCAAACGCAAATATTTTATTCCTATTTTAAAAGATAGTTCAGATGCAGAAACTTGAATTTAAAAAAATACACATTTGTCCTTCAGTACTTAGAAAAATTTCCCATAACTTTACATACGGATGGATTTTTCCTCTCAGAATTTTTCTAATCACAGATTAGCAAACGCAATTTTTTTATTTCTATTTTAAAAGATAGTTCAGATGCAGAAAGCAGAATTTAAAAAAATATACATTTCTCCTTCAGTACTCAGAAATATTTCCCATAACTTAACATAGGGATGGATTTTTCCTCTCAGATTTTTTCTAATCACAGATTAGCAAGCGCAAATTTTTGAAAATTCTATTCTAAATGATCGTTCAGATGCAGGCGGCAGAATTACAAAATACATACATTTGTCCTTCAGTACTTAGAAAAATTCCCCATAACTTAACATAGGAAAGGGTTTTTCCCCCCTCAATTTTTTTTCTAATTACAGATTAGCAAATGCAAATTTTTGAATTCGATTCTAAAAGATCGTTCAGATGTAGAAAGCAGAATTACAAAAATATACATCCTTCAGTACTCGGAAAAATTCCCCATAACTTAACATAGGGATCGATTTTCCCCCTCAGATTTTTTCTAATCACAGATTAGCAAATACAAATTTTTTAATTCTATTTTCTGAATTGGAAAATAGATTTTTTTATTGCGTGCTTTAAAAACTTTTAAATTTTAATTTCCTTTCATTTCAAAAAAACGATTTTAACTTTCTAGTAGTAAGCGTCAGTAATTCCAATGCCCCATAAAAATTAACCACGATAAAATTTAAAATTTGAAAAACTATACATTCTTTATTGAAGTGCCTACTTTCATAAGCATACGAGGAATTCAAAAGTACGCAATCTGTTATGAGAAATATTCATTTAAAGAAAAATTCCGATTTGCTAAACTTGGTAACTTAACAACCGCGATGTCAGCTGATAAACCGCCTTTTAACCAAGAGATGGTATGTTAAAATATGACACTGTGTAGTCATGTTGTTGAAGGATGACAGATCTCCGTGATTTACACGGCAGGTTGAGTATGGATACATAATATGCTTTTTCTATAGTCCCACAGAAGTGGTAAGTAGATGTTATCAACAACCTCCCCCCGACTTCTCGGAAAAAGGGTACGTTATGCCAATTAATCGCCGGAGCCTCGTAAGTCATTAACAAGTCTGTAAAAAAATACACCTACTCGCTTATTTCACTGACAGAACGAGAAGATGCGTGTGCTCCCATATACTTCCGTGATGTAATCAAAACGATCCTAAACTAACTAGGTAATGAACGTTTATGGCCATTGTTCGGTGAGTTGTATGCATAAAGAGGCAACTCCGGATCGATTCCCATTCGATACGCAATTCATTTTTCACCTCAGCGTTCCTGACGGAGTTTCGTGGGGGAAGAAATATCGATCGGGCGCGAGAAAAGTTATACTTCAGTGGCAAATAGTCTTTTATTAAAAGTTGCCTGCCGACGCCTACGAGAGAGTCGAAATTTGGACTTATTTTTGTGGGGGCTGCTTCGAGCTCTGTGGCCCCGTCAGGCGGCGTTCTCCGCGCGGAAAGGTCACGATTTGACAAACTACTCCCCCGGTGGCTAGCGACAGTCGCTGGTTGTGGGTGGAACAATGCATCAGCAACAGGAGACCTTTTAGAGGTGGTGGGTTGCGGATAATTTTTTTTTTTTTTATCGTCTGCACGAAAAATCTGTTTGCGTCAGCACTGTGCCAACAAGTCCGGCAGTTTCGTAATTTACTGAGTTTCAGCGGTACACTGCCCTATATTTCCGATATTGCGATTGCTAAGGAACTTGAAAAAGTATTCGTTACATCGAGGCTATTTATTCTATTAAAGTTCAGAAAAAAAAAAATCGTTTTGAAAAATGCTATCACAAACGTTACATCACTAAACCAATTTTCGATGTTTGATTTGGATTTTTTCTTATTTACTGAATTCTAGTTTGCCTGTTAAATAAAATTCAAAAACTTACACACAAAAGGTTTTGAACTTCAACTGAAAAATGCAACAAATTTTTGATAGAAAAATTTTTTTTTTGATGAAACGCAGATTTTTGTAAAATAAAACAGTTTCTACTATTTTTTTTTGGTTTACATTCCCGTTGTGAATTTTAATAGATACGGAAATCCCACTCCCAAACAAAATGCCACCCATGGAGACGATCATGGAATCCACTTTGGAAAAACCAGAGTAGCGACGAAATTTTGATGACTTCGGCGCCTAAGTCTCACAGCATTCGAAAATTTCGCCTTGCGGAAATGACACCATGGTGATTTATGTCTTTAATATTTACCGACAAATTTGTTGCCAGTTACCAATGTACGTCCTATTTTCACACGGCAAAATATTTTCTTGTACTGACACTAAGCACTCGGAAGCAAGAAAAAAGATCTTAGATTGGAGATTTTTTTTTTCAAAATTGTTGAAAAAAAAATGAACCCTTCCTTTAGGGTTTTTTTCATGTAATTTTGTCACGCAAAGATCGCTTGAGAAATTCGTTCATAATGAAAATTTATGTCGCGTGACATTTTATGTATATATTACAATCTATATTAGTTATAGATTTTCTTTCATTGGAAAAAATTAATACAGTAAAATGAAAGAAATGGGAGATTTAGAGTATTTTGTAATACGTTTCAAGATTTTTTTGGTGCTTTTAACGTAAGATTACGTTCCTCCATAACGATCCTGAGGAAAGGAAAATTTCAGACGCTGAAACCGTCTGTCCGTCCTCGCGAGTTATAATTTTAGCAATCCGCCAAGCCCAGTCTATCGCTTGGACAAGTTAAACAGAAAAGTACCAATATGCGTCAAAATTTTGACATATATATATATATATATATATATATATATATATATATATATATATATATATATATATATATATATATATATATATTATATATATATATATATATGTATATATATATATATATATACATATATATATATATATATATATATATATATATATATATATATATATATATATATATATACATACATATATATATATATATATATATATATATATATATATATATATATATATATATATATATACATATATATATATATATATATATATATATACTTATATATATATATATATACATATATATATATATATATATAGATACATATATACATACAAAAGAGGTAAGCAACAATAAGTAATCCTACGTTAATTACCCGCGGTAGTTTCGTTAGAAGAGACTACCTGAATTTTTTTACACTTTGCTTTAAGTATAGTATGTCTTTCAAAGAATATGCCAGTAGCGTTGCATTAATGTTTTTTTTTTTTTTAATGTAGGATTACGTTTCTCAATAACGGTCCTCCGGAAAGAAAAAAATTCAGAGTCCGTCCTGAGTCGCGAGTTATAATTTTGGCAGCGCGGCAAACCCAGTAGCAGTAAACAGTTAAACAGAAAAGTACCACAATACGTCATAAAAAAAATGAGGTTAGCAACGATAAGTAATTCTACTTTAATAACCCGTGGTAGTTTCATTAGAAGAGACTACCTGAAATATTTTTTTTTCGCAATGAATAGCGCCATAAACTCAGCCAAAGAATACACGCCTGGCTGCGTATTAACATTACTGATTTTTAAAAAAAATTTTCATCAATTTTTTTTTAAATGTAAGTTTACTGTAAAGTTGGTTATACTTTGAATAAGAGTTTCATTTTTAGACACTAATGAAGAAATCTCGATTTAACAGATTCTTCATCTTATCGGATATTTTTGTTAGTCCCAAGCCATTTGTTAGGTTGGGATTCTATTGTATTACCATTTCGTTTAACATTTTATAATCCTTTCATAATAACGTAGAGCGTCACAAACATAAAAATATATACCAAGAATGTAATTACCTAAAACGAAAGCCGCAATTGTGAATAAAATCATTCCCTGAAATTTAATTACAAACAGGCCTCACAATTTTGACCCGAGGGAGACCTCATTTAGACGATGCAAACAAACGCGAGCGGCAAGAGTCTGGATTTGCCTGACGAATGAAGCCATTTCATTCCGTTAAAACTCCGCGTATTCATTTATCCCCTCTGCCAGAAATATCAAGGCTGTTCATTTCCAATTTACTGTTATTCAATTATCCGCAAGCAAAACGTGCTATCATTAAGCACAAACCGCTTTGCATTCTTGCTTTGTGAGCAGCACACATCGCTAATTTATTTCATTTAAATACCTTCTACGTGCAAGTTTTGTATTATGAGATATTCAAGGGTGCGAACAAAGCTATTTGTATCGGTTATCTGTCCTCAATAATTTTTCGAGAAAACCGGACCGGGTATCATTCATACACGGACAAGCGTCGAGTTTTCCTGGCGTTCGTAAGGTCTGCTGCAGACGCCAAAATTTCGTCACGAATGTCACGTTGAGGAAATGCTTTTGGGAAAGAATGGTTTATAATACCTAGGTTCTTGTGAGGGGCGTGGCGACTGAGTGTCAGAAGATGGTTGTTATGCCCACATAGAGGCTCCAGACACATTTGTAATGTCCCAAATCATTAATAACGCGATCTTCAATATCTATTCAACCTAATATGGGGGTGGGGCGCAAGGTAGTTTGCCTCGGGGCTCAGAGGCCTAGACCGGGGTGGGGTGGGGGAATCAGAGAAAGGTGCTATCCCCCGTGTGCAAGTTGAAGGGAACTCAAAGCGCATAGTCACACACCGAATCATGAACAAAAAGATTTCAACGTCTCAAATGGGGGAGAGGTGCAACTTGGAGATTCCCCCCATGGGTGTTCGTTAGCCTTGCGACCCTTGCCTTGTGACCTTTGTTGCACCACTGTGGAAAATTCCAAACGTGTTTAAATTCTCCTTTCCTTTAAGCAACGTTAAAAAAAAAATTAACATGTTTCCTTCCTTTTTTTTTTTATACTAGCTGCAGCTCCTAAATTATTTTAACGATCTCCAACATAACGCTTTCTCATTCTCTTTTTCTGTTTCGTCTCGCATGTTATTTCCCTGGAATTTCCAGTAAGTCACCGCTTGGGCTTTAGAGACTAAACTTGTTCTGAGAGATGCCTGCCTTAGCAATCTATTAAAATAAGACATGGCTAAAACATCCGTGAAAACTGATTCCTTTAATATCCTTTCTCACGCGTGTAAAATAAACGGGGACTAAATTTTTGACGTCTTGCCCTGTAAGTTTAGGAAGAAGTCATGTAATCAATTAGCTGACTCTTAATTTTTTTCGGGGAAAGGGGGAGGAGTAATTTATTAATTTTCTATGCTTTATTACGGCTGATCTGAGTTACGGAATGTTTGCATAGAATCCGACAAGGTCAGCGTTACTCAAACTGACATATTTTAAACCAATCGCAGACTTTAATAGTTTCGAGGCTAATCGTTTGGATGTTTGTTATTGGTTGAATATATTTCAATACGAGTAACACTGACGCTGATGGATGCTATGTGAACAGATCCTTAGTGAAATAAATTTACTAGCTTTAAGATTACGTACATTTATGGAATTATGATATTTTGCTCCTATATATTTTTTTCTTCCGCGTATAAAGTCAGAATTATCTTCGATGATTTTTCAAAATATCGGAAATCTCTTTTGATTGGTTAACCCTAATCTTTAAATCTTACTATGCCTTCTATATTTTCGTATTAAGGCGATTTTCCTTAAGGGGGTCCAGGACACAAAATTCTTCAAATTTTCGGAAAAGGTTTTACTGCATTAAAATATTCTGTGTTTTTTTCCAGTTAAAATGATGTTTAAATCACGTTTCTATCTTAATTAGAACAGGAAATATTAATTTTTTTGTTTGCAACATTCTAATAGCAGCTAATCTTTGTTTAAACTTGTAAATGCGTTTTTCTGCATGATGGGATTTTTCGCCATTTCTCGTCTTTAAATTGTTATAAGTCAAGAACCATTAAAGATAAATTATTCAGTCTTGGAACATGTCTTTTTCAATTATTTACTTTCATTTTGATTCAGAAATTTAAAAAAAAAATATTTACTTTGGAAAATATGATTTTTTAAAAATAAGTTACATAAATTATTTTGAAATTTTTTCTCTAAATATTTTTAAAAAATCAATATTTTAAAAAAACGCTGAATCAAAATTAAAACTTCTATTTTTCTGTTTAATTAAATGATAAAAAATTTTAAATTCGACAAATAATATTTGGAGTTATAACGATTTTAAAGTACCCCACTTTTTTTATTATTTAAAATTTTTTAATTTTTTAAAAACTTTCTGAGAAGTTTTATGATGTGATTTTGTTTACAAATTATACGGTTAACCATCACAAAAAAAAATTCAAAATTTTAACTCAATAAATAAAAAATTGTTTTAAATGTGTCCCGGACTCCATTAAATTTTTGACGTGGTAATTACAACCCATGAAATCACAGGACTCGGGCTCAGGAAAGAGCCAGAAAATTCCATAGCTTAGCAGTTTTATTGGCAAGTATATAAAGGAAGAGAGCATCTCTACGGCGCCTTTTTGCTAGTATCTCTTGGTCACGTACATTCGCGATTGTCTATTCTCTATTCTTCCTCATTGTTCTAAACTCTGGTCTTAAAAAAAAGTGTGGTTTTTATTTAATCCTATGCATTAGTTTGTGCCTCAACTAAATTTATACTGACTTCGCTATAATTTGGAAGCGTTGAATATAAATATACAACTATATTTCTTTCACTAAACAGTAATATTTATTTCATTAACAGCACTATTTCCTTTACTAAAAGTGCCCATATTAATTTTTAACTTTCTCGTTTTATGAAATCTTCGATATAAATCAGTGGTTCGGCATCACTTATAAAAAAGTTTTATATCCGATGGCTATCAGGTGTTGAATTGAAATTTCTTAAACTTTTAACAAAATTATTTTATTATTAGAATATGATAAATAAGAATGTGAGTACGTTAATCCTGTATCCATTTCGCCTGAGGGATATTCTATACCCCCATACCCCACTGAAGGGCTTCTCCCCTCAAGTCGGTGGTGGGTGGGGGTGGCCGCAGACTTCTACGGGTTGGGAACCACTATATAAATTGTGCAGTGTGCTAACCAAAAATTTAAACAATATTGCCATCAGAATTCTGATCGTCATTAACATAGGGGTGGTTTAAGAGTGCGTAGTTAGTTCTATTCAGTTTGTTTGTTTCTTAAATTTATGAATTTGGTGTGCAAACTGAGGGTCTCGACACACAACTATATAGTGAAAAAAAATTGGAGGGGTCGTGGATAATTTGAAGTAAATTTATCTAAAAGAAATACAATTGCATATTAATACTAGCTAAAAACCCGTACTTCGCTACGGAGTACATTCAAATTAAATACAACAGTCAATGTATGAAATTAAGGCCACAAATATATATATATATATATATATATATATAATTAATAAATACAACGATCAATGTATGCAATTGGTGTAAAAAAAAAATATATATATATTTATATAAAAAATCGTAATGGGTATTTTTATAGACAAAATAATGTAGAAGAAAATATTCAAATTAAATCTAATAGAAAATACTAAAGAATATAGTACAGTTTGAGGAACGTTTCTTGTACTGTATTTTAATATTTTTTTGGGTAATGTCCAATCGTCTGCCGTATTAACAAGAAAAAAAATATTTTGTGTCTATTTCGTTGTTATGCACGTGACGCAAAATTAGTTTAAAGTATCACAAAAAGAAAAGAAACCACGTGATCAGCATTTAATAAATTAAATTATGAAAATTAATCTTCAAAAATTCACCAAAAATCAGATAATGGAGATAAAGATTCGAAAAGGATTTCATTTTAAAAGGAATTTTATGATCTTTCTCGTGATATAAATTTTATAACCCTCGGATTATTATTTTAAATGAAAACTTTAAAGAATATTACAAAAACAGCTTAAAAATTTTATATAAAAAATCTAAGAAGGATTTTTCAAAAATCTCTCTTAGTGCACCCCTACACTATAAGAAGAATCACCATGCAAAATTTCAGCCCTTTAGGTCCAGCGGTTTGGTCTGTGCGCTAAATGTCAGTCAGTCAGTCAGTTACGGAACTGTGTTTTATATATAGAGATTTAAGTATGAAGTTTTATTCACATGAGATTTGCAAAAGTCAAATGCAGAAGGCAAACAAGACATTTTTATTTCTGTTATGCAAAGTAAATATACACCCGGGCTCGAGGTAGCCTAGTTGTAACGCCTCGACTTTCGGTGGTGGTGGGAGGGGGGGGGGGTTCGGATCGAATCCCGATACGCGCTATTAAATACTTCCGTGTCTAGGCTGGATATGGACACGTTAAATCCGTAGAACGGAAATTGTCTTAATGAGGTCAGAGAGGGTGGGAGGGGGTACGATCCCCCAGGTCGAGGCTGTCGAGGGATTTTTTATTTAAAAAGGGAGGGTCGCTGTCGGAAAAAGTTTGCGCACCACTGATCTAAGTTATAGATTTTAGAATTTCAGTTCTGAAACCCTCGATCGGCTCTTAAAAAGTGAATTCTTTTTTTTTTTTTACATTGGGAGGATGACTGAACCAAGGCCGCAAACATCGTAAATTTGACCTTCTCTATCTGCCACAATCGTCAATCAATGTCTCGATTCAAATGCTAATTCGTCACTCGTTGAAATTATACATGGACTCGGTTGCAACTGAACCAGCTCTCTCCTTTGGAAAACACTGGCATTTGCGACGGCTGAAAATATTACTTGATTAGAGCTGTTATTGTTATCGAGTGAATAGCTGTTCCAGAAGATAACAAACAATGGGAGAATGTGCTGCACGATAACCATCGATATCTTCGAGTACCGTAAGGTATCCCCTTTGTGATAAGAAAGCAGTGGTTGGTTTTTGTCTTGGTTCTTGACTTTCTTTTCTTTTACCTGGCATACGTTTTCGGTTTCACGGTTCATTGAGGGACATTTTATGTCGCCGGTATGTGGAGGAAAAGTACCGCTTTGTGAAGCATTAGCCCAGCCTTTTGTCTTGCACGGAATAGTAGATAATTATGTTCGCGTTTTTGGAAAAATTTGTTGGTTAAATTTTTATTTTACTATTGAAACGAAGATCTCGAGTGCATTTTGCTGAGCTACTTTTAATTTCTATTTGCTTAAAAAGAGAAAATTTTCTGTTTGATGAAATCAGGAAAACAAAACAAAATACCTGAAAACCTAGATTGAATTTTCACTGTCGGAACTTTTTTCAGTGACTGTTTTCTTGGATAATTTTTGCATCGTTTATAATATAAATTTACACTTAAAACCCCAGAGGAATGTACTTAAATTCATTATAGATATATTAGTGTATGCGTAATGAATAGATGTTTAGAACTACCCAGTAAATCGTCACTGACCTCCACATCACAAAGTGAATTAAAAGTAGGGATAAGAATTGCATTCGACTTTCGATAGGAGATTTTATGTAGAGTTAAAATAAAGATCAGTCTATGGTTCGATGCCCGTCGCTGAAAAATACACCGCCGTGTTCACTAATGGTGGCCGGGGCACGTAGAATATATCGTGGCTGCAATGTCCTCCAAGTTAATTTTTTTTTCTGGAGGTGCGGGGTCAAGTGTTTCGGTCTCGTCACTTGACTCGGTTCAAATTTACTGGACCGGCCCATAGGGGTTTAATGCTGGTCCACCTTTACGGTGCTACCAGAAAAGCGGCCAGCAAAACTGCGGTGTCATATGGCGGTAAGGATAATGTCCAAGAAACCGTCTGCCGCATTGGGGAAAAAGAAATAAATAAAGCTCGGCACTGTCCTGTTTTATAAATACCATTTTACTGATATTTAAATGCCATACAAATGTGGCATCAAAAACTTTTCGTTTAGAGCGACGAAAACAAAGGATACGCGTAATTTAACTATATTATAAGTGTCTATTTCATAAATTAACCTAAAACGGCCCTTAATTACGTTTCTGTTACATATTGTACCCCTTGCTAAGTGTTTTCTTAGAATGGTAATGGCATCCCTTCGTCCTCATCACTCGTTGAGTGAGTATATAAGTCCACCTTCATTGTTGATTCTCTGACTTTATAAAACTAATTGCTGCCAGAACAGTTTATTGTTGCTGCCTGTTCTAGTCTTTTCGGGTCAGTTAAATTTCGTCATCAGCATCAAGAGTTAAAGGTAGGAAAGGTTGTGCGGAGGCATGAGATGTTCGCAGATTTTCCACTTTAGCAGAGGTCCATTGTCCATCACCCTTGAAAATGTACAGTGCTTATGTAAATGTAAAGTGCTTATGTAAGAGAAGTAGGGATGCTACATCGATGTCGATGTTTTCGAAACATCGATGTTTTGATAAAAACATCGATGTTTTAAACATCGATTTATTGAACCCGATGTTTTTTTAACATCGATGTTTTGTGCTCGATGTTTTACGTTGTCTCGATGTTTTTTTTAATGAAAAAGTACCGTAATAAAAAATTTACCACGTAGCATAATTTTCACACTCAGTAAATGTAAGTCTGAATTCTGAAAAGGACGAATACAAAAGGGGGAATGATTCCTTAGCAAACAGACAAATGGCAATTAACAACCAATGAACCAATCAGAGCACTTGGAATGTTCCTGACACTCCAGAACCTTCCATGGGGTTTTATTTTACAAATAGTATATACACGAGTGCATCCATTTAAGTTTTTGTTTTGTTCTGGTTTTATATAAGTTGATGTTAATATTATTAGTAAGATGCCTCCCAAAAGTACCGTTTGGAAATATTTTTACAAAACCACTGAAAAATGGGCAAAATGCAATATTTGCCTTAAGTCCCTCAAAACTTCTGGCAATACCACGAATTTATCTGGACATTTGAAGGCAAAACATGGCGGCATTTACAACGAGAATTTTGAGTCATCAATGTAGCCCAAAGCAACCAAGTTTTTGTCATTTGTTCCTGCCCAATCAGAGAGTAAAATTAAATCCCCCACTCCCCCCCACGACTAACGGAAGTAACATTAATGTTAGAGATTACTAAACCAGTTTTAAAAAATGGATGTTATAAAACATCGATGTTTAAAAACATCGATGGTTTTTGGGCGATGTTTTATTAGCATCGATGTTTTAATATTGAATATCGATGTTTCAAAACATCGATGTTTTGTTATCGATGTCGCATCACTAAAGAGAAGTATGCTCTAGCAGCACCTCCTAAAGAACGTTTAGGAGGTGTTGGCTCTAGTCGATGTTAACTATGATCTGATGCCTGCGGTCCGTCAAATAATAGTGAGGGGTCAGCAGGAGATGAAGTCCATCCTAAACGAGAGTCTTTCAAACGCTTTTTTTCGCGGATCTATTTAGTTTAAAGCATTTGTCGTGCAATAAAACATTTGGCAATTTCCGATCAGGATCAGTTTAAAGACCTATGGCGTAATGGCTGATTAAAAACTGATTTCAAACAAAATAGTTCCCATGGTTTTTCCCTATCATCAAGAAAAGTTTTTCCGGAGTTATCAGGAAGAGCTCTATATATAGTGTTTGTTCACTTCCCCAACAGGCAACTTACTTGTGTGAGAGGGTTGCTGTACATAAAAAATCAGTACGTGGACCGTTTAAAAGTGGTAAATGACTTGCGATTCAAGATCTGAAAACTTAACTTAACATGTCTAATGTTGTGTTAGAAAAGTAACGCCTCATGCAAATCTTCGAGAAAAAAGTAAAAAAGACTATAAGCTTATATTCGTTTACAATAACTTTTTAACGATAAACTTGGATAACATGCGAAACGGCTGTATTGAGATCGTAAATTAAAGTGCAATATTTATAAGATTATGAATACATAAATGATTTTCCCCGAAATAAAAATCGTTTTTTTTATTGCTGATAATTACGAAAAACCGTGGTAAATACGAAGCCTGACAAAATATTTCTTCAAGTTCATCAGCTTACGAAGTTCTGGATGTACAGCACTAAATGATAGTATAAGTACACTCTCACAGTCATAAGTTTATATGTCTTAGTGGATATTGCGAATATCTTTATCCTCTATCGTTCTCTAAATATCCAAAACTGTTTAAATAACCAACCCTAGAGTCAACAAAAAGGAGCATTCAGAATTAACTTGACCGCATTTGTCTACGTTCATTTCCGACGACTTTCTCCCATACACGTATGGTTACCCTTATGCCACGAAACAGGAAGCTGGAGCTCTTTTTACGCGTCGAATTGCTTAATAACCAATCAACTGCTACATTTTCCGCTCTCCGCTTGCATTCTATAAAGAAAGATGTGCGGAAATTTTAATTTTTGCGCTGTTTTCCATTATCCGAATAGCATGCGATTTCGCTTGCGTGGCCGAAGTTTGACCAGCATTAGTCTCTTTGTCTCATCAAGTTTATAAGTCGATGTATCCTTTGCCTCAAATGATTATAGCTTATGTATGACAAGACATTTTTGGGAATAGTTTTCACCAGTGCTAACACTGTTAGGAAACTTCGTATTTGACTTAATTTAAGGTGTCTCATTCCCGTCATTATTTCGTAAACTGACGAATATTATTGAAGTCGAAAGGCTTACCTCTGCCGAGGTCGGTGACGTCATTTTCGATATCGACAGCTGAATTGAAAATGACGTCATAATTTATGTTACTTGTATTTGAATCTTTTGTCTATTTAACTGTGGTTTATACTATGATATATGCACACATGAGTATGTGTATTTAACTGTAATTCAAACTGTGTAATCTGCAAATGTGAGTATGTGTGTGTATATATAGTTCAAATCTAGTTGTAAAGAGCGGTTCGTTCTGTTTCGCTATAGCAAGATGCTTCAATAATATACTAAGTGTTTTTAAGTAAACTTTTAAGTTGCGTTTTTAATCATAGTCCTTATTTCTCTGCTGATGACACACTCTGTTTATGAAAGATAGGAAATTCAAGTGTAATTTCTATCACAAATACGTTATGTGGATTAACGGAGAACATTTTTGATCGGGACCAACTGCAAAGACCAAGTCTTCGTTTCTCTTTACAGGAAGCCTTTTAGGCTTCGCCGATCTATATTTTGAGCGGTAGTGTAAGCATAGTAATATGAACTTACACATCTCTATATTTCTTTGTCTCAGAGACGCATGCGGATGCATACATACGGAGTCATAAGGCATATATTTGGAAACTGCAAATATTTATCTAGGAGAAGCACAATAAAGAATGGGAAATACTCCACTAAATAAGTGCAGTTAGAGAGTACTTGTAATTTTGAAGGAGCGCAAACAATAGGAAATTTAAAATAAATTAATTCCCACAACACATTTTCTTCAGTTATGAGTAGCTTAAATTGTACTTTCATTTCCCAAGTTCACATCTCAGCACCAGCTTAATCTTTATCAATGATAAAATGAAACAGAGATATAAACTGTTATCAAACCGCGAGATAAGCGTCTTATCGTATATGCGTCATGATGCGACTATGAGCACGTAAAAACATCTCAAACTACGCAAGGAATTTGATTTTCCAGATTCGGAGTCTAATTCAATCAATTTGTCTACGCACGAAGCTCTGTTTCGTACACTCATGGACAAAAAAATTAGCGCACCAAGAAGGAGTCGTCAAAATGAAACGAAATTTTACATACGTAATGACTACTTTGATATAAGTAAATGATAAGAAAATCAAAGAAAAAGGATAATTTATTTCAGAGAAAAAGGCAAAAGAACGGAGGAGTTAATACTCCGTTGGACACCCTCTAGCGCGAATGCACGATGCGATACGATCGGGCATTGAGTCATACAAGTTCTGTATGATGTCTTGAGACATTTCGTTCCATATTTGCTGTAACTTTGCCTCTAGTTCGTTCAAACTCGTGGGATGCCCAACTCGTCATCCCAAATGATCCCAGATATGCTCGATTGGAGACAAATCTGGGGATCGGGCAGGCCAAGGAAGGGTAGTAACAGTGCGGAGACAGTCTTGTGACACCCTTGCCGTATGAGGCCGAGCATTGTCTTGTTGAAAAATGGCTCCTGGGAGCCGTTGCATGAGTGGCAACACATGTGGCTGCAAGATTTCATGAACATACCGCTGGGCTGTCATGGTGCCACGAAACAATACTAGGGGTGACCGTGTATTGTAGGCAATGGCACCCCATACCATCACACCAACTGTGGAAGCGATGTGTCGCTGTACAGCAAAGGCAGGATTGAAGCGTTCACCACGGGCTCTCCACACACGAACACGATTGTCATCACTGCTGAGATTGAATCTGGATTCGTCGCTAAAGACGACCTGGTTCCATTCCGCTGCAGTCCAGTTTCCTCGTGCGCGGCAAAACTCCAAACGGAGGCGTCGATGGGTGGGCGTCAAGGGCAGCACACGTAATGGGCGCCGCGATACCAACTGTCCTTCAGCCAGGCTCCTTCGTATGGTTCGAGAAGACACAGAGGCCCCTAATGAAGGTGCTACCTGTGCCTGGATGGCGGCCGATGAAGCAGTTGGCTGTACGCGTGTATTTCTTACTATTTGGCGGTCTTCTCGACGACTGGTCTGTCGAGGGCGTCCTGAGCCTGGTCTTCGTGTACATGACATCTATCGGGTCCACTGGTCTCAACACCTCCTCACAACACAATCAGAGCGGCCTAATTGACGAGTAACTCGCCTAGCTGACCACCCAGCTTTCATCATCCCGACGATTCTCCCCCTCTCAAACTGCGACAACTGCTTATATTGTCTTCGAACACGGCGTAATGGCATGTCTATCTCAGCTCTTCCTTTGTAAATGATTCAGCACACTCAAACAAGCTTTGGTTACCTGTTTTATACTCCACAGAGTACGATGTTCAACGCCCTCTACCGGCTATACGTAATGCGCAATCACGCTGCATTTCTAATCATTTGCATATCTCCCCGACATGTACCTTCATTGCAAGTTTCGTTACGATCCCGCAATTATTTCTTGGTGCGCTAATTTTTTTGTCCATGAGTGTATCTTGAAATGTCATTCAGGTTTAAAAGTTTTTCCTTGGTGAATCGATAAATTTCATTTGGATACTAACCATATTAATCCAAGATTTCTTGAAAGGGTATGGTTTAAGGAGCGCAACAAGGTTATAGCCCCTGAATCTGGTGAGCGCAATCGAAGAAATTTTAGCTGGATCAATAATATTTTACAGATCGATAAATATTTTCGAGTCCTTCTAATAATTCCTAAACTTACATGTCAGTGTTTCATTCGACCGTAAGTAAATGATTAAAGAAATGAGAGTAATTACAGGGTAATAATAAGAATAAATTTATTAAAATAAATAATTAAGGCATTTAAGAGTATAAAAATGAAATTGCATTGGACTCCCAATTATACTCGCTAATTATTGCACGGGTCACTACAGAGTGCTGACCCGTGCATTTCCTGATTAAAACGGTGTTAAATCATAAAAATTACAAAAGAGATAGGTTTCTAGAATTTTCGTCTGTGAAAAGAATGTTATGTTTCTTTATTTGTGATCCACGTGTAAATTCTTTCTGACTAATGATGTATCATTTAACCTTCTTTATTCCAATGGTACGGATAATTAGCTTATGGATAATCGGTAGGGATACGTAATTTTCGTATTTACGAAATAGATGCGAATAAACCCGAAATTTGCCGATATATGAGCGAATATATGCGAAAATTATTTTTTTACTGCTTTTCAGCGAAAACTCGGCGATAAACGACTTTATAAGCGAAATTGTGTAATAATAGTAATAGTTTATTAACATAATCGCTTAACTAAGACCATCCACGGTCTTTACCTAAGAGATCTCACGCCCCTTCGGATTTGCTCTGAATTTCCCCCGGACAATTTGTCTGTACCGGAGTCATCAATGTATACAACCATTTTCCCAGAGAGCTACTTACAGTAACAAGAGACTTCTGTTGATTTTATACACATTTTAATTGCAACGAAATGCTGCTACCTTTACTTTGCAAAGGCTGCTATACAAAACCTCTATAGTCCCATTAACAGCGTAGATTCTGAGAGATATTTTAGTATGCACAACATAATAATTAATGACGGAAGGCAAAGATTTAAAGAAGAGAATGGGGAGACTACTATAATGTTAGCTTTTAACTAAGAATTTTGATACCTACCTATCCAAGTAAGTAAAATTGTGATTTTTTAATAAATGCGAAATTTTTGAATTTATATATATATTTGCGAATAAATGCAAAATTTTAAATATTGTTTTTTTAGGGGGGGGGGGGGGGCAATTTCGATATTTTTTATGCGAAATTTATGTACCCCTAATAATCGGGAGTTCAATCTACAAACAATGACCAAGGATATAATTTATGCACTATTGATAGGTATACGTTATTGTTACAGATTTTGCAAAATTCCTATTTTAAATATAAATAAAATTCTATCGTGATTGAAAATACTGAATCTATTAATTATACGCATTAAAGAGACCAAAGTTTTTCATTCACGTATTTTGAAAAGCCCAGGATCCGGGACTTCCATGTTTCTAGACTTGCTATCCGGTTGCACAACCGGTAAACCCTCTATGAATCTAAAAAATTATATAAATATTTTGCATTAATTTTGAAGTTCATCGAAACAATCCCTATTTTCAAAGAGCCTTCAAATTGAGGATAAAAAAATCAAACAAGGAAGAAATTCCGTAAGCTAAGGCTTCAAAACAGTTTGCAACAAAAACTAAGTCAATGACAGATGTCTTTATGCAACTTGAAGCGTTTTATCACCGATGTCTGACGCGTTTCAAAGAGGTATCGGGTTCTTCCTTACTTCAAGAAATACCGGTATTCTGGACGGTGATACGATGAAAGGACGTTTGGTTTATCTCATTAGGTTTAAGTATTAGAATGCAAAAGGCGTCGGCAGAAAGAAAAAGATTCGATCTGTACGTAGCATTTCGAAACTACAACCAGGAACGACGAACGCGAAAAACCCTGCTAGTTGAGAGTCGAATGAATTAAAACTAGTAGAGCGAAATAATCGTGTTACTTTTTTTGTCTTTTATTTCAGCACAATGAATCTCAAGATTAAACAAACATTTCACGTATGAATGGGTAAAATAAAAAAATAAACATGTCTTGTCGTCAAAGATGTATCTTAGTATTCTTGGCGAGAATTATCACCGCCAAAGCCAGGCATAATTCTACTGAATATGGGTAATGACTTACAGGCATTCAAAATGAGAATTTCTCACACCACCAGGGTGTCTCGATTCCATAAAGCTTCGTTGGCAAGTTGGCGGATCCGTGGTTTCGAGAGTTAGACGTTGCTGTCGATCTCAATAGAAACGCTCCATCGCAGGAAAGAACAAATAATGGACCTCCTTTAGGCAAGCGTATGACCAAAATAAAAGAAGTCAATAAAAAATAATTCAGCATCGTTGGCAAACACAAAAACACACACACACACACAGATATATATATATATATATATATATATATATATATATATATATATATATATATATATATATATATATATATATACATACATACGTACAATTGAATCATTAGCCAGTGGACGTAACACTGTGAATGAGTAGCAATTAAAAACAATTATCTTCTTTAGTAGCCACTACATAAGTGAAAACAGGTTGTTTCTGAAGAGTTACTACAAGTAATATCTCTATGGAAATACACCAGTGATTCTCAACCCTTTTATGTCTAGGGCCTCTTTGGATGACCTTCAAACCCTACGACCACCCCAAAACCTAAAAAACGCAAGTAACGTTATTAAAATACATTCTGCACATATTTTTTTCAAACCATTCGTGCCCTCCCCCTGAATATTACAAACGCTTCCTCAGGGTGTGTGGCCACCACCCCCTATATCGGATCCGATATAGGGGGTGTTGGTGTGCCCCCCTTAGGTTGAGAACCATTGCTATACACTGTACTGCTTGAAAACAAAAATAAAAATAAATTGGAGGCGAAATCCTTCACTGTTTTTAGCACACGTGGAAAAATTGAACTCCTAGTCATTGCCACTCCTGACGAATAAAATATTGAAACAGTACAAGGAGCCATATGTATTAATAAATGAGATTTGTCTCATTTATTTTCACTCATCAATTTTTACTCATCTACAAAGTCTATTAATTGGTCAATGTTACATTTATATCTTCTACATGGATTCAGTTCATGATATTTTCGCTTGAGACTATTAGTTTTTGATTTTTTTTTTCACACCCATCTCACACTTGTCTGTTTCTATATATAAATGGCCAGCATTCTGTATCTTCGATCAAAAAAAAAAAAAAAAAAGGCGTACACACGTGCGACGGCAAGAAAAGTTTAATATGTTTACAGTGTTGACTTTACATACAAAATCCATAATTTACAACGGGAATTTCTTATCATGGGAAAGTGTGTTACTAGACTAAAATGAAAGGAAAAAAATCAATAACTGTATCTAAAACGTTTTTATGATACAATAACTCAGTTATTGTGTGCTTTCCAAATTGCCCTTCTGAAAGTCAGAATATTTAATTCATCTCCGAAACGATTGGTAAAAATAGAATAACTAAACGCAGGTGGTATTAAAAATAGCTAAATCGTGAAGAAATGTCAAAGAAAAATGTCACCGACTTCGACAGCAAAAGTTCAACATTGTTTTCAGCCTACTCGCAGCTTGTTTCTCTCAGCTTGGAAATTAAGAAAAAAATGTCTAATAATAACTTCCCTAAAAGCTTTCTGGTTTTTCATGAGTGTATAGTAATGGTTCTCAATGCGGAAGTTAAATTTTAAACTTATATTTCCAAAAAGGGAGAAAAAGCTAAATTGAGATAAAGGGAAAAATGAAATAGGGGAATGTAGAAACGTTGATTTTAAAGTGTAAAATTCAGTGAAAGAGCTGTAAACGTAGTGAAAGTTTAATGCAAGATAAAAAAAAAAAGTTGTCGTGATGGGTTTACTTAAATGCGGTAAATTTCAATTAATAAGTTTTCCCTGTCTAAACACTTAAGTTTATTAGATTCTGTTGTTGAACTTAAGTCATAATTCAGCCATTCATTAATAAATGAATTCAGCCTTTTAACCAAATGCTGAGTATTTTTTCCCTTGATTTTGGAATTTTAGGCTTTTCAGAATATAATTGTACTCTGTTAGTGAATTAAATTCTGTAAAAAGGATTTTTTTTTTAAGTGTATAATCTAAATATTTTTATTCTATTGATAGAAGAGAATGAAAATGTTTAGAAAATATCAGTGATGTCATACCTTGTCGTAGGATAATTTTAGGCTTTTCAGCCTAAAGACAAAAAAAAATTACTTGAGTATTAATGCATCAAATTCTAAAAAAAAAAACACGCTGATGTTTTTAAAAAAAATAAAACACATCATTTTTTTTCTTCTAAAACCATTAAAAGTGCAGATTTAAAATATACGTAAATGTCACACGTATAGGAATAATCAGTAATATCACAAAGGGGCAATATCTTAACCACAGAACTACCAAACCACGGACCACTAGCATGATGTTGAAGACCTCACAAGATTAAAAATTTTGCAATTCTACGAGGAATATAAGCTCCTTATTCTCTTAAAAAAAGTGCTCTCAGAAATATTTTAATTTCATGAATGACTGACTCATTGAAAATTGATATCGTCTTCATAGAAGCGTCCTCGAGTTTTTAAAGTTTCGAAAACCTTACATCTACAGAAATAAGACCTGGACAAGAAAGACATCCTATTCAGTTACCAGATGTTCATCACTTATTAATGAAGCACACATTCCCGAAAGATTATTCATAATACAATGACAGCGGTACACGTCATGTTTGGCACGACATAGTGCTACGACGAATTTCGCCTAAAAAATATTAAAATAAAAATATGTATACATATCAAAGTAGAGGACTATTGAGAACTTAAGAAACCTAGAATTGTGAGCCTTAAAATAAAAAAATTAATGCTTAATTTCCCTGACAATCAACATTATAAGTCTACATCATGTGGAGTAAATGGGCGTTGCATAAGGATCTTTCTACGGATAGGCTGACGGCTCAGTATGGAGTATTCGAGTCGGGTGTTTATATGGCTTGGAAAGAAGACCAGCTAGCAGAATGTTAAAAGTTTAACAAATTTTAACACACTTTTTTTCATTTACTATAATACTGTTTCTTCACAAAACCCCAAGGTGGTACTTAGAGCATTGAGACCTGAGCACTCATGGTTTCCTGTGAATGATGAAACTATGTTTCTATTGAATGATTTATAGTAAATGTTCCGTTTTATATATACGTAATAATAATTTACACTGTGATCTATTATGTCTCATCTTGTGTTCTGGTTTTGGCAACACAGGATTTGACACACGTGTGCCATGAGTGTGCACTTATCAGAGTGTCCTTGACTACTGTAATCTGATCGTTTATTGCCATGGAATGAGTTAGTTACTATGTGAAAAAGAGCAGTTAGCGCTAGGATGTCGAACAGTTTAGAACTGTTTCTTCCCTGCTAGGGGAATGTATATTTTATATATAGCTTCATGTCAGTTTAATATTCTAAATGTATTAATAAATCTTTAAGATAAGTACTTAATTGAGTGAAGTATTTTATGCCGTGATATATATATATATATATATATATATACACACCGGGTGGTTATAATTAAACTTCCCCTATAAACGGCATCCTACAGCGCAAACGGGTGAACGGAATGCAGAGAAATTTTGTATATGGGCTATGCACGAGATACGCTCACGGAATTTCGAAGAAAAAAAAATTTAGTTCCAAAATGTCCACCAGAGGACGCCTTTTCGGGAAAAACATGAAATTTAACACAATAAACGACCAAAACGGAATACAGAAACAATATTAACATTTATTGACTAGTTTCTGATCACCTTGTCATCGAACCACATTAAGTTAAGGTAAGGGAGAAACAAAAACAGTTCAGTTTGCAGAAACAAGAACAGATTAGGACGAAATTGCACAAGAGGAGCAGTTGTTAATCGTGTCCAGGACGATGTAGGGAAAGCTGCTCCACGTGACCACCTTCATTCACCTGCAAAATTTCAAGTCGATGGACAGTGTGTTCAACTGCAGACAATAACTGATCAGTTGTGAGGCTTCGCACATGAAGCGTTATGGAGTTAAGTCATTCAACGTCGCAACACCTCCACGATACACCAGACTTTTTAAATAGCCCCATAACCCTATACATCGTCCTGGACACGATTAACAACTGTTCCTCTTGCGCAATTTCGTCCTAATCTGTTCTTGTTCCTGCAAACTGAACTGTTTTTGTTTCTCCCTTACCTTTACTTAATGTGGTTCTATGACAAAGTGATCAAAAACTAATCAACAAATGTTAATATTGTTTCTGTATTCCGTTTTGGTCGTTTATTGTGTTAAATTTCCTGTTTTTCCCGAAAAGCCGGCCTCTGGTGGACATTTTGGAACTAAATTTTTTTTTTTTCGCCGTGTTCACTAATGGTGGCCGGGGCACGTAAAATAGGTCGTGGCTACAATGTCCTCCAAGTTCTCAAATTTACCTCTGGAGGTGGGGGGTCATGTGTTCCGGTCTCGTCACTTGACTCAGTTCAAAATTACGGAACCGGTCATTTAGCCAAGTCGGACTCCGACCCTTGGGGTGCTAACTGAAAACAGGAGCCGCCCCTTTCAGCCCAATAGCCTATTAGGACCTGGTGAATGGAACCTCCAACCAGGGGGCATTACCAACTACAACAACCAACACACACACACATATATATATGTGTGTGTGTGTGTGTGTGTGTATCTTCTTCAAATAACTAGTCTCCTAAATTTGAGTTTAAGAGTTTTATTTCAAAGGATTGAGCAAGAAAATGCATGAGAGTATAAATCGCAACAGCTCGGCTTGTACCAACAAAGAGCAGGCAGGTGAATTAAATACAAAGTTAAGAGTTGATATTGAGAAATCCTATTTCTGAGAAGTTATTGACTTTTGAGTTTAAATTTTTGAGTTCTTCTTCCTATGTAACAAATATATCGACGTTAGGGCAAGTCTACACACGCACTCGCCACGTGCTAATTACGAATCCATGAAACCAAACTTTCATAACCGCATTTTCAGTCATGGGCGGAGCTGGTAAGTTTCGACTCCGAGGTAGACGGCGCTTTTCCCCAAGAGTGAATTAACATATTAATGACCCGCATTCCTCACGATGTTAATATAATAGTTTAATAAAGGGGATTTTCAAAAAACCATGAATGTCAACACATTTTTCCCTCTGCTTTATTTTTTCTCGCCAACGCAAAACAAAAACGTGATGATGTTGAAGAATTCCTTGCATGAGACAAGGCGAGAATCGTCGGCGAGGATGAGATAAGAGAATCGTACTGAATGTTTTCTTTTTCTTTACATGCTGAGCAATCCGATCGTCTGGGATTTAAGGAAAATAATCAAATATTTCATCTGGGGGCGATTTCGGGTATAGTCACGTTACCGTTTTCTTTTTTGATATGCCATTCAATAACGATTTTTTTAAAACAAATAATTTGTATAAAGCGATTTTAAATATAATTTTTTAAACAAAAAAATGGAAAAAAACTTTTAGATGTAGTGAATAAATCCTGGGGCTGCAATTGCTCAGTGTGCATGTCTGGACAGATTGAGTCCGGAAGGGGTTTAAAAGGAGTTTGATAAAAACATAACGGCCACTGACGTTCATTGTAAAGTCCTTTATAAAAAGGATTTAGATCTGTTGCTAATCTATATATATAAAACAGTTCCGTAACTGACTGACTGACTGACAGATAATGCACAGACCAAACCGCTGGACATAAAAGGCTGAAATTTTGCATGGCGATTCTTCTTATAGTGTAGGGGTACACTAAGAAAGATTTTTGAAAAATTTTTAGATTTTGAAATTAAATTTTTAAGCTGTTTTTGTAACCTTTTTTTAAGTTTGCATTTAAAATAATAATCTGAGGGTTATAGAATTTATATCACGAGAAAGATCGTAAAAATTCCTTTAAAATGATATCTTTTTCGAATCTTCACCTCCATTTTCTGATTTTTGGTGAATTTTTAAAGATTAATTTTTAGAATTTAATTTATTAAATGCTGATCACGTGGTTTATTTTTCTTTTGTGATACTTTAACCCTTCAGCGGGCGCGCCAATTTTTGGAACACCAGCAGGCGCGTGTAGCACAAAGTGCAACGTATCTTTCAACCTTGATTATTCATTTTGTAATAAACTTTTTTTTCAAACTGAAAATAGAAATTCTACGTTTTATGACAAGATATAAAATGTTGATAATATTGAGATATATTTATAATTAAAGGCCAAAGAATGCAGATACAATCGCCTTATTTCAAAACTGTCCGGTTTATTGGATCTAAGGACAACTTGCGAATCGATTCCTATTATGTACAAAAACCTAAAAAACAATGAGATTGTCCATCTTCATGATATGCGGGATACCGTGTAATAGCTGCACATGTGATCTACTACATCAACTCCTAATGTTGTCGTATTGTAATCCATTATAATTGCTGGTTTACCACGGTTAAATCGCGACTAACAATGAATGGAAATTAATACAAGGGTCAAAAAATCAGACCTGCATTAGAAAGGGTGTAGCTATAAATATAAACCACTTAGAAATTCAAACCTTACTTGTAAAAACAAACCATTCAAAATTACGAAAACTTTGTACGCGGGCACGCCCGCTGAAGGGTTAAATTAATTTTGCGTCACGTGCATAACTACGAAATAAATTGACAAAAAAATATTAAAATACGGTAAAAGATAAAATTTAACCACTAGACTAATTGAGATGGAAGTTTTTTAAGAATTTAATTCAAATTAGTATGTTTTATGGATATTAAACATACAAATTAATTGCATACATTGACCGTTGTATTTAATTTGAATATTTTCTTCTACATTATTTTATCTATAAAAATATCCGTTATGATATATATATATACATATATATATTTATGGCATTAATTGCATACATTGACCGTTGTATTTAATTTGAATGTACTCCGTAGCAAAGCACGGGTATTCAGCTAGTTTTAAAATAAACTTCACTAAGTTGAAATATACGTTATATTGGTTACACTTTTTGCAACTCATTTTTTAAAAAAGTATTTTCTGTGAGACGGCCAAAACTTGTGATGTGTCTGTAAGGACACTTTTCAAGTCCACTATCGATACTCCATATAAGATAAATGTGAGCGATCATATCATCTCCAAAACCACCGCAATTCTGCACACTTGAATGCTTTGTGCATAACTTAACATACGATAAAATGTTTCTGTTCTTAAAACGAAAAGTACATGTGAGCCTGCACTCCGTTACAAAACTTTCTGATGTATACATAAAAAATAATCTATAAACAAAGGTTTCCGACCTTTAGCTCAAATAAATAGTACGTGGGCAATTAACTCTGCCGCAAAGCTTTATTAATTTTTATCTCCGTACATAAATAACGGAAAGGAAGGAGTCAACCTGGCTCCGTATTCATTTGCGAGTACGGACCGCACTTGGTGGAATACTGCCTCGGGCAGTACATGCACGAGGAATCTGGGGCGAGCTCTTTTTCTGCAGCGGTACCTAGATGATTCTAATGATTCTCTCTAGCTCGGGCAAGAGATGTGAAAGAATAAGAGGAAAGAGTACGGAGGGGTGTTTTAACACCAGCAGCTTCGCGCAGCTATCACTTGTCAGGATCTCGGCGGGGATTTTGGGGATGGATGTTTTATGCCAGCTTTTGGCTAACTTAAGGAGATCGATCACGTATTTTGTTGATCATGATTCAGGTTCTGACAGGTAGACCTTCTAGAAATGGAGACATTCCAGAATGATGAGACAAACTACCAGGGAGGCGACAGGATCAAACTCCACTGGCTTGATGTAAATCCTGTCGTCCCTAAATAGTACGTGGACAATTGACTCTGCCGCAAAGCTTTATGGCTAACTTAAGGAGATCGATCTCGTATTTTGTTTTCAAGGTGATCACGAATCAGGTTCTGACAGGTAGACTTTCCAGAAATGGAGACATTCCATCATGATGATACAGAGTACCAGAGAGGGGAGAGCATTTTATACCAACAATCATTGCCTAATTCTGAGCACAAAAACTACCTCTCTGGTTCACAGGAATTTCGCAAGTTTCGCATCGTTTGCTTTTCGACGGTAACGTACATGCGTGTGCATGTTTGTAAAGTAAATTTACATAACTGTGAATCAACGTTAACAATAACTGCGCCAATAGGTCAACTAGAAAGTCACGTCACATTTTCTCGCACAAGGGATTTGTTGATTACGAAGTAATTTGCTCTTGTAGCGTGTTAAATGGGAGTACGAATCAATATAACAATATGTCTTGTGATGTAGAATAGAATTAGATAGATATAATGCATAATTAATAGAATATTTAGTTGCGTGTTGTGAACTATCGCACAGAAAAGATTTTTGTTTGCTAAAATTTCATTTCACAACGAGCCCGAGATATAGTGCATGTACATTGTTAACCTCGATCATCGTGATCCGACGTATAAGCCACTCGTAATATTAACATGGACACTAATACTTGTCTATTTACATCTGGTTTATTATAAAATCAATATCTAGACTAATATTAATATATACACGTTTGTTCCGAAGAACGCTGTTAACATTCATGAGAGAGGGGTTCATAATCACAGTTCAAAAGAGTCTCTCTCTATTCTGTCCGTTCGCACGCGTCGTTTCGGCGAAGTCCAAGTCTAGTCTAAAAAGAAGCCCTGTCTAATCGTCTTTTCATCATTTATAATTTTTTCCTCGTTTCTCGAAGGTTCCATTCTTTCATGTCTTTGATACAATTCCCTGTACAGGGGTTCATCAGCTGGTCACCCCCAGGCTGCGTTCCTTTTGGTCAGCCCGACACCCCGGGCCTTTTTATTGTCTCTTTGTGGTCTTTTCCTAACGAAGGACCCTTTTTCCACTTAGCGAAGTTGCCTGCCGCATCATTATCTATTTAACGTTCTGCAAGATTCCTTTAACAAAAAGTCACATCTGGACTGGATTTTCCAAAGTTAGGATTAAGTCTGTTTTCAGACTATGTGAGAGCCTCACATACATCGTTGTTTGATAGTGTGGCTGAAAAAGTTTTTCAGATTTATTTATTTGAATAGTAATCTTACTTAAATAGTAATTTTTTGATAATACTCGTAAGACTGGGTTTATAAATCTAAATGCACTTTGTCAACATCAGTTATCTCGTTAGGTATTTATAACGCTCGCTCCAATTCACCAAGGTGAACTACTTTACATCAAAAATAAATTTCCAAAGATTTTGACAAAGATTAAAAGACACTGTTGATGGTTCTGTAAATTATGCATTGAATCTATCGCATACAGGTCGTTTGCGTTACCGTTATTAATTTTGTCTAATCTAATCTAATTTTGTAAAGTTAAAATTTCAATTAAACTTTAACCTTTAGCAAAATTTTAAAACACCTTGGCAAGACATCCGTGTTCATGACAAATCTAACTTAGAATCGCAATGAACTTTAATAATTTGACATAAAAAAGTAAAAACCCACGATGTTCATAAAACTTCTTTTTTCTTTTCTTCCTTTTTTAAAGTTTTAACGAAGAACCTGAAACCCTGCCCCGATGTATGTAAGAACACATACATCGGGGCAGGGTTTTCTGGTGCCTTATGTATACATCTCTTATATCCTTGTATGCACCTCCTACATCATATAATGGCTAGTGCACCAGGCTTCCAGAACGTGGGTTCGGTTTCGAATCCCAGATAAGGCATGAGTATTCCTCATTAGCAGTAATAGTAGCTCACCTATATCGTACTCCCATAATAAAGTAGCCAACAAATTCACGGTGTGGTGGGATCAATGGCCACAGGACTAAAGCATTGCCACGTGGGGGAAAAAAAAAGTTTAAAAATAAATATGACTTTGTATGAGATAATATCTTCAAGGAAGCTCTTCAGAAACGAAAAATTCATTTCCCTTTTTGTTAACAATTCTCAAAGAACCGTAACTTTTAAACTTTTTCAGTATTATGATAGTTTCTTCCATTCAGATCTATCTTTATCGTATTATGTTCTACAAGTATGAAGATTATATTGGTAAAAATAAGCAATTATTATTAATCGTCTTCAATATATGTTGAACTTTCTACTTGGCTTTCTTGCCTGTACTCTTTTGCGAGGATTTATACATACTTTAAATATATTTAAATTTTAGAAAAATTCAAATCAGATCTGCTTTAATTACGAAAGCTCGAAAGCACGTTAATATGTTGACTGTTCACTTAATGATTGCGAGGCGAAATTTAAAGTTGTAAAGCCAACAACTTCCGCGACACCAGGTCTAAGAGAGAGACGTTACACCTGCTACAATAAAAGTAACCATACGTTTTACACACATGCCCGCGATGTTTATTAGCACGCTAAACAACAACATATATGCGATAAGCTATCTACCCCTGACCTAGCTTTTCACTCGACCTTCAACTGCGCAAGCTGGTTGTAACCTACGCACATCCCTTGCCTTGTAACCGATAGCAGAAGACTCAGCGGCCTACAGGGCAGGCTGCTCTCCGCTATTTTCGCCTGCATAACGATATCTTACTTAATTTGGTAACGAATATTTAGCTTCGATCGTTAAATTGTTTTGAAAAAGGCCTCTATCGTAAGGTAATGTTTGGGACTGAAAAAAAATTAGCACTAGCCACACCCTATCAGGTTGGTATGAGGATGTAAATTGGTGTTCATTCGGCAGCTGCTAGTTTAATTATTTACGAGGCTTTCAATTATTGAACACAATGTACAATCATCTCTCAACTTTATCTCTGTATTCAAATTTTAAGGCCATCGCATTTATGAATGGCTTTCTCTATAACGTCATGCGAAATTGAAACTGTGCAACTTTGAGCGTGCGAAAAATATTTATAAACAAAGGGGTGGGGGTGGGGGGATGAGATCTGGTCTTGTCTAGACATTTTTTGCTTATATTCTTTGCAAAGAGCAGAGAAGTCAAGGAAATTGAACGTGTTCACTTTTTCACAATAGAAAAACGTTGATGAATGCTGGTGAATGCTGATTAACTTAAGAAGGAAAAAAAAGTGTCTGTCCATCCGTGCGATAATAACTGCTGGAAGATAAAACCTGAATAAATAAATGCTTGATTATTGTTGTACTTGAATTTTAAATTCCTAGTAGAAACAGCCATCACTGTTCAACAAAGCAAGGGGAAAAAAACAAAATTAATGTTTCCATGTGATCTATCAACAAGTGAGTAAATTTTGCTTCAATTGCTTAACAAAAGTGCAGCCAAGCGTTTCTAACGCGGTAACTCAATAAAAACCTAATAGAAATTTTTATTAGATTCAATGGGTTGCTATTTTAAAATGAAACTGAAAACTATATGTTGTTAAAATTAAATAACCATCTATTCATATCATTATACGCTTGATAAGCCGGCTCTTTTGTTTTGCATGTTTTTTGAATAGCAAAAGAAGCAAAATTAATATTAAAGCTTTAAATTAATCAATCAATCGAGGTCTTTTCGCATAAACATTTATTTATACATTTTTGTGGGATGAGAGAAATTCTAAAACATAGTTATAATTTCAGATCTGAAAAAATTGTGAAAGGTAAAAAAACCTTCTATAATCTTTTTCACTTACGCTAAAGAATTTTGTTTCAACTTATTTTTCATTTTTGTAAATAGATTGCCTTGACAGCACTGTCTCATAAAAAGTTATTCATCATCTGATAGCTGGTACCGTATAAAAATTGTGGAACTGAGAAAAAAAAACTTTAAAAACTTCCATGATACCATGAGATCGGGAAAATATACTGCATGCATTTGTAACAAAAAGTTAAAAACGCACCAGTTTACTCCTCATAATGATGCCCGTTCAATCTGTTCTTGTTTGATCGGTGCGCGCTTTTGTTTCTTTGGCTGACTATCAAAGAAGGCACACAAAACTCTTTTTGCATACCTTGAATTCAGCTCATCTACAACAGTGTTACATTAATGGTAGTCTTATGGAGAATATAGTTTCAAAGTTTATTTTTCATTTCAAGCGTTAATCCGGTAATATCTGCTGCGACAAAAAAATTTTGTTCCAGCTTCATCATATTTTTAGTTTAACTGCAACAGCAATAACATATAAATAGTCTTTGCCTTATATCTGTGACTACATCTGAAGCAAAGGGGTAGTGATCTGGAAAAAGACGTAAAACCTCTTCCGTATGTAAGTATAATATACGATCAAGTAGCATCTGCAGTTTTACAGGAATACTTTTGAAACAAATCTATAAAAATATGATGGTATTTCTCCTATTTATAATCGTCTTTTAATCTATAAATGGGGTGATTTAATGTACCTATTTGCCGGTCGTGAAAAGTCGGTAGTAAGCAACTCAGCTTTTTCAATGCTCTCTTGGAATCAGTAATTCTACTTAGGTATATATTAGGGTAAGGCATATAAAATTATAACGATGCTTTCAAAGTAATACTCGAAAATATACTAGAGATACTAGAAAATTTACTAAAATGAAAAATAATTTCATCCAAAATATAGGCAATATAAGTAAACGTCTAAATTAAAAATCAAGTTTTTAACACTGAAACAAGGAGATTTTTAACGTTGAAATATGTGTGCTAATCAATATATATCTCAAATTTATCCTATCGTTTATCTAAAAATATATTACACCTGTGTATAATGGGGGAAATCTTAACAAATTGAAATAGAAATTCATCGAGATTGTTTGATATGCGATAAACGCAATCAGGCTAAAAAAACTGATGTATTATCTGTTATGGAGGCTGGTAAAGCTGTTCAAAAATCTACCTGAAACTGAAAATTTCTAATTCCAGTGGTAATTTCGACCAGGGGAAAATTCACCGCATTTTACCCCCGAAATCAAATGCATGTTTTCAAATGAAGGAAAACAAAAAAAGAACCCCATTCTTTTGGTTTCCACATTCCCACCTGAAGTCACAGCACGATAGAGAAGGGGGAGACAGAGAGACTGTTCTCCCTCCCCCCCTCCGCACACACACATCTCCCCGCGCCTGCCTCCTGATCGATAACTAACAATCTTATCTAGTTTCCCTCCGTTGGTATAGCAATGTGTGTACGTATCCGTGTATATGTATCTGACATCTATACATAGATGCGGCCTCGTTGCATCAGAATTTGTCAGAATTTGTCACATATTTCTGCACGTTTTGGAGACGGCAGTATCTTTCGACGTCTACACGATGCGGGTGCATTATATGCGTTATAAAAGAATTAATAGGGATGGACAAAAATGCCTTTCTTTGCACCACTGGCGGATACTCTCGAAGTCGCTGTCTCATGAACAGAGAAAGAAAGCGCTGCGGAACTCTTGGGGTTCCACAACAGATTTCCTGCGGCTTCTCGACAGTTTGATATGTAATAAAATAAGAATCGAAAAATGTTATACGATGAGAGGTTTGAGATCACGAATATGATCATCACTAAATGTTAAACACTCTTTAACAGTCGAAAGGATTTGATACGGCGTTGTGCGAATGATTTAAAGATTATAAAAATAATCATCATTACAACATTGAAAATCCTTTTTTTGCTTTAAGGCTGGTGTGTACTAACCCTATTGGATACGCTCACCTCACTGTTAACCTATGGAGAAAATGTGTCCAAGGATTGCCGACTTGGATTGAAAGATTTAAAATAAATAAATAAAAAAAAATTGTAATAGAGCAAGAAATTTTACAATTTGGGGTATTTTTCGTTTTTTTTTATTGCAAATAATATTTTAAAATTTAAATTATTCGGGGCAAAAATTTGGTAAACGCTCCTACATTCCTTTGATGGACGCAATTTATAAAATGAATCCTGTTGCAAGGTGCAGAAAAGTTTAGGCTGTCTGAAAATACCATTTTTGTTGGATTGTCAGCACTTATGTAGCTTTAAAAAGTAGACAAATTTTCTCCATAAGTTAACATTGAGGTGAACAAATTCAATAGGGTTCGTACACAGCAGCCTAAGTTAAGAAGGGTTTGATCCTGCAATGGTCAAGGTGTCTCATGAATTTTTCCAGCTGACAAAGTTTTAGGAGGCCTACACCGAAACATGCTATTAATGTACTTAGAAATAGCTGTTTATCAGCTAACTACTAGCCGAAATTTATCTACATGACTATGATGTGAATTTGCCCTGTTAGCAGTCGTTTAGCATATTTTTAAAATGGTCAAGGGTATTTATAGTTTGAAAAGGAAAAGTCGCTTTAGATATGACAAGTATGACACGTAGCGCTTTTAGTTATTACACCTAGAAGTGACACATGTTCCTTTAGTTACTGCTATAGATGACACATGTCACTTTAATTATTACTCCTGTAAATTACTCCTGTAAATTACTGTCGCGTTAGATATTGCTTCTGAAGGTGACATAATGTCGTTTCTGTGATTACACTTAACATTTCACAATTACGAACTGAATGCAGTGAACTACTGACGCAGTTGCTAAGAGATTTCTAAGAAAGATGTAGTACACTTTTTTTTTTTTTTTCGTTTCCTTACTAATTTGAAATAACGATGGCGCAAATGGACAGCGTGCAATCATTTCATTGTTTCTATGATGCAGTATCGGATAGTATGAGTAGAAGCTGCCAATCGGTTCGCAAGAATGTGACAGAGAAGAAAAGCAAGAACTAGAGCGATTTCGAAAGAAGTGATTGCAGGGAAGGAATGCATATACACATCGTGGTATACCCCGTGCTTATCACGGGGAGCAAGAGGGGTTGCAATTTTTATGAGCGAAAAAGGCATTACGGTGTGAACACAATGTATAAAAGAAGTTTCTTCGGATTTCTTTTGAAATTTCTGTACTCAAAATTGTATCTGAGAGACATGGTCGCCCATATAACTTTTTCTTTTTTTTTCCGAAGGAAGATTAATGTACAATAAAGTCACCATTAACTTTGCCTTAAAATACTTGAGATGAAATTTATTTTACATATTTGTACCCTTCTCTACAGTGTGTGTATCAGTGCCTCGCGAACAGCCCATTTAATTTTACCATAACGTATTTGTACGTATTAAAAGGGCGCAGTGGACCAGTTGGCAAGAGCAGCGGGCTAGTGATCTGAAAGTCATTGGTCCGATGCTCGTAGCTGACAAATCCACTGTCGTGTACACTAATGGCGGCTGGTGCACGTAAAATCTGTCGTGGCTGCAATGTCCTCCAAGTTCTCAAAATTACGTCTGGAGGTGCGGGGTCAAGTGTTCTGGTCTCGTCACTTGAATTGGTTCAAAATTGCAGGACTGGTCCTTTGGCCAAGTCAGACTCCAACCCTTGTGGTGCCATTCAAAACAGAAGCTTCATCGCTCATGGCCTTCGGAACTTGATCTGATGTTGCTGTCGGTCAAGTGGCATAAGCAACAACAACACGTATTCAAAACACCAAGTGTATTTCATATCCACATCCAGTATTTTGCTAGATTCCAGCATTAAGCATTCCATGAAAATATCCAGAATTGTTGGACATTGTTTTTAAAAGATTAATGATTTCGAATACTTATCCCCTTAAAATAATTGACAATAAAGCTTTTGAACGTAGAATGTCATACTTCAAATTTTGTTAAAAAGACGGGCAAAATGTTTGTTGTAAAACGCATGAATTACTAACATTCATATGGAAATGCATGCCTAAACAATCTCTCCATTACAAGTTGAAGACAACAAAGCTCCACGTGTACAACGGATGGCATCCATTTTCTGTCCATTGTTTTTAATGTTATTATTGCATCAGTGACGTTGCATCAGACTTCCTTACAAGGCTTAGCAAATAGGACAATTTTCTGCCTTCAGTACTTCCAAAAATTGATATTTGAATAGTTGTTTTAATTATTGATTATTTTTTGATAATGCTATTGTAAAGTAAAAAAATAAATAAAAAGATTTATTAATTATTTTAAACAGCTTCACTCTATATTTTAAGTAAATCTACAATCTAAGTTAATGTGTAGTGTCCTCCAGTTTTTAAAAATTATTTTATGTGTTTATGAAGTTGTTAGACTAATTATGAAGATCATGTCATAATGTGGGGATGTAATAATCAGCACGTCTGTCTGGAAAACAGATGGTTGCGGGTTCGATTCTCTGTCTCTCACCAATTCTATTTTAATTGAAGGTAAAATTGATAAATGTAAGAAAATGTAGGCAGATTTGTTGTTATGAGGTTAATTTCTGAAGATTGTTATGTGGCCCTGGATGTAAACAATCACTGCATGTCCGTCTTACAGGAGGTACTGTGTTGGAGTCCCAAACCAAGCAGTTGTATCTTAAATTTCTATGGCAGTGAAGCAAATTTGTCAAAAAAGGCTTGGTTTCGTACAAGGCTCGATTGCGTAAAGTGATGCTTAAATATCATGCTTCATGCTCCTACCAACAACCCGTTAAACGCTAGTCCTTCGTAGTTCTTCTTTGGGGGTCATTTAAATATAGAGGCTTTCAGGTAGTGCGAAATAAAACTATGAACTAATTATGGGCCGTACTTTTAAGTAAAAAAAAAAAAAAATTAATTATAAAACGCCGTGATTATAGAGACGCAGTTTATAACTCAGACATCATGCAAATGTCGTGCATTAAGTTTTCAATCGCCGACCATGTACTGTTACACGTGCCATGCGACCATGTACCATTAGCACGTATACTGTTTTTTTCTTCCTCCAACTGTAGTTGGTGAATAAAGACGCAGAAATTCCATGTAATCACTTGTATTAATTGCACGAATTTATTTATTTATTTATCTTTTAACTAGGGACAGGATTTATCAGCGCCACTCCTTTACTCATGCCTGCATTGCATTTGTAGTCTCATTCTGTGATGACAGTGTTTTTTTATTTTTATTTCATCAGCATTTTAAATTTATTACGCAGTTCATGATAGATTCGTCATGTTCGTATTTATCGATTGGAAAATGAATTGGAATAAATATTATTAACAGCAAATAAATAGGGAATTACCCCATTCGTTATGTTTTCAATGTTTATGCAGTCTTACAAGAGCCCATTCTTATAAGAGGGTGAAGTTCTTACAATATTGTGAGAGTAGCCTTTCAATAGTCTTACAAGAGCCCTTTACAAGAGCCTATTCTTGGTGGCAAAACTAGTCAATAGCTACTGTATGTGTAGGTGAGATATGCATACCTACTGCATTTGTATACTTTGCATGTGTGCGTGGTATAATATATTTTTTTAAAAATATAAATGCATCATGCAATAAAATACAAATTGGCTTTTTATTGAGCATCCGATCGCATTTACTGGGGCGAAACAGCTTCCACAAAAGCTCTATGAAAATATGCGAGAGACGCACGACCAGTAATTTTTTTTTGGTCGTTATGCTAACACAGACTGTAATTTTCCCTACAAATCATCTGAAAATGTCCCACATATCACAAATCCGGAAATTCTAAACAGCCCAAAATTCCCTAACTTCTTATCGTGTGTCTAACAAACATCTTCCTGTTCAATCAGACTTAACCGAATATATATATTTTTTCCTTTTTATTTTTATCGCTTCTTATTCCCACTCTCACGCAGAGAGAGATAGCGAGCGAGACAGAAAATATAGCTCCCGTTCTCCCTTTTTCCCTAAAAACCTGCCCCTTTCCCTTATCGTACCCCCTCTCAATTCGCAGGTCGATAGCTCTGTCTCATCTCGTTTCCGACTGGCAATAAACTGGGATACGCGTTTTGGCGACGCTCACCGCCGTACCTCGCCAAATGCAGCGGTCGCCAAAAGCGCGGTCTCTTGAATTGAGATCAATAAGCGTGTTTCTCTTTTACGAGGGGAAAATGGTCTTCTCGTCCACAGGCAACGGGCTGATTGTGAGAGTAGCTTTTCAATATTGATGACCTCGAACAAAGAGGGAGGGGGGAAGTTAGGCGGCGCAGGTAAATCCCTCGATTAGCGGCGGATTCGCTTAAAGTGAATATGGTTTTGGGGAAAATTTTTAATTCCCAGCTCAAACTCGCACGATGCGGTTACTTCAACTCGATAGGAACAGTGCGGAATGAACGCCAGGAATGTGCTGGCAGGAGACAGATTAGTTACGTAACCAGGAGACGTCTAAATGGATTTAAATAAAAAGAAAGGAGAGATTAAGTGCTTGTGACACTCGAGAAATGATTTTTCGCCTCTTGATTGTCGAGCGTTAAATAACTGTTCTTCGTTTATAATTTTCATATCATAGAGTTTTCATAGCTACAGTCGAACCCCGTTATAACGAACTTCAAGGGACCAAAGGTTTTGTTCGCTTTATCCGGTGGTTCGCTATATCCGAACCGTTAAGAAAAATGCTAGAGTTTAAAAAATGTGTAACTCATTAGTTACAATGTGTATTCAGTAATGATGCATTAAAAATGATAAAATCTATTAAAAATGATCATTAGTGAATTAAATCGTCTAAAATTGATTACAATAAACTGACACAATACTAATTAAATTACATACAATAGGAAAACGGCGGGACCAAAATTTTCGTTCGTTATATCCGTGAGTTCATTATATACCGGGTTCACTATATGCAGTCGAACCCCGATGTAACGAACCTCAAGGGACCAAAGGTTGTGTTCGCTTTATCCAGTGGTTCGCTATATCCAAACCGTTAGGAAAAATGCTAGAGTTCTTAAAATGTGTAACTCATTAGTTGCAATGTGTATTCAATAATGATGTATTAAAAACAATACTAAAATCTATTAAAAATGATCATTAATGAATTAAATCGACTAAAATTGATTACAATAAACTGACACAATGCTAATTAAATTTCGTACAATAGGAAAACGGCTGGACCAAAATTTTCATTCGTTATATCCGTGAGTTCGTTATATACCGGGTTCGCTATAACGGGGTTCGACTGTATATATTATGCTTTCACAATGCGTGTAATATGCATGAAATATGTTCAGTCTTTACTTAAAGGTCAAAAACACACGTTTGAAATTTAAACACTCGAATTTATTTCAATACTTTTGGAAGGTTTAAAACTATCATAACAATTTTATGAAATTAAAAGTATAGTTTTATGAAATTAAAAACATGATTTTATAAAATTTAAAATGATATAATTTTGAATTCGAGATAATACTTGTTTTTTCATTGGTGCTTTTACCTTCGCAGGTGATGATGAATCAGCAATCCGAGTAGCAATCCCTGTTCAGCTATTGTGAGTTTTCTCTCAGCAATTTTCTAATCACAGATTAGCAAATGCTTTTTTTTTTTAACTGGCATATGAAAGTATATCTTTAAATGCAATGCCTGTGTGCTTCAAAAATCTTTTATTTTAATTAAATTTTTACAAAAACAATTCAAACTTTATAGCGATAGATATCAATCTTTTCTTCAAGGCATAAACTATCTTAACAATTAGAACTAATGTGTTAGCTACTGTTAACATTATGACAGATTTCCATTTCTTCTGACTTGTTCAAATTCGCCAAAACTTTTAATAAAAGAAGTTTCATAGCAATGACTTGGCGACATTTAACAAAGGGTAGGAAAAAAACCGAGTGACATAACAGTACCTTGACGACGTTTAACAGAGGGAGAGAAAAAAAAAGCCAAGTGATAGAGCAGTAGTGCTTTGGCGACGTTTACCGTAGGAAGAAGAAACAATGAATTTAATCAATAGCACCTTGGTGTATATTTAAAATCTCGTGTCGAGTTTTTAAGCACTAAGATTCTACTGTCATTTTTATTTTAGATTGGAAAATGGAAATTTTGGAAAATTTTATTTATATTATTAAATGCCCGTGGAAACTTTTCGAAATTTTTATTTAAATAATTTAATGCCCATGGAAACACTTTAGGTTTTCGTTTATAATTTTCATATCTTGAAATTTTAACAGTCATATCTGTTCTAAAATGAGGGAAATGTAGTTTGAAAATTTCAGTTCCCAGTTTTATTTCAAAATTTTTGGAAGAGTCAAAAGTATCATAATTATTGTAACAGTTCTGAAGTGACGAAAAATATAATTTTGATTAAACGAAAATATTTGTTTTTTCTTTTTTAGATGGACACTGTACTTTTTCTTATAATTTTCAAAAAATTTTGATAGTCAATTTTTCTTGCAACAATGAAGAGATTATGCCTGTCTCCTAATATCTAATTAAAATGATTTTCTTTTAATTTTTTTAAAAGATTAAAAATCTTTCCACATCGCATGCAAGCACTTCTAGAAGCCAAAAACAAATTAAAAAAAACATGCTTTTTGCTGACGTGTCAATAGAAAAGTAATTTAAAAAATTCATAGCTGCTAAACAAGGGACCAAAAGATCTGCAAATTTGATTGAAGCAGCGCAGTAGGTTTCAGTTGCTAAGTCTTAAAGTGACTAGTAACAATAATTGTCAGACATAAGATTTAAATTTTAAAAAATTCCAACTTTTATTATTATTTAGTTATTAAATAGTAGAAATTGACACTTAATCGCCTTTGCACTGTTAAAATTAATTAATTATGCGTCAATCTTTGTAAGAATCACCCTCAAATACATCGGCAACAATAGATCGTCTGTTGCCGACAACTTTATACTTCTTTCAGTTGGTATTCTTTTGTGAGAAACTCAAAACAACACGTTGTATTAGGTCGACTTCAACCACAGATTCTAAAACCTCTGTTCCGCTTTCTTTACCCCGCTTCTTAACTCGTTTTAGACAGCACGTTTATTTTCCCATAGCGACGGTTTCCATGGCTTCAAAAAATAAAATTTAACAGAAATTTTTAATTCGCGCGTCTTTTTTACGTGGTTACAAATAAAAAATAGCCTTTGCCCGGGACACTGTCTTACAAGTTATTGCCCTTAAAACATAAATGATGACGTATACTTCTAGACTCCAATTTTACCTCCACCTTTGTCTGTTTCTCTAGTGTGAGCATGAAGTGTTACAAATGAATTTAGGCCTCAAAGTTCCGCCCCTGAAAGTTAAAAGTTTATTGCGTTATAAAAAAAAAATATTCGAAGTTAAAAAAGGATTCTAGTATACTTTTTATCTTTAATTGCATATAATACATACGTATATAAATGACTCAGGCATAATTAATATATTCCACTTACGCATGCAATAAACGGTCCATATCTCGTTCCTGTGAAACCAAATATGTGCCCGTAAAACTTTTAACTGTTAAAGAGTGATTTCTCAGGTGTGACTTTGGTAGTATAATTAACTTGAGCTTTTGTTCCCGTGGGCGCTGTGAAAACAGACGCCACTGACTCACTAATACAGACAGGATTCCCTCCACCCCGAGGGAACATTGCTGGTTGGATCTTCGTCTGGTTCGACCAGGTGCTACGGAATTTCCGGTTTTGTTCCGAGTCCCCCCTTTTTCGCCTTCCAAGACAGAAAGAGACACGGGAATCAAAAGCTCTTTTGAAGCGTGCATTCTCCATTTACTGGACAATAGGGAAAAAAATATATATTTGAAAGTTTCCTTAATGGACCGGAGTATAATAAACAGGCTTATGTTGTTAGTATTTTTAACATGCATTGTCCTGTCTTATTTGTTAAGGTTATTTTTCTAAAGTACTTTACCGTGTTAATTTAACAAATCTATTTAATTTTTAATATTATTGATTGCTTAATTATTGCACTGGAGGAGAACATTCCTATCTTATACTTTCAGGATATATCTGTGCTCCGATGGCAGAATGTTTATAAGAAATTTACGTGACAACAATTCTAAGATTCAAGATGTCATGAAAAATCAGCAATTTTTTTTTTTTTACATGAGCAAACGTGGTACCAATTTTTCATAAAAATAGTTGGCTATTACTTACAGTAGTTTTACAGTAAACTAGCTGAGTGGGAACCCGATGTGTTGCATTTTCGATTTAAAATGAAATAGTTTTATTTCTTAAAGATTAAAAACTGTTTAATCACTTTTAAAAATATATTAGAATTTTTAAAAAACGAAATAATTATTTAAAATTCTCTTTTTCAAATTTCGTTTTTGGCTTTTGAAATAATTCTTTCAAATTTCCATTTTCAAATTTTGCTTTTTAAACAAAAAATGAAGTTCATTCAATTAGAAAAAAATTTAAAGCTTTTAACTTCTGATTTCCAAAAACTAAAATTATTTCTGATACTTTAAAATTATTTCTGGATTTCAATTATTAAATGACTCGTTCTCAACTAATAATTTTTCCTTTTGGCAACATGGCCGAATGTAAATATTAAATCTCAAAGGGGAAAAAATGCTTAAAAAAATAGAAAGACAGTTCTGATGAATTCAAAATTGGTGGCGGAAGAATCCTCATCAGTTGCTCATTAATTAGAAACAAATTTCACGAACTTGCTGGAATTATTAGTGAGTAAAATAATAAGTCGAAAAATTACGAACTCCCCATTCAGTTACTTAAGATACTGGGGCGATCAGCGCGGGAAATTTCAAAAGTGAGTTTTGTAAGCACGCTTTTTTAGAATGATAACATTTTTTTTATTAAATGTATTTGGTATATTTTGGAAGCTGAACATCTAGCAAATACCGATAAATCGTAAAATTGACATTAATATAATTGCAGAAAACCGAAATATTTGTCCATCAAAATTGTCCATCAAATTTGTCGATTTTGTGAAATTCGGAAAACTGATTTAGGGAAAAAGCTTCGTTTGCAATGAAAAACATTTTTAAATTTATAAAAATGTGTATATCCTTAAAGATGAAGAGTTGTAAAACACATGGAAATAAAAAATTTGTCGATTTTTGGGCGGAAAAGTTTAATTTTGCATGCATGAAAATAGTGGAAATTTGCGAAACGGAAAGGAGCTGGCCCACCCGGAATGTCAGCTGTTTCTGCCGTCTGCCTCTTTTGAGTTCGGCTGTTTTAATTTAATAATTAAAAAAGTTTAAAGTTTTGAAAGTTGAGGATAGCATCAGTGCACGCGTCTCGTCCGTCTGCGTATATCGGTACCAGTCGCGATATCCTGCTATGCTCGGTTCGCGAGATTAGCCCGTCCCCGTGTCTGCTCACTAACATACATTTGTTTACCTTCAGCTGTTATTATATAGATAGAAAATATCGGCAAACGAGAATCCAGGATGTGAAAAACTTAATTTTTTAAAGAAAAGTTTCTTATAACATTTTGCCATCTGAACACAGATTTATGATCATAGAATTTTTTCTTTCAACTTATTAATTCTGAGTCTCTTTTTTCTTTTTCTGTAGGGGGTTGGGGAGTTGGAGGGACCCCTTACTGAAAGCTTTAAAATGTAAATTACATCGCCAAGTGTACTACTCCAACAACATAAAACCTCTCTTTTTTGGATCTATTAAGAATATGACATGTATATCATACATTCATTGTATAAAACTACAGTATAAACAACGTATTGTAGTCGCCTGCCATTGGTGGTATCGCAATTGGTGGTATTGGTGGAATTATTCAAAGTTTATCCACACAACTTTTGTTTTTTCATTTTATATTGAAGTCTAGTCTTTACTTCAACTAAGCGAGCAAAAAAAAAAAAAAAAAAAAAAAAAAGGAAATAAAATACGTTTTAGTAAATGAAATGTCATATTTTTCACTCCTACTTTTTTTATTATTAGCCATACTTTTTTATACTCTTTTTTTAATGCGATAGTTTATGAAATATTTTTTATGATGACCGACTTCCTAAGTCCAATAATTGAAACACACTCTTAAAAAATCCCTAAGATTATTGCAAGTCGAAATTTACTGCGATGTAATTAATAAAACCATTTAATCTGTAATTTCAAACGTCACTTTTTGTTACCAGAATTTTTAAAAGAAATTGAAAAAAAAAATGTTAATTTTAAGGATAACTAAAAGAATGTTCCGTCACAGTTCTTTAACCACGTCCAACCATAATATCATAACAGCTGTGTCTCGAATTTCAGATACAAAATTCAAACACAATCAGAATACAATATATATATATATATTTTTTTTCACTTATCTTTTCATGTCTTTGGTTTCTGGCTGTAGTGGTTTATGGCTTATACTGGTTTTTCACTTACAACTTTGTCTAATATATATATATATATATATATATATATATATATATATATATATATATATATATATATATATATATATGGGGGCATTCATGTTATTACAGATGTCAAAAATCGATCTTTTGGTTCGAAACGGCCTTCCAAAAGTACACCAATACCTTATAAGCATTTTTCGCTCATCTGAAGCACGTATTACAACTCCCCAAGTTTCTTTCCCAGACTTGGTACGAATTTGAGTCTCTAAAGCCCTCGAACCTCTCGGTTATCGGGTAATAAGCCGACACATGACGTTCCATAAGGCGCCGAAAAGTGGCCACCCATTGGAGTGGCGAAACGCGTGGGAATCCACTTTATCTAGCAATCGGAGACTGTTATGTTTGAATAACAAGCCCCACAGACGACTCGCCGGGGACTCGTTTGCCCGAGTCAGTAGCGAGTAGGGGCCTGCCGACGCATCGAGAGGGAAAGTGGGTTATCGGGAAATTCTTCGGGTACTCTCTGATTCTTTATGTTCTAAAGAATTGGACTGTTGGGGATCACACATATTGAGCCCTTTAGTTTATCCAGGGATTCCTGGGACAAAATCAGCCTACATCCAGAGATAAATAAATCAATGTCTCAATATTATAAAATGGAACAGTAAAGATAAGGAGGGGGCTTCCGGATCTAATTATCGGCATAAATAATTAAGCATTGTAGGTCACTGATATACAGGGTGTCCGAGCTAAAGGTATCCAAAAATCATGACTAATTTTTACTGAGCTACCCATTAGAATTTTTTTTTTAAAAATATTTAAATAGGTAGAACACCTCACCAAATTTTAATATCAATCATAGATTTCTATCATAGTATCATATATTTCGATGTGTGTACCTTTTGTAGCACGACAAACGTCTAAATGGTAATCCAATTCTCTCCAAGTGCTTCGTAGCATATCAGGAGTTATTGCACGAATTGCTTGAATGATACGCTTCTTCAACTCATCCGCAGTTTCAATTTTTTGTTTATACACAACGGATTTAATAAATCCCCAAGCAAAAAAGTCTAATAACGCCTGATATGCTACGAAACACTTGGAGAGAACTGGATTACCATTTAGACGTTACTCGGGCTACAAAGGGGCACACATCGAAATCTATGATACTATGATAGATGTCTATGATTGATATTAAATCTTGGTGAGGTGTTCTTTCTATTTAAATATTTTTTAAAAATTCTAATGGGTAGTTCCGTAAAAATAAGTCATGACTTTTGGATACCTTTAGCCCGGAAACCCTGTATTTATTTCAGATATTATATCTTTGCAATCCCTAAAGTTCTTTAATGGAAATTAAGAGAATAATAATTGCAATCTTACTGATTTTGCTGATCATACGAGTCACGTTGATTTCATTATTAATCTAAAGTTGATAACTAAAGATGTCATTAGTTTCAGCTAATGAAACATTATATTGTCTCTAGTGCCATTAAGAAAAAAATATCTCCGAAGTGTATGAATTGATTACAACCTGTGTAACACGAGTTAAAGTTTTTGTGATACACCATAGTAACAATATAGTCTGTACTTCCTGTCCCATCATATGATGAGGCAGGATTGTTCCATCGTATGAGGAACTTCCTTCCGCGTCATAGTAATGATATAATGGGAATTTACAGTATGGCGAAATGTATAAATTTTTTTATTGAATGTGAAAAACCTAAACCTTAGATCTGAGGATATCTTGCTGTGGGGACCTGGAGTTAAAGTATTTTACTGGCACCCACCTTATAAATGGCCCCTAAAGCTTACGGACCAAATAAATTCACCCCCCCCCCTTTTTTTTCCTTGATTAAGTATCACTTTTTGTTGAATAAATGAAAGAATACCTTCGTTTCCCTTTTCAACAGGTAGTTGCTATAAGTTGAATTAATTAATGATGATGTTCTTAAACGCGTGAGAAACATTTCCAAAAAAATACTACAGATACAGACCAAAAAAAGATTATTTGAGTAAAATTCCACCTCTTATTAAAAAATTACGAATACCAACTGAAAAAGAAATAAATTCAGATATTTGAGGAATTATTAATATAAAAAATGAGGCCATAAACTGATTTTTACATATTTTATTTATTGATTTAAATATTATTCCATCGCTTTCTCTTACCTTAATTCTACCCAGTTTTTTTATTCGCTCTAGCTTTGGACAAAATTACGTCTCACCCAGCTGTGTAAATTAGAACGTGGTTCATGACTATTTGGGCATTTTATGGGGGGGGGGGAAGGGATTTCGGAGAGCTTGTGTGCTTTCTGTGTGCGTCATTATACAATTTACAAAGTAAACAAAAAATTTAGCTCTTGCGGTTTTGCCAATTGTTTTGATCGTTAAAAAAAAAAAAAAAAAATGTAATCAAGAAAATAGGAAATAAAAGTGTCGTTTTGAGTACCGAACGATTTTTATCGCAATTTTCTTCATTAAGGGGAAACCTTAAACTTTCTGATTACTTGTTACAGAAATGTTCGAACCCGAATTGAAGTCACGCCGAGATGAATCTATTGAGACAATTTTTCCCCTCCTCCAATTTTCGTGTCACCAAGCGAATTGAAATCAGACCAGTGTCTCTTTAATGCATGCTCCATAGTCGTAGTATGTTTCTTTTGTTTACTTTTTTTCATTCTTTGCTTTTTTGGTTTTGTTTTGACGGTGTTTTTCTGTTTTCTTTGTTTGTAGAGCGCAGCGTTGTTGAGATAAGTAATATGCTATATTATTTCAGTACAGTCGAGTAAACAAAGGATCTTGACATGCAGTCTTACATAATACAAGACTGCAGTTGAATTATATAACTCCAAACGCAGATCAATCACTTGTAAGTTTTCTCGCGTCTTAAAAAAATGCTAATTTGATGCAGTAAAAAATGATCAACACAGTGAAAAATTCTCAGGTGGTAGAAGTAACTGTGTATTTTACCGAACCGTCGGAAAGCTTCATTGACAAATAAAATATTCTTTATCTGTGAAAAGTTAGAAAATTTTATGAGAGCCGATCTAAAGAATTTTTTTTTATTGATACCGTAAAATCTTGAGTATAATACGCATTTTTTTTTCACATTTTAGTTCGCAAAAATGAAGGTGCGTATTATACACATGTACAAAAAAAAACGCAGTTTTAAACATTGAATAAAAGACAAACAATAGATGAGCTGTATTCCTGTGAAAGCGATTAACACTGATAATTTCACGTTGTTTCTTTTGAATTAAAAATTTAAGTTTTTTCCCTACCGAATTTGACGTTTTTGATTTTTATTACAAAATTTATTTATGTTGATAAATATTTATGCATTTTTTAAATAAAATACTGAAAAGTTATGGGTGCGTATTATAGTCCATTTTTAATTTTTACCGAAAATTTCGCGCAAAATCAAGCATGCGTATTATACAAGAGTGCGTATTATAGTCAAGATTTTACGGTATTTATAAATATATTTGCGTGTGTGTGTGTGTGTTGGTTGCATATTATGCAGCTTGAATATTTAGTCGATATATTTGTCAGAAATTTTTCTTGTTAAGTTTTAAACGAAGGTATTGTATCACGAGAATACATTAAGAACTTAAGAATTTTGCAAATAATTTTATTCCAAAATACATCTCAAAAGTGCTAATTTTTTTTCAAAAATGCTTTAAACTGATAATTCTGCACTAAAATTTTAATGGTTTTGGGCTACAATTTTCATGCCAATCTCAGTATTTTATTATGCCAATTTTATGAATGAAACAAGATTTATAGAGTAAATTTTAACTATGCATACTCCATATGAATGTCATCAGATAAGATTCTAGGGCGTTAAAAATTTATAAGCATACAACCGGTAACTATTATAAAATCTGTTAGTTTGGCAGAAATAGAATGTTTTTTCTAATATGAATCAAAATTTTTAACGGACATCTATTTTACTTAATAGTTTATTCAATGGTGTGCTAAAATTGAGTAGTTTTACTACAACTAATTTCTATTTTATTTGTTAAAAAGTAAATTGGAATAGCATAATTATTGGAAAGGAAGAAGAATTGTGCAGAGCAGTGTGTTGACTTATGAAAATCTGAAGGGAACTAACTTAAGGTTGCTGTATACTAACCCTTTTGGATTCGTTCACCTCAGTGTTGACCTATGGAGAAAATTTGTATACAATTTACAGCTACGTAAATGCTGATAATCCAATAAAAATGGTATTTTCAGATAGTCTGAACTTTTCTGCACCTTGCAACAGGACTCATTTTATAAATTTCGACCACCAAAGGAATTTAGGAGCATTTAAAACGCACTATACCAGATTCCCCCCCCCCCCCGAATAATTTAAATTTTGAAATATTATTTGCATTTGAAAAGTATAATACCTCAAGGTACAAAATTTTTTTTCTCTATTACTGAGTATTTAAATATAAAGTATCTTTAAATCCAAATCTGTAATCCTTGGATAAATTTTCTCCATGGGTTAATATTGAGGTGAGCGAAAATGCAAGGCGATGACAAGCTTTGAAATGAACACAAACAATCGCAGATATCCATTGTAAATACAGATTTTTTCAGAATTAATCGTGGCGTCTAGGTTTGCAATCAGTAAACTAAAATATTACTTTTCGGAATGGATTTCTTTTATTATATAACCTACAAAACTAGCTGTTATATGTTCGCTTTTTAGACTATTTAAAATGATAAAGATGTCATCATTATATTCAACTGTATCACACCTTCCTGGCTCGATAAAAAAAACATCATTTTTCATCATATATAACACAGAAAAAAGGTATATTAATGACCGTGCTGCCATTTCTTCGAGTTATTATTTGAAAAAGTGATTAGCATTGTAAAATATAAGCTTCCGTAAGTATAATAACCTTTTGTTGAAACTGGTCGGAGTGGTTTAGATTTGTTTATTAGCGATTGAAATAAAAAAATAAACGCAACCACTCCAACCAGTATCAATGAAATCCTTTGCGTTTTTCTTGAACATAATTATCTTTGAACGAAAAAAAAATTATAGGGATGAAAAAATCATGATCTGTTTTTCTGCAGTCTTTATCATTATTATTATTTCGAATAACAACCGATGAATTTTCATTACATAGCACAAGGGCAGCTGGAAACTACGAATTATTTTAGTTTTATCCCGATAAAAGTGTCTCGTTTAAAGGTGTTGCCCGCTATCAGTTATGTGGTTGTACTAGTTATTTTAATAATTACTCTACAGTTCCTCGTATGCGCATTAATTAACGGATTCAAATTTTATTCTAATGAACATATATTTCAAAACTCCCAACTAAATAACTATTAATAATTTTTCTGTGAATGAACTTTCCCTCCGTTGAAATTTTTTTGCAAATCTGAAATACGTTTAAAACTTAAAAGACTATTGGAGCAGTAATAATGGAATTTCAAATGAAAAGGAGTTTCAAACAAAAAAAATTCTCTAGAAATTTTTCTTCATTCTTTTGTATTGCCAATTATGTATTCATCGGGTGTTCTTCGTTTCAATGATTCATTTAATTATGGAGGTCACAATTCCTTTTAATTTCCATAATTACATTTTAACCTTGAAATGGGGATTACAATAATAGACAATTACGGGTTTAAATTATTTTCAAGATTTTGAAAGCGAGAAGCAAAACGATGAAGAACATCCTGATCACAGGAATTTCACTGAGGGTTAAGATCATTACTTTCCACTTTTGTTCTTTTTTATACAGAGTTTGGTTGAGGTTAATCGGGAAAAATAAGAATTTTAGTTTGGAAATTTTATTTTTATACTTTATTTTATAAAGATAAAATTTCCAAATAATATAAAATAAATTTTGCCTTAGTTTATTTTATAGAAATTTTAGCGTAAAAAATATTCTTCGTTTCGTTCATTTTTCCAGTACAGTTAAATTAAGGCTGCTGTGTACTAACACTATTAGATTCGCTCACCTCAATGTTAACCTATGGAGAAAATTGATCTACTATTTACAGCTAAATAGTAGATTAATAGTAGATTACATAAATGCTGATAATCCATTAGAAATGTTATTTTCAGATAGCCTGAACTTTTCTGCACCTTGCAACAGGATTCATTTTACAAATTTTAATTCCACCAAAGGAATTGATCAATGTTTAAAACACACTATACCAGATTTGCCCCCCCCCCGAATAATTTAAATTTAAAACATTATTTGCATTTAAAAAAAAAAAAATAGGTAGTCTCTTCTAACGAAACTACCGCGAGTTATTAACGTAGGATTACTTATCGTTGCTTACCTCTTTTTTATGTGTATATGTGTGTATGTGTTATTTATATATGCATCTATATAAATGTACGTATTTATATATATATATACATATATGTATGTCAAAATTTTGACGCATTTTGGTATTTAATATAAATATATTTTGGTATTTAAATTTTAATATATTATTTGCATTTATTTAAAACGAAAAATGTCACAAGGTGTAAAATTTCTTTCTCTATTACTGAGTACAATTTAAAAAAAAAAATCTTTAAATCCAAGTCGGCAATCCTTGGACAAATTTTCTCCATAATTTTATCTCCATAATTTCCCCATAATTTTGTCTTAATGTACTTATCTTTTTCATAAAAAATTAAAGGAAGTAAATGTAAAATATTTCTATATCCTGAAATATAAAATTCCATTTCCGAATTACTCATCTTAAACAAAATTTTTTTATCTTGATTTAAAGTTTATTGAATGACGAAAATTGTGTATGAAATGTATTAAAAAGGTACCTAACTCTTAGCTTTAAACTTGCATACTGAAAATAGACTCAGATTAATAGTGAAATAAAAACAATTTTATTAGAAATTTTTATTTTAAGCCTTATCGTTAGAAAATCAACTCTTAAGAATAATTTCTCTCGTTTAGTTCATATTCACTGTACTATTTAATTATTGTACTAAACTTATTTTTAAGTAAATAATTAAAGGGTGCGAAAAAAAATATCTTGGTGAAATCAAACGCAAAATTTCATATCCAAAAGCACGTTTTATACGTCTGAAATTTATTTATTTATAGAAATGTCAAGTTCGTCACATTATGTCAATAAACAAACGAGCCTCCCGATTTTCCATAATTCTGTTGCAAAAACATTAAATTCACTGCACGTGTCTAAGCGATCTATAGTCATATGTTGACTTGTGTCACATAGAGTGCAATAAGGAGATCCACAATATTAAAATGAAACAGCTGGGCACGAAGACGATCGTGCCCTGTCAAAAAGACGAAACTCGGCTAATGCCAGACATCTAGGAGAAAACCCGGAACGCAGGAATTGGAGACAGCCCCAACTCTTGTTCTCAGCAGCAGAAGTCAACTCCCATTTTCTGTTGGTCTTGAACACTTGGAGGATTAAAATTCTTGCTCTATGAAGAGACAAAGGTCTGGCGGGTTTTTGAATGGTATCAAATGCCCTATGTATCTGAAATAAAAATAAAAAAAAGGTTTGAAGGTTAACGAAGGGTGAAATAATTGCATGAATTCATATAGTTCGCCAACTTTTCAGCTGCAAAATTTTGACGTACTAGTAGGGGAGCATATGTAGTCCCGTGGCGGTATTAATGATGGGAACATGGGTGGATATTTTTTCCATCAGAAACTACCTGTAGATGAATAATTTCCATGGTGTCACTCTTTGGTGTGTGGCGTATAGCAGTAATGACGTCATCAAGATGGCCGCCATGGAATTAAAAAAATCCACTTTATTTCGGTTATTTATCGGCCGATTTTCTTTTGTAATACTTCATATTGAAGATAAATAAAATGTCTAGATGACAGATGCAGAATCAGGGGAGACGGAGTCGTCATAGAGCACAAAAGGGAGAAATCGCGTCCTCTGAAGAAGATGGTTGGCTCGCAATACAGTCGAACCCCGTGATAACGAACTTAAAGGGACCAAAGGTTTTGTTCGCTTTATCCGGTGGTTCGCTATATCCGAACCGTTAAGAAAAATGCCAGAGTTCGCAAAACTCATTAGTTGCAATGTGTCTATTCAATAATGATGTATTAAAAAAAATGATAAAATCTATTAAAAATGATCATTAATGAGTTTAATCGACTAAAATTGATTACATTAAACTGACACAATACTAATTACATTACGTACAACAGGAAAACGGCGGGACCAAAATTTCCGTTCGCTATAACCCTGAGTTCGTTATATACCGGGTTCGCTATGACGAGGTATATCTTACTTTATCTCACTATGTTTTTTCCTCAGAGTTCTTGAACAGCTTAGCATAAAGTTTGCATAATTTTAAATTAATTAGAAAAAGACGTTACTTAATTTTTTTTTTTTGAAATTATGAAGCAAAATTATCGTATCAAATTTTATATAAATTTACGGGATATTATTTTTCGGTAATACCAGGAGAAAATGTAATTTAAATCTTACCTTAAATATTATCAAAGTTGACTTCATAATTACTATTATTTCATGTTTTGCCTTGAAGCTACCACTTCTCAACGCCAGCACAGTATAGTTATATGCCTTATGATAATATAAATAATTATAATAATTGTAATGGTAATGATGATAGCAATAAAAATAATAATAAAAATTATTAAAGTTACAGGTCCTTTTCAGTTTCTTGAGCTTTTTATAGAGACCAAACAAACTTTACATAACATATAATTTTCAATCACGCCATTTCGATCCAGTCTTAAAATTTTGCTTCATTAAGGACGGTAAAAGGATTTTCATTGATTTCTTTTTCCTCCTTCCAAATTAGGAAGCATTTTTTTTGTCTTTTAATTCGACGGGTCATTATTAAATTGCTATGCAGTGAATCTTCTCTAAGGCGGACAGTCATGATTCCGAAAAAAAGTGGCCGTTTTGAGGGGTGGCCGTCAAATAGGAGTCGATTTCTCTATGGAGCCCAGTAATGGTTCCGAAAAATAATGGCCGTTTTGAGGGGTGGCCGTGGAATAGTGATCGATTTCTCTATGGCAGGCAGTCATGGTTCCGAAAAAAGTGGCCGTTTTAAGGGGTGGCCGTCGAATAGGGGTCGATTTCTCTATGGCGGCCTATAATGGTTCTGAAAAGTAGTGGTCAGTTTGAGGGGTGGACGGCCAGAGAAGTTTCACTATATTTGTTCTTTATGGTTGCCTATCTACGCTGTGAGACTAATAGAGAGGGAACATATAAAAATCTAAGATATAAAAACAATTAAGACTCTTCTTGTAAATGATATATAGCGAAATTTTTCATGTTAAGCATACTCGAGTTAAGAATTCGGAATGCGAAATTTTGTTTCGCCAGTATTTGATCGACTTTAAAAACACAACAAAAAACAACAACAAAAAAAAAATCTTGGTATTCCGCAATCCCCCATTTCTTCCGCTAAACATCGTCGCGCGCCGAGCAATAAATTTCCGCGCAAATGAGAAATTATTTAATTAGCTAGGCATTTCTCAAACAAAAATGGCAGCAAATGTGAATTCCGGGGCCCCGCTTATCGTAAAAGAGTTTTTCGTCAGTGAATCATTTCTGTTTTGTTTTGCTCTCGGAGGAATCGCATTTTATCTCCCGGAGCACTGGAATTCGGAGGCGAGTTATTTTTGGACAGTGAATTTTCTGAGTTGGTGGTAGTAGTGAAAACTCGGGAGTTTGAGTCAGGCGAGAGAGAGAATTCAGAATGGGTGGATGGTTTGCGTGAGCAAGGGAGTTTCTCCGAGATTAGTCAGAGGGAATATTTCTTAGCGAGAAAGAAATTTTGGGATTAAATCACTCTGGCGGTTTACTCACTGCAGCAAATACGCGCGAATGTTTCTAAAAATATTAATGGAGTATTTTTGTTTTGACTTCTCAGAGGCAACCATGAGAGTATTTTAATGATGATTCCGCCGCAGTGAATGACTGTCAGAAACAACCAGTAGAATTAGATAATAAACAGTTAAAATTTCACGAACGCTTAGGACCATAGGCGTAGCGTCGGGGGGGGGGGGGGGAACGTGCCCCTCCTGCCTCCCCCCCGAAGGTGTCTTTAGCCTTAACATAGTTTTTAACAATGATATGATCCATACCAAAAATTCGATACTATATTTTTTTTCTCATTTTATTTATATTATTTTTATTTTCCTTATTGTATAACTTTTGAATACTACTCAAACATCAATTCTATTGTTATTGAATTTAAAAAAAATCCATATTGTAAGGACCATCCGGAAGTCAATGCGCTGAGGAGGACAGAATTCGATTCGTGCCCCCCAAAAGTTAGAAACACGCTACGCCTATGCTTTGGACCTATGCCTACAAACAGCTATGACTGAACATTTTTAAATCGCAAACTGCAGTTCAGTAATAAGTTTCGGTTTCTAGTCTTAATTTTTAACGTCTATGATTGGTTTATTTCCGTCTCAGCACCATCTTTCCTCTTAACCCTTTCAGGGGCAATAACCCCCACCGTTTGCACGGAGCAGATATTTTTCCCGTTTTTTTTTAACCTGAAGAATCTTGAAATTTTTTCAAATAAAAGGTTGCAAATTGTTTCTACTTCCTTAAATTGATAACAGATGGCAGTACTAGTCATATTTATGCTCATTTATTTGGAATACATTGAATGCAAGTTAAAAAAAAGACTAGATTTAGGCGTTTGCACTGTGCAAACGACGCCCCTCAAAGGGTTAAGCTTCCGCTATCGGACTCCTATGTGAACAGGCCATAAGCTTACTACACACGCAAGGGGTTACGAATAATGCCAATAAAAAAATTTTATGCTACTGGCAAATTGGTCTACAGTTTTAGTCGATTTCAAAAATTGGAACAAAATATTGGTGTTCTATAACAGTGACTAGGATACTGGCGTATTAAGGGAAGCTAATGCTGCCCCTAACAGAGCTCGGCTGTGAAACATCGGAGCGTGACGCATAATCTTTTCTCCCGTGTCCTGTTGAGGGGCAAAAAGAATAAATTTTAAACATATTTATATAATCATTCACTGTCAGCTTATTCCCTTAAACAACCGACGTCAAAATTTTAAGTTGAGCAAAAGTGACTAATATTTATCTTAAATAAATTTGATTGAGTCTATGCAAAGCGAATCGCTTACGGCCTGTATACACTTGACTTCACGCCCGGTCGGTAGATTTAATGGGTTAAGGCGGTGTATCACTTGACCCAACAGAGCTGCATTCTCGGTGTAAATCTAATGTGTGTTTTCCTCTCGGTATTTTTGTAATCACGGATTAGCAAATCTATAACTCTGAATTTTGTTTTCTGCATTTGAAAATATATCTTCCAAAGTAATGCGCGTGTTTGTCTAAATTATTTTTTTCTCTAATTGATTACTAAAAAAAATTTAAAAAAAATTTAGGTAGTCTCTTCTAACGAAACTACCGCGGGTAATTAACGTAGGAATACTTATCGTTGCTTTCCTCTTTTGTATATATATATGCATGTAAGTGTTATCTACAGATATATCTCTATATATGTACGTATGTATATATATATATATAAACATACATGTATGTAAAATTTTTGACGTATTTTGGTACTTTTCTGTTTAAGTGTTTACTGCTTATCCACCGATATAGACTGGGTTTGGCGCTGCCAAAATTATAACTCGCGAGGTACGGACGGACAGTTTTAGCGTCTGAAAATTTCCTTTCCGGAGGACCGGTATGGAGGAACGTAATCCTACATTAAAAAGGAAAAAAAAAATTATTTTGTAACGATCTACATCAATAATTTAATGCCCTGTGAAATAATAACAATTGAAAACTTTAAAATGGAAAAAAAATACATACACATTTTTTAAGGGAATACCTTCATATTCATAAAACACAGTTCAGAAATAGTTATTTGCTAAGCTGGGATTAGAAAAATACTAAGAGAAATAATTCCCATAGCTACACTCTGGGACTGAAGATCTACGATGTCAACCGTTGCACCGCCTTAAGCTTATAGAAAGGAATGAAAATTCTTTAAACGCCTTTCCAAGCGAAATACTGATCTATTATGTCCTCGTGCTACAAAAATGACCGTTGCGCTCCTGAACCAACTAACTAAACTAAATACATGATTTAGAATGCAAAAATTTGAGATTTTTTTCATTGATCTGCGACTTGTTTACTAAGTGTTCTTTCGATCACGAAAACCGTTCCTGTGCGAACTCTTTATAAAATACTAGACTTTTTTACAACGAGAGCTTGCTGTGTACTAACCCTAGTGGATTCACTCACCTCAATGTTAATATATGGAGAAAATTAGTCTACTATTTATAGATACATAAATACTGATAATCCAATAAAAATGGTATTTCCAGATAGCCTGAACTTTTCTGCACCTTGCAACAGGATTCATTTTATAAATTTCGTCCACCAAAGGAATTTATGAGAGTTTAAAACACGCTATACCGGACACTTTTTCCCGGTGAATTTAAATTTTAAAATATTATTTGCATTTAAAAAAAAAAGAAAAATGCCCCAAGTTGTAAAATTTCTTTCTCTACGGAATACAAAAAAAAAAAAAAAAAAAAATCTTTAAATCCATGTCGCAATTCCAAGACAAAATTTCTCCATAGGTTAACATTGAGGTGAGTGAATCCAATAGGGTTTGTGTACAGCAGCCTTAAAGACGATATCAAAGTAATTTTTTTTTTTTTTTTTTTTTGTCCTAACTTACAGAAACAGAAATTGAAACTATTTGACACAGCATGAAAACGATGTCGATAAATACACAAACCGCTGCGAACGAGTACCAGCTGCAGGGGGGGGGGGGGAAGCTTGCATAAAGAATTTTTTTCAGGCCTCCTCTCACCTGCGCCGCTCTTTCCTCTCCCCCAGATGCTGTATTTATTTAAAGACCCTCACGTCCTTTTAAAGAATGTTTTGGCTGTGAAGTCCCAACAGCTGATGAAATGTTAATTTGCAGGCAAATGTACTTGTGTCGTAGGATTCCTCAGATGATTCAAAGTGCATCTGGAAAGTTGCACATGTTTCTTGAAATTACGAAATTTGAAGAACATGTGAAGAATGTGTATTGTTATAATCTATATCAGACCGCTATATTTTCGTCCCTTTAACATCCGGCATCAAATATAGCCGTTGTTTTATAGTCAAGATAAATGCATCAATCCGAGAATTATGTTAGATAACGAAGGGATTTATTTACCTATTAAAATTTTACGTTTCGATTTGGATTTAAAATAACATAACTCGATTATATGACGTCTGACGGCTTTGATTTTTTTCACTGTTGTTTAGAATATCAGGTACTGAAATGAACCTAAAATTGGATTTCCTCTCTGGTATTTCCGATCTTGAAGAGAGGTCAGACGAGATCATTTCTGAAAAATTCTTATTTGGAGAAAATCCCCCCACCTTTGGGGGAAAATGCTTCTTTTTTTTCCCTTTAATGGATTTAATAATTGAAAGATGCGTAATTTGTTATTTTTTAAAACCGATTTTCGTAGCTGAAAAAAATGCTTTGTAGAAAATTGTTGCATATATGTTGAATATTTTCAGCCTTTGCACAAATACTCGCATTGAAATCAGTTTTCGAAATTATAGTTTCAAATAGAAAACTCTTTTTTAACAATAAGTAAGAAAATGCGTATGTCTGTTCGAATAAAGCAGGAATATTTCAGTGGTGAAGATAATATTTTGAAAATTCCTCTTTTGCAATCAACAGCAAATTTATTCTATGCATGTAGAATATAAGTGCCAAACATCCATAGATCTGTGGCATTACGGCAGATGTTGATACGTCATTTTTTCATGTTTTCGGCAAATTAAAAAGGTAACTTTTGTTGTGAAATATAAAATCGCTCAATTATGTTTTTCAATCCAAATATTCTTTAATTAATACTCATATTCAACCTCAAGCATATGGCTCGTCTTCAATGAAAAATTTCAATTAGGGATTAAAATATTCAATTTGGGACCAAGTATTACCTCTTTTATACATAACAGCATTTGCGAATACGAATAACTTCGTATTATTTCATAATTCCACTATCAGCTTTTGCCATAATAAAGAACCAATTTTAAGTGTCACATATCAAATTAAAACATAAAATAGAATTTTTCCGACTGATCAACATCTGCCATAACACTACAGAGATATACAGAGAGAGAGATAGAGAGAAAAATTAAGGTGAATAAAGCTTGATAAGTAAAAATCCTTGTGTGAGACAACGCATAGTTTAAAAGGCAATAGGTTTGCTGTTCGATGAATGACAGTGCATTTCTGTCTACTATCTATGTACGGTCGAACCCCGTTATAGCAAACCACCCGGTATATTACGAACACACGGATATAACGAACGAAAATTTTGGTTCCGCCGTTTTCCTATTGTACGTAATTTAATTAGTATTGTGTCAGTTTAATGTAATCGATTTTAGTCCATTTAATTCATTAATGATCATTTTTAATAGATTGTATCATTTTTTATCTACATCATTATTGAATACACATTGCAACTAATGAGTTATAACATTTTGTGAACTCTAGCATTTTTCTTAACGGTTCGGATATAGCGAACCACCGGATAAAGCGAACAAAACCTTTGGTCTCTTGAAGTTTGTTATAACGGGGTTCGACTGTATTCGTAGAAATACTGTATTTGCCAACGTAAACCGTAGATCTTTGATAGTGTACATACGTATACGCTCCACTTCTCATAACACTTCTAATTTGTCTCATAAACCCGATAGATATTTTGAACTTTTTTCAGCCTTTCTTTTTTTTTCTGAACTTGCAATAAAAAAACAAAAAATCTAATTAAAAAAATATCTAGCAGCCAGTTTAAATTCTCAAAAACTAACCTTGGTCTGTGAGAAAAAACCCAAACGTAAGTAGAAGTGATGATAATAATAATATGCTATTAATTCACAGATAATCCAGTGATTCCACCGACTATATTATCCTCTTTGGTTCACACGCATGAAATGGAGTGTTTAGCCTCTCGTAAATAATCACCTACAGCAAAAAGTCAGCTTAAGAGTTTTTGAATAATAATTATTTATTATCCTCACCAGTGGTTATTATAAATGCCTGTTCTGTATATGAAATTAATGTCTTTTACGGGTGCATTCTATTCTATTCATGGATTTGTCCCAAACTTGTAACTGGAGGGAAAAATCGGAATTTTTGTTTGTGCTCCCTTTGCGGCAGTTATTATAATGCTGCTTCGAGAGTCATCGGTCGTGGAGCGTGATCCAGCCGTATCGCACCACGAATGCGTCACGTGACCCGGGTCGACCCAATTTTCTGCGCCGCCGTGCGTTTCGGGATGTCGTCTTGTGAAAGTCGCCGGTTTTGTAAACAGTGGACGCAGAAGGTTAGCATTGTGATAAGGTGTGTGCGATGAAACTTATTTATTTGTTGAGAGATTATCGGGGAAACAATGGGTCTCTGTTGTATTGACTCTGTGCTTTTCAGGTTCCTTCACATTTTTGTTTTTTTTTATAAAAAGAAATTAATTTTTTATATTAAACCAGTCTTCAAAAGGTTTCTGGGGTTTGAAATCAACATATCTTCAATACCTCCGCTATGCGGTAGTGCTTGGAATTTCAATATTTATGTGAAATTTCATCCTTGAGTATTTGACATTGTCCTGCTAATACGGGAAACAAATAAAGTTTGAGCCGTTCGCCCGTAAATTAGAAAAAGCGAATTTAATATGAATCAGACATGACCTTGGAACCGATACTGAAGGAAAATAAGTAACTTAGTAAAAAGAATCGTGATTAATGAAAAAAAAAAAGTATGAATGTGTGTTTGGGAGCACTTTAAAAAATTTTCAGGTTGAGTGGGAGCTCTTAGTACAATAGGCATGAAACTTTTGCATAGTCTCAGAATTCACTTTGAACGGTTTTTCTCTCATTACCTTTTTTTCGGTATCCCATGTCTCTCCGTGTAGGTAATCGTTCAAAAAATTAATGCATGCCCACTGCATTTATGTACATCGTTCATGAAGACGTGTATTAGTTCAAACAAACATGGGTATTATATGGTAATTGTTTTAAAATACTACAGTTGAGATTTTTTTTTAGGTTTCTTCAGATTTATCGATTTTACCTAACGTAAATTAGTTGAATGCCTATAAATTTAGGATAGCGAGGAATCCAGAGTAGATCTTCCAACCAATTTTAGCTTTTCCTTCTGCTTCTATAGACGCATGTTATTGGCAAAAACATGTGTAGAGAAGAGGTGTCTTTTTATCGCTATATATATAGATAAAATACTTGTACTTTAGCTTACACGAAATGAGGGGAAAACAACGCAAACTTCATACGCACATAGGCCACGTAACAATTTCATATGTCCTGGACTAATCCTTTGATAACTCCACAGATCATTGCGTGAGTTCTCTTTATTCCTGCATGGGTCAATCTAGGTCACGTTTCTACGACACAATTTCGAGAATCTATAATTTTTCCCCCTTCTTTCAGCGCGGTATGCACTGCGCCTTGCGCATATTCGCCCATCAACACCATGATTTTTGCTATCTGCTGCATTATGGGAGCATTAGATATCAATACTACTCCCAATGAGTGGATAGCTCAGTAACATCCATGCCTTAGACGGGATTCTAACCTGAGCCCACTTTGAGGAAGTTCGTTACGCTAACCACTAGACAATGTTGACGGCAGTTCTCTTGGAGAAAATAGATCTGTTTATCAACAGTCTTTATATTTTTTAGGGATGTGCACGCGATTGGATTTACATCCTGCACTCGACCACGAATCAATTTTCGGCGAAAATACCCTATACAACAGATAGGCGTGATTAGTCTACTATGAGATAAGGCGACAGGCGGTACGACCAGTCAGTGGAGTAGCGAGCATAACTGGCGCCCGGGACACGATACCTTTGTGGCGCCCCCCCCCCCCACAAAACATATAGTAATATAATATATAGACCTTATATTGGCGCCCCCTCCCCGAAAAACATCTAATAATATAATATATAGACCTTATATTGGCGCCCCCTCCCCGAAAAACATCTAATAATATAATATATAGACCTTATATTGGCGCCCCCCGTAAAACATATATAAATAGAAAATATAGACCTTATATTGCCCCCCCCCCGAAAAACATATACTTATATAATATATAGACCTTATATTGGCATCCCCCCCCGAAAAACATATACTTATATAATATATAGACCTTATATTGGCGCCCCCCCCGAAAAACATATAGTAATATAATATATAGACCTTATATTGATGCCCCCCCCCCTAAAAACATATAGTAATATAATATATAAACCTTATATTGGCACCCCCACTCCGAAAAACATATAGTAATGTAATATAGAGACCTTATATTGGCGCCCCTCTGCAAGTGGCGCCCGGGGCATGATAGACCCCCTTGTCCCCCCCCCCCCTCGCTACGCCACTGCGACCAGTCTGACCTTGTATTTATAAACACCGAATCCCCGATTTTCGAAGGGCGGATTATCCGTGCACTAATTTTTTTTAAAAAAAGGGTTAAAATAAAATATATATCAACGCTAAATGACTACACTAACAATCGCATTATTTCGCAAGAACCGCAAAGAAATGAATCCAAGAGAATTTTCCCAGACGAAAAACTATGCAAGTTTTATTATCAATTGCATCACAGCGTATTTAAATCATCCCGATCATCAGGTAAATGTGGGGGAGGGTACTTCCCAGGCATTGCTTTCTGATTCAGAGATTTCAGGATGTGCATCGCTCGTAAGTTATCTCTACTGCAATCGTGAGAAGAGATAGGTTAAAATGATACAAGAGATTGAAAGGCGGATTGATCCAAGCGCTCGTGCAAACTTAATTCCGTACAGAAGATTGGTTACTTTCACATGTCGTTTATTGAAAAATCTATGAATAATTAATTTGTATGGTATATATTTAGTATTCTTACATCCATGCATTAATTTGCACCAATTGTGCAACCATGGAGTCGGGAGCCTAATAGAGAAGAAAGTTGGTTGTTCCAAGCACATTTACCCCCCCCCCCCTCCCGCCTGAATTCCTCTAGAAATATAAATCCCTTCCCTAGAAATCAGAAAAGCCTGTCTCAATGGGATTTTGGTTGCGTCACTGATTTGCACGAATAATCCTTCGATATATTAGTTATCTAAAGTCGTTTATTCCCACCCATAAACACACGAAATTAAAAAAAGTTTTGTCCCAACTACAAAATTTTCCTGGTCTCCCGGTAGAGAGCAGGCCCTGATTTTCCATTAGGCTCGGTAGGCCCGGACCCAGGGGCCCCCGAATGTTGCCCCCCCCCCAAAAAAAAAAAAAATTTTATTTTAAAAGAAAAAAAGAAAATTCCTAATTTATTTTCTAAAATTTTACCTTTTTTAATAGCATTTTTTTATATATCCTTTCAAATTTGATTGATTGGTTCATCATTTGTATAGTTATATGTGTAGTTTATCATATGTATGTTATAGTGTATATAAGGGATTAATAAGTTTTTCTAGTTCCGTTGTATTGGTGTTTTAATGATGAAGTTAATATGTTGTATTGCTCTTTGTTATTTGATAATGTTCTAGGCTTCTACGCTCCAAATAGCCAATTCTTGGTAAAATGGTACTTTCACAATGATTCATGATTATTTTTTTTTTGTGTGTCAATTTTGGAAATTTTAAGCCCTCATCAGTGTTAGGGGGGCCCCATCCCGAGTTGTGCCTATAGTCAAAAATTTTTTTAATCGGGCCCTGGTAGAGAGTGAAAAACAGAAATGGTGAAGAGAATTCTAAGAGTATTTTTTTTTATATAAACTTGTACTTCAAGGCATATTTAATTACTTGCCATACGGCATTTTACGAAATAATGCTTTTAATGTACCTTGAAAATGAAAGGTTTAGTAACTGCTCCAATGATTCCTCTAAAAATTAAGAGAATAAATTGTAATTGTTCAAAAAAGTTTATTCTACTGTGAAATTCTTACTGCTATTTCCCTGTTGCATTGGTTATTTAACATAATATCAGAAAAAGAAAAAAAAGAAAAGAACCGCTTCAGCAAATCGTTGTCAATCACAATGTGCTCGATGTTTTATCGATTAATAATAAAACCCTCAACTGCCATTGACTTAACTGCTCGTATAACCGATTACTGCCTAATAACAGCAACCTAACTCTCTCTTAAATGCCCCCTTCCCGACTCACAGTCTGGAAATCAGATAGAATAATTATTCCGCTCCTGTCTGCCAGCCACCTTGACTCCGCTCAACTGTCAAGATGGCGAAAAAAAAAAAAAGGGCTGTCGCAACGTTTCCTAAGAACTTGCAGTTCCTCTGAAAATTCCGACCTTAAACGCGAAACAATATCATCATCATATTTCGTCACGGACCTTGTGTTCTTCTCTTCGTACACTCGCACGCGCGAAGAGAGAGAAAGAAAGAGAGAGATAGATAGCATTCGCCAGTGCATTGACCAATAAGAATCCGTAGTTCTTTGTTTATTAATCTAGAAAGGGCAGTTAAAAATGAAAAGTCAGACTGTTTTTACTCCCATCGCCCTAATTTTATGTTTCGTTCTATTGCTAAATTAGCGATCCGATTACAAAAAGGAAGTGCGAGTGTGTGTGTGTGTATGTGTTGGGGCGGGGGAGGACGAGGGGGAATCCAAAACGTCACAGGGTTGCGAGTGAATAAGCCGATAAGCGATTGGGTTTATGTGGTGAAATCAGAAGTGATGCATACAGATAATGAAGATTTTAACAGCTGATAGCAAAGGGATGAGTTGTAATTAGTGAAGTTAAACTCGGAATCGAATATATATCGAACTGTTTTGCATGCATTCAACACATAAAGCTAGACTGTGTGTGATTATATTTGCTAACTTTATTTGCGATTCATTATCGATCATCTCCTAAGATATGTATTACATGTATGCCAAATTAAAAATGAAAAGAAAAAATTAAAGTACAGTTACCCTTTACTATTTTTAATTTGACATCCGTAATTAAATAAGACGGGCCAGAGGTACCCTATCGACAGCTCGTCGGCTTTCGGTACTGAGAGAGCTCGGATCGAATCCCGATAAGCGTGGTTAAATACCTTCTTGTCTAGGCCGGATTTGGGCACGTTAAATCCGCAGACTGGAAAGTCCTATGAGGTCAGTGGTATGGGTAGGTACGATCCCCCCAGATGTCATGGTCAAAACTGTGGTGGCACCTAGCCAAGTCGGACTGTGACCTTTGTGGTGCTATTATAAAACCGGAGACACACTACTCAGCGCGAATCCTATATGGATCTGGCCTGGAACTTCCGGCCAGAAGGCATTAGGAACAACAACAACAAAAGACCATTTTTGGAGCTTACTGCTAATTCAAAACTGACAATATACAATTTTGTGCTGATTACTGTTGAACTAGCACTGTATATAAACAGAACTAGGTGTCTGGTAAGGAAATACACAGGTTCAGGCCTCTCATTCTAAAGAAAGCCCCTGAACTCATTTACAGGCTTTCAAAGCAGTCATCAGTGAATTAATTCTAAAACTGCAGACGACAAATATTGCCAGTTATTTATATTTTTTTATCGTTGTTTAAAGCAAAAATTATTTTGTTCGAAAGTATTATTTGATTATAATAGTGTATTAATCATTCAAACAATTATCGTTTACAAAATTTAAATTATAACAGTCACTGCATGCAAATCATGCTATAATCAACTAAGTCATATGAAGAACTTAAATAATGTACAATTAGAAAACAATATTTTTTTTCTTCCGAAGGATCCATTAAGCCCATAATTTGTACTATTCAGAGCCTCTAAATTTGTGAATCGGTCCCTATTAACTTTTAAATAGCTTGATAACGATTAGTTGATAGCTTGGTTTATATTATTCCCCCATCTTATGGCTATGAATATATTGAATATACAGTTTTTAAATATATCTCAGTGATTTTTTCTAAACCGAGAACGAATTTCATCGAAATCCCCATAAATCAAAACAAATATCCTGTTCTCTAGCATGATGTAATCTTATTTCTCACAACTGGAAAATTATTCGTATTTAATTAACTGACTTATCCCTTAAATAGAACATTAAATTCAAATCGGTTATTATACTAATACTAGGTAAACCTTGCTGATAAAATGTACATATAAGCTTTAAAGTACAGCTTCTTTTATTTGCAGTTTATAACGTTATAATTATTTCAATGTGGATAAAACGTTGTTCTTTGTATCTTTTTATACAGGAACGTTAATAATTAGATTTAAGTCAACATGAAAATATTCAGAAATCATATTAATAGGTTTTTATATTTGTACATAAAGTATTAATAATTATATTACATAATTATATTTGTAGTGTCAAGGCTTTAAGTTGAATTTAATTGAGCAAAGAAAAGTACTAATGAAATTAGTATCGCACGAGTTCAATGGTAACTGAATCTGCTGTCGTATAAATTTTATCTCGTGCTAAAATATTTTTCTTCAGACTCTTAAAATATTCGCAGTTTGTTTTACAATCAGTAAGCACGTTTATTTTATGTTTTTTTACAAACCGAATCAACTTAGTACGCAGAGAGTATAAAACAACAACAACATATCATTACTTTCACTTGGTCAATCGACTTTTCGTCAACAAAATGTAAAGAGCTATCAAAATAAATAACCCATCACATCACTTGTTCTTTTACACAACAGATGGCGCTTCATGCAGTAGCTTGCGCACGCGCCCACGCACGTAATTGTAGTCGACCAGCTGCCAGCCTTCGCGACTGCAGGCAGCATCGTCAGTAGAGTCAGTGACGTAGACGCGTGCGGATGCTAAAGTGTGCATCTCTAGTTCTAATCGAGTTTTTGCATTTCCTGTTGGTGCTTATCCGTTGGTGCATTGGATTATTTGCTACTGCATACGGTGTGAACCTCTCTGTGGATTTATAAAGTGCTTTGGAATTTGTGTTTCAAGCTGTAATATTTCTTCAAAAAAAAAGTGAAAAAAGTTGGAATTATTTATTTTATTTTTTTTTAATCCATGAGCACCGTGCAAGATGACCCTCGTCTTGCCTTACGGCCCTGATCAAATCGGAAACACCCCTGTGTATTCCGGAGGTGCGCGCAACTCTAACATGCCCTGTGTATTTGACGGGGAAGCCCTAGACTTTGAGTCCGCCCTCATGACGGACTGGAATTCGGACATAAATGTCTATGAAACTCCAGCTGATGATTTTTCTACAAGGTCGCCATCTGGTGAGTACCATATTAAGTGTCATATGTATTGTCGATTAGTATGACGATTTTCTACTACCCTCTTCATTTAAGATGTGTATCATTTTAGCGAAGTTTAATATTGGCCTTCTAGTCATTACGATAATTGTTGGGAGATTCGCTACGTATGAGAATTTATGTTGCGATATCATTTATTACCTATTATATTCAAATTATAGGATTGTTTAATTGTATGTATCATGAAAATAACAGTTTAGTAATTTTTTTGTCATTATTGAGAGAATTTTTAAAGATAGAATATTTTGTTCATTTAACATGTATAAATTTTTTATTTTATCTTCGTGTAAGGAATTGCTTCTTTTGTGTTATTGATTACGTTCTTTGTAAATCCGATCTTGCAATCCCGTGGCTTATATCGTAGATAAAAAAAAATATTTGTATAGTCATGCGTTAGGTCACTCAGTGTTTTTCCCTCTTGGCTCTATTTGGCGACCATTCTTATTCCAGCTGGTCGACTAGGTTTGCCAATTTACGCTTCGGGAGAAGGCCGTTTCCCCTCTCCTCTCTTCCGACACTCTTTAGTGAGAAAGGGATGTTGCGATTACCTGCATTGACAAGTTTTTGAATGACGTTAGGAAGGAATAACTTTAGGGTTATTGTTGCTGCTCTTTATGGTCCAGATGTTATTGTTTGAAGCATCAGTTTTCTTTTTGCCGCATTGGAATTTTAAGAGCCGTTGCAGTATTGCTAAATTTATGTACATATGTTACCAAGAGTACTTATACTTTTATTGTGCATCACATTATGGTTCTCAGAATGGCTTTAGCATCAATAAATTATTAACATTCTTTAAATCATACATTCTAGTTTTTAATTTTTTATTGCATTTATTTCATTCTATTTGAATGTTGCGATTTATGGTGTATGTTTTATCCTGGAGCTGTCCTCGGTATATTTTGTAAAAATTTAAAGTAAAATTACATTAAAAGGAGTTTTAGAAGAATTACGTTAAAATAACTCGTTTTATTTTAAACTTGAGGTTAGTATATAACTTAAAAGGAAGGTGCATATATGGAACTTAATTATGTTTCCATAATTATCAGCAGCTTCAGAGACACTGACGCAATGAGCGTATTTTTCTTATACAATCTACACGAATCTTAATACTTAAAGAGTAGCGGATGTAGTTTTTAGAATATGTTGGCATAAACTTAAATTTATGCTAGTCAAATTTTGAATACAATATTTCGTACAAGTACTTCTTTCAGGCGTATTGAATTTTTACCTTTTGGTTAATAAAGTTTTTTAAAATCTTTTGTGAAGCAAACTATTTATTGCTTATAAATAAGTAATTAAGTAATATTATCTAGTTCAAGGAATATTTTTTGGTGTGGGAGGACAACAGATGTAATATTGATCTTGTAAATTTACAAGAGTTCAAAGTTTTTAAACGAAGTAGATAGCAGAAATTATCATTTTTGATGTGTCAAAAAACTAAACATTTTATTTTTAGACTTAGATCTTTCTCCTCCTATCGGTCCAAAGCTTGAACGCTATCAGCATTTCGATTTATTGGACAAAATAAAAAATTACATTTTTTTTCGTGATATCATATATACATAGTAATTAAGAAGCGTAGAGTTCATTTTGTAAAGTATGTTGAGTTCATAGAGCTCTTAAACTTCGCTAGATGGCGCTACCTGTCAGCCCCAGTAAAGTAGGAAGTGCCAAAGGGCAGCTCTAGCGAAGCGGAAATAGTTCACATTCAAGACCTACTTCTTGCATGCTTGTTAACAGTACGATGTCCGGGACACCCAATATAAAGCTATTTTTCACAATACACTTTCTCATTTTTTTTCCATTGTCAAGGAAAATTGTGTGGTCTGTTAAACTATCCGAAACATAATCTGATAAGCTTGTGCTGTATTTATTAAGTGGGAACACACAAAGGTCGGACCATAATTTAGCATTTTGTAGAACATTTCTCTCCACAGAAACATTTTCATTAATTTTTTTTTCTAGCACTGAAACCTCCTAAAAAGCGAATACAGATGGGAGGGCAAAAAAAATTATTTTCATTTCACTAAACAGATACTGGTACTAGCTTAATGTTTATTATTCTGAGACACGCAAATGTTAGGTAATATATTTTAAATGCATTATACTTTTATTTGAGGCAAGTTACTGAAACGAAGCCAATTTATGTGAAATTATCGATTTCATAGTTTCAAAAGAGGTTTTCTGAAATTTAGTTGGTTGTATCATGTTAGTTTAAATGAACATTATCAAAATACCAGTATCTTCTTGTCTATTTTAACGGATAGTTTTGCTAGATATACTGTAGTGAATATGGGTCAGGAGAAAAATTGTTTTATGCGGGCTTGAACTCACCTTGATTAGGTTTATTTGGGTAAAATGTGGAAATAAATAGTATTGTTCTTTCTAAATCTTTTTATTTTCTTCTTTTAGAAATTGTTCTCAAGTTTATCTTGCATAGTCTTCACGAACAAACGCGATAAAACCCGTATTTTTAAAGAAATTAAATTTACCCGATAGCGTGTTTATTATTAAATCTAAGTCTTTCATATAACGATTGTTCGTTCCCCGATAAATGTTTAAAATAGATTTCCATCTAATTTTATCATGATTTTTTTTTTCAATGTTGGACTAAAGATTTAACTTGCATATTTTAATCGTGACTTAATTTATATCTGTAAGCAGATTAAATGTGTCGTAATCATTAAACAGTGCTTAGTTTTAAAATTTACAGCTATTTTTTAGCCTCTTTTTTTTCTGACAGGCCCATTGTTGCTTCTAACAGGAAGGCGGTTTGTGACTCGCATTCGCTGTTTTACATCTTAAACTACATATTTGCTCTGGTAGTCGATGTCATTAAGCCAAACTGGGACATAAATGTGTAAGGAAAGCAGCTGTCTTCGCTTGTGCGGTCATTCACTGTTGGGAAAAAGCCACCTGTTTTATTAAATCAATGTGATAACGATGAAACATCTGCTTTTCACTGGCTTCCGAATTTTTTTTCTCTGTTGAAATATCTGCATCTTTTAAGAGGAAAATGAATTGTTCTTTGCGAATGAATTATAGCCCAAAATTGTAGGTTCTTTTTGTTTAATGTGATACTTGTTTCGCAAGTCAATGAATATTCAGTGTTAATGTTCGCGATTTTCTAGTGTGTGAAAAATATTTGAATGTTTGGTGCTCGTTACGATTACAGAAGTAATAGTTTTAGCTCACTAAATGCTACTAGATGGCGTCCTCTGTCAAATGGCATTTCGCGACCGAGAGGCGAAATATGAATGAAAATATGGATAGAAACTCAGTTTGTAAGACACAATTACTAACAGAGGAGGATGGAAAGGGAAAGGATCTTTTGTGCAGTGAACGATAGTGACATGTATGACGGCAGGAGAAAAAGAGCGATCGATGTACTAGTTTACAAGAATATGGGTTGAGCCAAGGTCACTGATCCGCAAATTTAAGAGTGTTCCTTCTTGACTTCCTGGATTTTTCAATTAAAATCCTCCAAAAAGGCTTAGGTAGTGATATTTATGTTTGGTATTAAAGGCAATTAGATTGAAAATTAATTCAATAAGTCAGGTTATTTTCTGTTTTATTTTAAAGCGTGATTCAAATCATGCTAAAATGTTGTAAAGCTGGTACCAAGCAAAACTACTCATATTGCTCGGATAGGAAATCTCACGAAGATGTTAGCGTACTTATGTTACGAGCGAATATCTAGTAACTAAACAAAATGAGAAAGAAAAAATACACCTCGGGAGGAAATAGGAACGTTCGTTAGGCGTGTCACAAATGCTTGTTACTATATATTTTGTCTCTAATTTGTTGTGAAATTGAAAGTACATTTATTAAATTGACTACACATTGGCATTTTTTGTCTTAATTTTCAACAGATTTCCAAACGTTTTCTTCTCTGCATTCTCATTTAGGGGAAGTATTTTAACCGACATTGAAAAAAAAATTCTTTTATAATCCAAATTTGAACCTTAGTTATAGTCTAAAACCATGACGAGAACAACATAAGCCAAAAAATGGGAAAATAAAAACCTGCCAGCGCACTGAAGCTTAATATTTCATTACATTTTTCCATTGCTGTAAATAAATGTTTTTCGATCAAAACAGTCGGACCTTCCCATTCAAAACGCCATCTTTAGCGCGCCTGTTACACTTGCCTTCCCTCTAAATAAATGATACTATATAATAAATACCTAAAGTTAAAATTTTATTTTCCCATGAACTTGCGTATGAAATTGCTGTCCCTAACAGAGCTAAACCTGACTAGAATTTATCTCGCCGCGTCTCTTCCGTGGGAGTTCACTGCACTCTGATAGCGTGACTAGAGCAGCGAAACATCCTCAAAATATGGCAGTCATTTTATCCGTAGTAGGAGAAAAATATTTATCTGTTTAAATTGCTTAGACTGTGTTAACGTATATATTACGCGATGAAAGAGAGCTTTGTAAACTCACACGTGTATCTAACGCGTCATCTAAACTGGAATCTGCTTTCATGGCTGTCAAACCGAATGCTAAGTCGCTATTTTCCTATATATTTTCTAACACGTGTAAGCCTTCGGATTATGTCAGTTTGACCCGGTTTGCTTTGAGAACATGGAATAGGAGGAACGTCTTTGTTGATATGTCAATCAACCTGCGAGCTGATTGGAAAGTTTCTGACTGCAGTTATGCATAATTCCTTGAGGGTCAAGAGTAATGAAATTATGTCATTAAATTGTTTGTTTGTTTTTGGAAAATTTATTTATTCTGTTTATGAATCACCTGACGTAATGTAAACTGCCGGTATCGTATACAGTAGTTGCTCATTAAACTCTCTCGAAATTTCCCACATTTGCCTGTCAGCGTCGATGCATCGTAAGTGTTTTTGTTTAAATGCCTTTTCGAATAGGATATCACGATATTAACTAAAAAAAAGAGGTACGGCTTATATTTTTCCGAGAATTAACGTTAGCTCAAGTTTATATGTTTGACACACACACACATTCATACGTTCACAAAAATTTCATTGAACAGCTAAGGCCCGAGACGGGGTTGCCATGCAAAAACACATACGCCTGACCATTACCAGCAATTACTTAATTCATTGCGATTAAATCAGTAAAATTAGCATGCACTTATTATTATAAACTTTGGTATTTATTTTTTAGTGAGCATCAGCTAACATAACCGTTCAGCAAAAATAATTGGACCTGTCTGAAACTTATACAAATTATTTCTTTTTCTGTCATTCCACTACGCACTTCTAATTGATAGTTCCCAGCTGTATCTTTTTTCATGTTTAAATAGTAAATGACACTAGTTTTTGAGGGCATCAGTTTACTGGTTATTGAGGGAAAATATCAGCAATTATTTTCCTGATGAAGATTGCAATTTAAAAAAAGAAGTGGATATGACTATCCTTTAAGTGCAGTTCATTCATAATTTTTTGATTGCGAGTTACAACTGAAATCACAGCAAAAGGCTGTATAACGGAAAACGAACTTCTTGTTCGAATTAGTATTTTACGGTCAACCGGAGCTCCGTAAATTTTCTACTTCTTTATTTGACGTCATTTCCTCGCAATGTCGTCAAAAGCATTGCGAAACCCGTAGATGTTTCTTCACGTCATTCTTTTCTAATAACGAGCTGCGTTTTACGCAACGTTTTATGTTGTTGACTGGATGTGAAAAGCGTTACTTAAAAAAAAGGGGGGGGGAATTACAGTAACCTTATCCGTAGTTTATATATATATATATATATATATATATATATATATATATATATATATATATATATACACTGTCATTCGATATTATTTTTTTATTTTACATTTGAACATTAAACGGGTAATTTTTCAAACCTTGGTGCGATATAATCTGCTGACGCTCTGTTTTTTTAAATGAGCTTTGTTGTTAAAATAATTCAGGATTTACAAGCTGATCTATTTATCGGAAAGTGCATTTTATAAACAATATTCATAGGGATGACGTTTTGTGAGTATTATCGTGCAAAATATTCTGTCATCGTTCCTTAAAAACAAATCTGTAAACGTTGTGATTAATTGGCATTTCACTGTGAGGTATCACTTTTGACAAGAAAACTGAGTGCATTAGGAAAAGCAATAGCACACTGGAATATTGCATGTTTTTCGATGCGTGTATATTATGAATCGTGACTTTATCGAGTTGTTGTATGTTGTGCCTAAAGAACGAAAGATAGAGTATTTCCAAGCGTCTTTTGCGTACTTAAAAAGAACTTTGCATTAGCAATTGATACGGCCTACTGCCAAACGAGATGATTTTGGAATATATTATTCTAGGAAAATTTCCAGCATGTTAAGGGAACTTTAGTTATTTCTGTGGATGAATGCGTCTGTTTAGTTTTCATTTTTGATGTTGATAGATTTTTACTGCAATTAATTTCAGAGCTGATGATAGTGCGCGACCGTTTTCTCCCTAATCTCAGCAAATTTTAAATATATAAAATAAGAGAATATTATATTATTTAAAGTAGATGGGAATTCAATGAATCAAATAAAATGTTTACACGTTTCGGTTTTCTGCGGTGGGGGTGTGTTGATCTACTACAAAGTGTGGTGATACTAACTTAAAAAAACAAACAAATCCGAAGCATTTGTGATTTTAATTCACATTATATTATTCTGTTTAAAAGTACTGGATTGATGCTTATGAAGCCTTTTCACTTGTAAATATATCGTTAGTACGCTGGTATTTTCGAAATGTCGGGGCATTTTCTACGTTCCCCCACAGATACCGGTTTTTTCTTTTTTACCCAAACACTTAACATATCAGAATCGCCAGTTCACCTTCTCTACATGGCCTCAATTCGAGCTTGTGTGTGACACCTTGCCCTGATTTCAATTCCCACGTTCAAACTCAGCTGACATTGTCCTCGTTTTTGCTGTGGTAGCTGTGCCTCGAGGCTCATCTCTGTGGACTAATCTAATGCAGCAAGAGGGGGAGATTTTTTTCTCTCTCCTAGGAGGGGTACATTTACTATCGAGCACCGTTTATCAAAAATTTGTGGGTCAAGGATTTATTGCCGTTTAGATTGCGATGGTTGTTTGGTTTTCAGTAAAAGTTTTTTTTTCTCTTTTTTTTCTGCATTTTAGATAAAACTCAAACTTTCGTTATTGGTTTATAATCTTTTTATTGATAATGATTAAAATTCATTTAAATCATTATTTTGGATTAGGATAAGAGAGTGATTAATAATTTTACCCTTTGACACCACCAGCCTACTGTTTTTAAAATCGATTTATCTCGTTGTCATCAAATATTCCAGCCAGTCGTTTGTATTCCCCTTTAGTTGCAAGAAGTTGTGCTCAAATTGCGCTGGAACGGATGGAAAGGATGTTATATTCATAAAATTAAACTCTTATCTAGAATCTGTTATTTGCATTAGAAAGTAGATTTTTAAAAGCCCTGCAAGTATTTTAAAAATTCCTGCTTAACCAAAATTATTTCATGTAAAAAAGGGTTTAAACTATGTAGTGACAGATAACAACAGCTTAGTGCCATGCATAAAATTAACATAGATTTTTTAAAATTATTATTATTTAAATTTTAATATTTTTTTTTTGGAATGAGATCAATATTAAATATTTAACTACTGAGCACTTGTACCTTGATAACACATAACTTGCGGACAGGAGATAGTCTTCACGACCCAAGAACTCCGTTGTAAAGACAAAATGATAAGACTAAGAATGTTTTCAAACCATGCATTTGCTTTTGCGTAGTTAGAAAAATATTAAGTGTAAAATTCCCCATAGGTTAACACAAGGATCGTTGACATCAGAATCGGAATATTAGCTTGGGCAGCATCATAACAAAGCTTTATCTGTTGACATCGCTGAATTTTACAATGCACGAACAGAGGCGGATCATGATGAACCCTCCTCCAGGGGCTTGAAAATCGATGGGGAAATAAAGGGTAGCAATTTCAGTTTGTTTTTTTCTGTCTAGCCACCTCTTTTTTCCTTGGAAATGAAAATTCCTTCCTCAGTTATGGATATTTCGCGTTTCTGGAAACGAATTCTGATTGTGCAATTTTTCTTTTATGTTCGTAAATTATAGATTTATCATTGAATTTGTTTTCTTTTACATTTGTCATTCAGAGATTTGCCATATTTGTTGTAAAGCTCAAAAATGAGTTTTTACTTCCAAACTTTTGTCTATTTTTTTTCTTTCATCGCGGTAGGACGACTTTTGTTAATTTTATTTTTCATCTTATAGAATAATGCTCCCTTCCCCCTTAATTTGAACTTATCAGAGCTAACGTCTGAGAATTTTGTGTACTGAGTATCGGGGGTAAGAGGCCTCGACACCTGTTTGTACTACGCTTTCAATGCACGTAAGACGAATATTATCCCCATCCACTCGAGGTCCCGAATATGCACAGGCTGTTGTGGCGCGTTGAAAAAAAAAAAAACATCCTGTGAGTCACTCTAGTTCAGTGTCAGAATCTTGACCACACGATCTTGTCTCTTGTGTGACTTTCTCCTAGGAACATAACTGTGGAGTCGATGTGACACCCTGCCTCCGACTAGTCACCATGTTACTTAGTATGCAGGTCAGAGTGTCTTCACTGTGAAGTCATACATTTCTCCGCGTAGCGTTGTAATAGTGACTATATCAATTCTATGTCCTGTGATTCGAACGATGTTATTCTGCATTGTCGATATGAGGTCCTGGTCTCATTAGGATTGTTTTTTTACACTACTCCGCGCTCACATAATCGCCCATACTGAGCAGTTGCTTTGGTATTTGAAAATTGTTCAGTATCCCGAACCAATCCAAGGTTATAGCACAAAACATTACCTTACTAAGCCACTTTATGATTTAAGTGAATTTTCGTAGGATTTCTTTTTTTTTTTCATATGTATTGGTGCTTTTATTTCCGAGCACAAAAGCCCATTTTCTTTTTTATCGGGCGACTTTCGATGTCTCTAATATATTGATTTCTATTGTGCGTAGAAATGTATGTTAATTTGCCTTTGTTCTCTTTCAGATGGCACAGAATTGAAAAGGAAGATAAATGACGCACAGTCCTCTCAGACGAAAAAAATTCGCACGACTGAGGTGGAAGATCTCATTAGCCCATTGCAGTCAGGCGTGGTTTCATCCTCATCGTCGTCGTCCTCATCCTCCTCATCTTCATCATCATCCTCGTCGTCATCCTCCTCATCGTCCGACGGCCAGGAAGACGATGCCTCCTCCACCCCCGACGACGAGGAGTACGTCCCCCGTCGGCGCGGCCCCCAGATGTGGAACTCCCGGCAACGGTGGAAGGACGAGAGGAAGCGCGTGCTGAAGCTGTCCATAAGCAAACTGGCCGAGATTGAGGACCCGGAGCTGTGCATGCACCGGTCGGTAGTCATCAACAACACGGTGAAGCGGCTGCACACGGACATCAAGAATGAGCGGCAGGCCAAGCTCAGGCAGAGGCAGCAGAGGATGGACGCCTTCAACGAGAGGTTCCACAGAGAGGCGGCCGAGCAACAGCGGTTCGGTTTCGCCGCCGACTGCTCCAAGGTGTCGGACTCCTTCGACGACTCGTCCTGCGACGAAATGTTCGGCATCAGCGAGGACTTCCTACGCGTGACGATTCCAGACAGGCGGGTGCCCACGCCCATCCCGACCAGTCAGAGCTCGGACGACTCTAGAGACTCTGCCATGGACACTTCAGAGGCGCCGTCGACGTCTCGCGACGGACAGACCACGTGCTACGCGAGTACCAACAGCAGCCCTTCGTCCTGTGATACTGCCACGGATAGTAGTGCCTCCTCGTCGTTCCACGCGCGCCGGACGGGCAGTGGTACCCCACCCCGTCGCCTGGTCTCGAACAGTGGATCCCAGTGTGCGACCCAGTATAGAACTAGTCGCGATACCAGTTCCGAAAGCTCATTTCCTCCCCGGGTCCCCATCCTAGACTCAGTTGTTTATCACAGCCTCCTGGCGTCCCTCGAATCCTCCTGAGCGTCAATCACTTCCCTCCCTCAGCTTTGCCCTCCACCTTTCTCCTCCTCTCTCCGGCTGTATGTTGAAGAGAGAAAATGTTCTCTACGGAAATGACTCCCTCCGGAAAGAGCTGCATTCTTCATCAGACTATTTATTGATCATTTTTTCCTCTTTTTTTTCTGTCGAATCTCCGATGTTCGGTGCCTTTTGGATGCTAGTGATAAGGGATGTATGGCATTTCCCATCCTGCTTCAATATATGTATGGTGCTGCTCATACCCTCACGTTTTTCCCATTACAGAAAAGTGACTTTTCTTCGTTATGTTGTAATATTTGCCATTGTATTTACGTATTTAGCATGCCGTGTGCTATTAACTCATTTAAAAATAATTAATTCAGTACCATTGATAAAAAAAAAAATTGTCATTGAAAATTTTGATGGTTGTTTAGAGATATTAGTGATGGGGAGAAAGAAGGGACCAAGATATGCCTAACTCATAAAATATATTTTCCTAGTATATTTCATAAAGATTGATTAAGAAGTAAACTACCATAAATTGAACATTTTTCTCTTCAGTGTACAGTATTATAGCAGAGGAAGGGAAAGTTACCCTCATGACATAGGATCTAGAATAACGGACTTGTGGTTGTGTTTTGTGAAAGATTGTATATACTTATATTTGTAACTGTTGCTCGCTTAAAATCCATTTAGTCATATCTTTTTATCTTTATTTTTGACTTGCTGGTTTTAAGCAGTTGAAAACCTAGAAGTGATGGGCAAGTGTATTTACAAAGTATTCAGTGGCTTTGTTGAAAGTTGATCACTATTATCTTTTTTATTACCTTCTATTTGAATCTTGTATTATTTGCATTATTTATGTCATTATGAATTCTTGGAGCACAAGCCATTTTAAAATCAAAGCTTTTATAGAATTTATAAATGAATAATTTATTTCTAAATTTAAAATGTGTAATTTATAATTAGTGCAAATTTTCATTTCATATATCAAGTGAAATTATTATACTAAATATATTAAACTAATATATTACTGTAAATATTAATAATTAATATTTGTGTATGTTTTATAGTCACTTCATATAAACTTGAATTGTTCATTTTATTTGATCCTTGTGGTCTTTTTTATGACATAGGTTCTTTTTATGCCATAATTTTATATTCTGTAAATCAATATTTTAGTACAAATGAAGGTATTTTCTAAGCTCAATAAGGCATTTTTAGTTTGCTTCTTTTTTCTTTTTTTTTTTAAAGATTATGTTAAAAATTTTCAGATATTTGTAAAGAATATGTAATGTTATATGTATTTAAATATGTACATTTATAAAATATTGCGTTGGACCAATATAATAATTGCAACTTTTGTTCAATTTGTATATCAACATAGTCAAAAAAAAACCTCAATCTTGAGATGTTTGTATAGTTATTTGGTAGTATGAACTCTTGCCCAATTTTAGTATGAGCGGGTTTTTCCTAAGAAAGTGTGAGATAAGTAAATATAGGAAAGAAATTATGTACGATATTCTCTATAGCCTAGAATATATAAAATAAAATGTTAATGAAATTTTTGCACTGAAAAATGTTATAGGATGCAAAGCATTGTATGAATTATTTAATTTATGTTTTATTTCATTTTTGGATGTAATATACATTTTGTCAAATGTAAAAAGAGAATAGTAATGGGTTGCCTCTGGGACAAATTTAAAAATTTTTAAATTTTATAAAATTAATAAAATTAATTTGGGAGAAACAAAACAAAATTTTTACTAATATTTATGTTGCATGTTTCCATGCTATAGTTTTAATTGTTAGAGTGAAATGTACTTAAATTTTAACTTCTTTCCATAAGTAATTTCTGTTTCAACATAATTTAGTGGCAACCCTTTTTGTTATCTTTATTCCTAATTATTTTAATTCATGAAAAAGATTTTTTTAGAAATTTTACTTTCAGTATATAGTAATTGAAATTTGATTTGTGGCATTCTGCTGTATAAATCTTGAGTCCAATGCCACATTAAATACATCTTTAAGGTGCAATGACAATTTAATACTAAGTCATGTGTGAAATAACAACTGAAACGTGTTTATTGACCTCACATTATTTCTAGTCTAGTTTTTTATATGAATATGTAAAGCAATATAGATTTGCTTTTTTATACTGAGGCAGATGTTTTGAAAAATTGAGCAATATTTCTTTTTCAGAAACAACTGGCTTCAATCTGAATAGCTATAGGGTGATCACATATAAATGTTTAAATCAGCATATCTATTTTGTTCCGAGTTTTTTCAAATTATGACATAATTCAATGTATCACTTATTTTCAATCTTAATCTTTAATTCCCCCTAAATGTTTTGACACTTCTTAAAATTGTATTTTAAATCTTTTTTTATTTTTTATTTATTTTTTGCTTAAATATAAGTGCTAGTGATGTCAGAAACGGCACAAAAAATAGTATTGTGATTATTACATAAGTCTTTTAATGTTTTCATGTTGTTCTATTTTTAATGACATTAATCTAACAAGCTTTGTCATTCCCATATTTTGGGGAAATTGTGGGCATTCACATAATCACACTAAACCCATTTTGAGCTTTCCATAAATTTCCTGAGCTATTCATAACTTCATTTTCTTTTGGAATATCTGATTATGCATACATATCTGACAATGCATGTTTGATCACCCTGTGCAAGCATATATGCAGCAATAGAACTATCTGTCATGTTTTGTTTTCATTATATCATTCATAATCTTTTGTCCTGCAACCTCTTCATTTACCTCTCAACAAAGAGTGAAAGATGCCTTTGAACAAAGCTAGAGTATAATGTGCAGTTTACCTAGTTGATATGTGCCACACATTAGGTTGTGTATATTTATGCAGATTGATTAGTAACTTTAAAAAATGCAGTTCGGTAGAACTTTTATGCTATTTGTAAATTTAATGAATAAAATATATTTGAAATAACCCAGATAATTAAAATTTAAACTAATTTCAATCCTTGAATGCAAATTCTGTTTTATATCAGAATTACACTATTTTATATTTTTAAAAAGATCAGCTTAGTTTTCAGTTCCAGCCATAAAACTGTTACTATACAACTGTTTGTTTTGCCGGAAAATCACACACAAATTGGAATTTATAATATTTTAGATCATTTGGTCGCTCTCTCAAGTATTATTCATGCTTTTGATTCCTGGGTTGTTTCATATGTTTTCATGTTTTATTATTTAAAAAAAACTTAAGGATCTAAAACTATAGAGTTTTAGGTTGAAAAAAAAATTATTTAATGTGTCACATTGATTGTTGAGATTAGTCGAAACATGTTCAGAGTTCTGTTAATGAAATCTTTGCACATGACTTACTTGTCCTTCATTGAGTCTGACAATCAGAGTACATATTTTATATATGTTCACAACAATATGCGTATTATCCATTAATCTTATTGAAAAAGTACTCTGAGGAATTTATGAAGCCGATTTCAAAATATATTTTCACCAAGAAGAACTGTGATATATGATGCCAAGTTAAAGATAGTTCACTGCTTTAACCAGTAGTCTGTCTGCCTTATGTATTATGATTCAATTATTATTACTATGAATCTTGTGTTTTTGGTTTATTTGTGTCATTTAATTTTGAAACAGCAAGGAATCTACTTAAAAATAAAAAAATTTCTTCACTATACTTAATTGTGAGAAGCCAAGTGCCTATATATAAATTTCTAAAACACTCAAAACTCTTTTAGTGCCTATAATGCATATTACTTTGACAATTTTTTAATTCAAAAGGAATTTTTTGGCTCTACCAAGTTAAAAAAATAAGAAAGTTAATTTTTTAAATAATCAGGAAAAAAAACAGTGATAACTGGTTATTTTCTTTTTTGAAATTTAAATTAATGCATGTGAAATTTTTTTTAATGTTATTGTCGTTTATAAGTTATTGTTTTAATCAAAATAGGTTTTAAAAATCTGTTACCTGTGTCCTGTGCAGGTAGCCCGTGTATCGAATAGCATAAGTGAGGGGCTAAAAGAATCAATGTCTGTCAATCCATAAAAAATATCGTTTAAATTTAATGTACTCTTAATTAAGAATAATTAGGTTACCTAAGATCCATGTATGTTCAACACATATTAAACATTGTGAAATAAATAGGAATGTCCATTAAAAATGAAAATATTGATTTAATTAAGATTTTTTGCATTGTTGAATGTAAAGGTATGCAATTGGTACCAAAACCATTGTAATATGTTGCTTCTTGAATATATTGGAAAATAGAGCTGTTTTATAATTTGATCAATTATGTAAAACGAGTAACTAGACTCAGACTCAGTCAAAAATCAAGCACAATGTTTATAAAACTATTAATTTTGTGTAAAACTATGCCTGGTGATATTTATTCTTTGCTTTTCCTCAAATTTTTCCCAATCAACCGTCTCAATAATCGCCATAGATACTCTTTTCACACGCTGTCATCATTGTTCCTTGCTGTTTCACTTCCTGTGTTGTTGTATGTGGATGGAGGTTTTCTTGGTGTTTTCTCCCTGAAAAAAGGTTTTTATGCATATATATTTCTCCGACTGCAGTGTCGACAGTTGGTTGGAGAGAGCGTTTCGAGTGTACTTTGATGCCAAATATACGACACCTGCAGTCGTCTATTGAAGATGCTGTACATTGAGCTGCAATACTATATAATAAATGCAGATGAAAAAAAAGCAAAATGTGGTATCTGATTAATTCTTGTGTTGAGTCGGCATAATATTTGGAGCTGAACTTGCAGTTTGAAACACTGAAAACAAACATTACATAAACACTTAACATTATTGGAACTCTACGTAAACATTATTGAGTTAAGAGCAGTACGCAGTTGAATTCTGTGGCCAGCACAATGGAATATAGAAGTTTCACATGATCACCTGACTCATCTGTGGGGTACAAATATAGAAAACGGAGTGGGACAGACGCTAAGTGAAAAAAGACCAGTTCGCAGTATTTACAGAAGGGTAAAAGCAAAGTTAAAGAATTAATGAATGGTGGGGCATTATATTACATCTATATATTCGTGTATGTGTACAAAAGTTAAAACTGAAAACTTACACATGAAAGAAAACCTAATTAAAATCACTTGTGATATCAAGTTTGATGAAAACTACAAGTGTCTGATAGATGTGATTAAAAAAAATAATCATGCCTTGGCACTGGATAATGCATAAAAACATAAAGAAAAACGAGGTCTAGAGCACCCGATTCTGTATGCTTCTCAGTAGCAAGCTGAATCATTTCGAACAACAGGTGAAGTTACCGTTGAACCGATTTTGATGAAAATCGATGAAGCATGGAGAGCTTACACGCGTGCGTTACAACAGCAATGCTTCAACACGCAGCATACTGAAAGATATTTGTGGAGGTTTAAACACTAAAATAGAAAATAACCGAGAATAATTAGGAAATTAGAGCATGATAGTTAAAGTCTAAAATTTTTATTACGTGTCCAATTATATTATTTTCAATTAACTTGTCGAAATTATTTTAGTTAATGTGATACATTGATAAGCTTTAAATGATTTTACACTTTTGTTTAAATTAAAAATGGGTCACAATAGAGAGATTAATGGCGATACTATATACTTTATTACATATTTAAAAGAAATATTTCATTACAGTGGATTTATTGAAATTTTAGATAACAAAAGGAATACTTATCTGAAAATCTAGAATTACGAATTATGTTGATGAAACTATAAGGATAATTTATTATTACTTGTTAACCCTAGCTGTGAAGCATTTACTTGTTTAATCTTATTACTTATAGAACATAAGAGGAAGGGAATATAATTATGAAATGGATATTACTTACTGAGGCATAAAAAAATATAAGCATTAATGATTGGGTTTCAGCCATTTATTTTTGCTTGTTGCAAAGCGAATAATAATATTCAGTATAAGCACGAAACAGACCTCTATCGAGTATCATTATTTGGTAATTCGTCTCGAGAGATTCTGATGGAAATAATTGTAATCAACTATTTTATCATCGAAAAATCTGTTCAGTACAATTATTCCCGGCAGCATCTCGCATGCTGATTTTTTCCGAGATCTTGCGTTTTACGGGAAGTACTTTAATATTAAAATCATCATTATTAATTATAAAAAAAAGCTCATTAACATATTTTTTTATCAGTATTAATAAAACACTATTTGCCCAAAATTTACTGCCACAAATTTGAGTTACATGTTTTGGGGAATTTTTACTCGGATTACTCCATAAAATTCGAGGCAATTCTTCTCAAGAACTCACAGTGTTAAAAAAATTTTTCCTTTCGCAATATCAGACATAGAAGAGAAACGAACTCTCATGGTGACATATTCATAAAGAGAATTCTTAAAATAAGCCTATGAAAAAAAAACAAAAAAAATTAGAAAAACATGAATAATTTTCAAATTATCTTCTAAGGATGCTGTGTACTAACCCTATTGGATTCGCTCACCTCATTGTTAACCTATGGAGAAAACGTGTCCAAGGATTACCGACTTGGATTTAAAGATTTTTTTTAAATTGTACTCCGTAATAGAAAAAGAAATTTTACACCTTGGGTCATTTTTCGTTTTTTTAAAAATGCAAATAATATTTTAAAATTTAAATTATTCGGGGGAAAAACCTCGTATAGTCTATTTTAAACGCTCCAAAATTCCTTTGGTGGACGAAATTTATAAAATGAATCCTGTTGCAAGGTGCAGAAAAGTTCAGGCTATCTGAAAATACCATTTTTATTGGATTATCGGCATTTACGTAGTAGACACATTTCCCCCATAGGTTAACATTGAGGTGAGCGAATCCAATAGGTTTAGTACACAGCAGTCTTAAAAATGAATCTTTAAAATTATCAGTAATTAATTTTACAGAACATTAAATTATCGTCGTCTATTACTACAAAGTTAAAAAAAAAATTTGAAAACATTAAAATAAAAAAAGATTTCTGAAAACACGTACATTGCATTTGAAAAATCTTATTTTAGACGCAGAAAACAGAATTCAAAGATATGCATTCGTTAATCTGTGACTCGAAAATCAGCGAAAGCGAAATTATCCAGCGGCTTAATACCGGGACTGAGATGTCAAGCTGATAGACCGATCTTAACGGCACTTACTGAATAATCCCAACCCATCGTTTCAGCCACTTGACTACTCTGCTAAGTCATAATTTAAAGGGAATAAAACATTTGAGAAATTCTGTAAAATCACCGCGCCGAAAGCAACGAGGTCGGTTTCTCTCACGGTTTACGTCACCAGTGCGATCATTAAAATCTGTGTTTCGTGACTCCGCGATCGTGTTTTGATCCGTTTGATGCTCAAAATGCGTGTAATCATTTCCAGATCTTATGAATCAATTCGCCTCTTTATCCCACTTTTTGATCTTGATAATTAAAAGTATCTCTCAGACCACGACGAGCGTTGCCCAGTTTCTGGTTACGAAATGGGAACAACTCGATGAGAAAGGGGGGGGGGGAGGAAATTTTAAAATGGAATTCGAGTTTCTTGTCTTCTGAAGCTGAAAGTCTTGCGCAGTCTCGACACCATATATGTGATTTATAAGACAACCTTATTTTATGGGCTGAATTGTCGTAAAACAGAAGAAATACGTATTGATAACGGTGCTTCATGACTTTCAGGGCATCCGCATTAATTCAAGAAGAATTTTTAAAAAATGTTTTTTGACCTTAGCCTTCACATCTGCATTTAATGATGATGTATGACTTCAAGCAATGCGGAAAAAAAAAAACGTTTAAATTGATAAGGTACTACATTGGAAATTTTGTTTCAAGAAAAAATAAAAATTAGCAACATCTGCGAAACACAAAATTTTAAAAAGAAACGAAGATGTTGAAATTTCAATAACAAGACTATAATTATAGTAACTTCTTCTAGAACAGGGGTGTCAAATTCAAAGGCTACCTTGGGCCAAACAAACAAGGTTTAACTATAGGTGGGCCGCAAAAAAAAAATCAATATTAATAGAAACGTAGGTTTATTTAGCTACTTACAGTATATATTCAACATAAATATATGCATTTTGTTTAATAATAGCAAAAAAGAGTATCATTAAAAAAACATTTAGCGAATTCTTCCTATCTTATTATAATTCTGCGTCGGTTATTTTATTATATATTATTGTGTGCCAATATATTGGCCAGGCCGCAAAAATGTTCGTCGAACAGGGGTGTCAAACTCGCGACCCGCGGGCCGCGAGTTTGACACCCCTCTTCTAGAACATATTCAATTATCGTGATGGCAGTTCTTCTGTTTGAGTGGCTGAAAATATTAGAACACTGTGGGGTAAAAAAAAAACCTTCTAAAATCCAGAAGGAATATTATTTTTTAAAGGAATTTAAAAAAAATAATATTTAGTGAATTTTTTACTAAAGGAACAGCAACTATAACTCACAGAAAAACTAAAGTCTGACTAATGAGTTGCGGTATAAATAATTATATTTGTTTCGATTATGGAATACTTTAATGTCATTATTTCAAATGGCATCTCTTTAATAATCTAAAAAAAGAGCAATCTTTAGCCATTTAATACTTATTTCCTTACTGGAAGTATTGTTAACGTAGGTGATCAAAGGAACCTTAAAATATTCACTATAAATGAGCAAAAAGAGTACAGTCGAACCCCATTATAGCGAACTTCAAGGGATCAAAGGTTTTGTTCGCTTTATCCGGTGGTTCGCTATCTCCGAACCGTTGAGAAAAATGCTAGAGTTCACAAAATGTATAACTCATTAGTTGCAATGTGTATTCAATAATGATGTATTAAAAACATGATAAAATCTTTTAAAAATGATCATTAATGAATTAAATCGACTAAAATCGATTACATTAAACTGACACAATACTAATTAAATTACGTACAATAGGAAAACGGCGGAGCCAAAATTTTCGTTCGTTATATCTGTGTGCTCGTAATATACTGGGTGGTTTGCTATAACGGGGTTCGACCGTACATAGATAGTAGACAGAAATGCACTGTCATTCATCGAACAGCAAACCTATTTGCCTTTTAAACTATGTGTTGTCTCACACAAGGATTTTTACTTATCAAGCTTTATTCACCTTAATTTTTCTCTCTATCTCTCTCTCTGTATATCTCTGTGGTGTTATGGCAGATGTTGATCAGTCCGAAAAATTCTATTTTATGTTTTAAGTTGATATGTGACACTTAAAATTGGTTCTTTATTGTGGCAAAAGCTGATAGTGGAATTATGAAATAATACGAAGTTATTCGTATTTGCAAATGCTGTTATGTATAAAAGAGGTAATACTTGGTCCCTAATTGAATATTTTAATCCCTAATTGAAATTTTTCATTGAAGACGAGCCATATGCTTGAGGTTGAATATGAGTATTAATTAAAGAATATTTGGATTGAAAAACATAATTGAGCGATTTTATATTTCACAACAAAAGTTACCGTTTCAATTTGCCGAAAACATGAAAAAAATGACGTATCAACATCTGCCGTAATGCCACAGATCTGTGGATGTTTGGCACTTATATTCTACATGCATAGAATAAATTTGCTCTTGATTGCAAAAGAGGAATTTTCAAAATATTATCTTCACCACTGAAATATTCCTGCTTTATTCGAACAGACATACGCATTTTCTTACTTATTGTTAAAAAAGAGTTTTCTATTTGAAACTATAATTTCGAAAACTGATTTCAATGCGAGTATTTGTGCAAAGGTTGAAAATATTCATCATATATGCAACAATTTCCTACAAAGCATTTTTTTCAGCTATGAAAATCGGTTTAAAAAATAACAAATTACGCATCTTTCAATTATTAAATCCATTACAGGAAAAAAAAAAAAGAAGCATTTTCCCCCGAAGATGGGGGATTTTCTCCAAATAAGAATTTTCTAGAAATGATCTCGTCTGACCTCTCTTCAAGATCGGAAATACCAGAGAGGAAATCCAATTTTAGGTTCATTTCAGTACCTGATATTCTAAACAACAGTGAAATAAACAAAGCCGTCAGACGTCATATAATCGAGTTATGTTATTTAAATCCAAATCAAAACGTAAAATTTTAATAGGTAAATCCCTTCGTTATCTAACATAATTCTCGGATTGATGCATTTATCTTGACTATAAAACAACGGCTATATTTGATACCGGATGTTAAAGGGACGAAAATATAGCGGTCTGATATAGATTATAACAATACACATTGCAATGTGTATTCAGTAGTGATGTATTAAAAAAATGATACAATCTATTAAAAATGATCATTAATGAATTCAATGGACTAAAATCGATTACATTAAACTGTCACAATACTAATTAAATTACGTACAATTGGAAAACAGCGGGACCAAAATTTTCGTTCGCTATATCCATGAGTTCGTTATATACCGGGTTCGCTATAACGGGGTTCGACTGTATTCCCGATTTTCAAATGCCTTGTCAAGTCGTGGCCGACAACAAGCCAACACAATCTCACACGAGATCAAATAAATCAGACTCATATTTGAGATAAGCAGAGGCACGAAATTAAAATTTAAAATTAAGTTCCTTTATTAGAACTCACTATATACAAAATATTTACAGTTAGCCGTTAGGCTATTACTATTCATTAGATTTGCTAGTCGTGCATGGAACTAGCCACTGGTCTCACCAAAAAAACTGTCTTATCAGCTTCCCAACGCTGACCAACCTAACCTCGCCTCTGCCAACTCTCCGTTCGCTCCTCCAAGTCACCTCCAAGCAGATTTTCCCCCCTCCGAAGGGGTTGGATTTCACTTTCGCCACCCGACGCCTTGTGGGGTCTTTGCCGCGCTGGTCACTTTCCAGTCAGCCCAGCCCCTGAAAAAACTTTTCATAAAGAGCATCGACTAGTTCTCTACTGGTCACCTCTGATGTCTAACTCTGACCTCTATATGTCTAACTAGCTGAATACCCGTGCTTCGCTACGGAGTACTTACCTCTGTAGAGAAGATCCCTGAGAAACTCGTCACACGGGGAGAGTTCTTTTTTGATGAGGGGTGGAACGTTAAAGCGAAGGTCAACGAGAGAGGAAGAGATTGTCACCAAACATCCCCCAATTTTCGCCAAATATCGGCATTTGTCCCAAGGAAGAGTCGAACAGGTGTTTTTCTGCCGATTGACAATGGTTTAGTCTAAAGAAAACGCAGTGTTTACAAGAAACAGATGGGGAGAAATACACATCTGCAGTTACAATTGAAAGGAAATTTTAAACACTATATTACCTATTGGAACTATTATACCTTTTGGAATATTAACTGCCGTGATATGCTGTATAATCTGAAATGTTTAAATGATCATTCCTAAAGTCTATTTTCCAAGGTATAAATTTGCAACCAAGCAAAACATCTTTCCCGTTTTTATTAGCCATATTTTTGGCCAGTTTAAAAGTTAACAAAAACCAAGTTATGAGAAAATATTTCAAGGACGGGGAAATTAAAGTTTGAAGAAAATTTTCCTTATTCAAATTGCGGAAAACGGGAAAATTTTATAGTGTTGATAAAGTTAATTGTGAATTTTGATTAGAAGAGGTCATTAGGGTAGCACACTTTAAAGGGCAGGGCCGACCTTGCCAGTTGAACCTATTTGATCTAAAAAATTAAAAATACGTCTAAACTGAAATGGTTTTAACATATGAGCTGTTATTTTTGAAAGTGGCATAAGTCCATTTTTTCACGTATCGAGATATTTAAAGGTTTGCATTTGAATGAATTTAAAAATATTGGCAAACGTTAATCAATTCGAGTGTTGTTTTTAACACTATACACCTTTTAAATTTTACTATGAAATAATAATTATTAAAATTATTTAAAAAATAAACGATTTTTTTTAGCTCCAAATGGACTTATACCACTTTCAAAAATAACATATTATAAAAAATAAAAACAAGTGGAAATTCAAGTCCATATTTTTATATACATTAGCTTCAGTGAAATGGATATTTTAATGTAAACTCTTACTTACCAACATCACTATCAGACCAAATTGACATATTATCGTCTTTTTTATAGGTATGTGAACTCATTGTAACAACTGTATTAAATGTTATTTATCTAAAACTTTGATTTTCTGCTTTAATAAAAATATTTAAATAATACTCACGCTGCGAACTATTAGTATAAGAAACACAAACCAAACAGTAGGAATTGCGAAAGAAAACCAAACAAAATCAGTGAAATTACTTCTGACCACTTAATCAGATCAATAATACCGTTATCTTGTTAACGATGTTGTTTTTAAGACAAGTAATATATGATAAAGCGTAGTGTACACTGAAGTCGTAATAATCAATAATAATTGCAATAAGCAAGTTGCTTTTATTATAATTATTAGGAATGGACTTATCCCACTTTAAAAAAAATTTTTTTGCGATAAGATTTTATAGCCAAAATTCTTTTGTTTACTTTATGAAAAAATCGTACGAAAAAAAGGTGTCTATATCTTACTAAAATCACCGTTAACTCATTTTTTTAAAGTGGACATACACCACTTTAAAATATTTTATTATGGGGGTGCCATATAAATGGACCAGCACTATCCCCCTATAAAGGGACGACATAAACGGAGGCATTTTCAGTGGCGCAACGCCGGGATTCGATCCGAGCACCCTCAGCACCGATTTGCACATACAGAGGCTGTTCGCACATTTTTTAGACGATTTTGGTAAGCGGTAATAAAAAATCGTTTGCTGCAAAAGAAATAATTGCAATTGTACTATGTTTTTAAATGTCAAAATTATCGTCTGCGGCTTGAAAGTTTTGTTTTTATTCAAATGGCGTTTTTAACAAAGCAGTGGTTCGAAGACTACATTTATGCTCTTTCCGAAGAGAAATATGCATACTCCGTTATCCAAAAACGATGTCAGAGACATGGTTTTGTGATATCTAAAGCGTCGATAGGTAATATCATCAACAAGAAAGGAAAAAAACGTCAAATTGGAGACTCAAGTGGGACAAAAATTTCAAACAAGTATCCAAGGAAAAAACGGACATCTTCGACTATTGCAAAGGTACGTTGTTTAATGTTAAAAGAAAATCCCCCCTAGTCAAAGGACAGTTGTAAAATCATTAAAATGCTCGGTGTCCACTGTAAACTAAATGATAAACGTTGATTTAAATCTTAAGAAAGCAAAAAAAAAAAAACGCAATGTGCATCGTCTTCTTCCAAATCATATCGCTGAACGCAGGACACGCTGCAGAATTTTATATGAGAAACACTTATCCAAAGAAAAATGGAAAACAATTGTCACAATAGATGAATCATGGGTGTATTTAAATGATTGCAACAAAAAAAGAGCCATTTATTATCATAAAAGGGGAGAAAAAAATTTAAGGAAATGGTTCAAAGAATCGAAAGAAAGTTTTTCTAAGGGAATCATGATTGTTGCTGGTTTTTCTTATAATGGCGAGTTAAAAATAAAGAGAGTGGGAAAAAATGTCAAGATTAACTCCAAATACTATCAGGAACATATTTTATCGCCAATTTTTCTGAATGAAATACCATCGCTTTACCCACAGTGCCATCAATCTGTGAGACTCCATCAGGACAAAGCTAGCAGTCACACATCAATATCCACTGTAAATTTCCTAAAATAAATGGAACAAAAAACTGGTATCAAGGCCATACCCTTCACTGATATCCCTACTAAATCTCCCGATGTATCACCTATGGATTTTTGTGCTTTCGGACTTTTAAAATCTGCATTATCCAAACGTCGTCCCAAAACCCTTACAGGACTCTGGAAAGCTGTTCAAGAGGAATGGGATAGAATACCTCTTCTGACACTTCAAAAGGCATTATCATCCTGGAAATTGCGGTGTCGAAAGATAGTTCAGAATAAGGGATGTCAAATAGAACATTTAAAACACAAGAATTTTATGTAATTTAGTTTTGTGAATACAATATACATCGTCTAAAAAATGTGTGAACAGCCTCTGTATATTAATTTAAATTTAAAAAAAAATTAAGTTTTTAATTGCTTCAAAATGGAGTATACGTTAAATATACATTAGTTTTACAATTTTATCAATATTTTTGGGGAATCTAGAACCAATAGTTTTGCTACAGTCTTGCGGGCAATGGATGCAAGCCAAAACACAATTTTAAAATTTTCATCAAAATTAAAAATGGAAAATTAATTAAAATACCAGTTGTAGAACATTGAAATAATTATTCTACATTGAACAGATATTAAGCTTTCAGTGACAAAAATTTCATGTATTTATGTTTTATAGGGAATGAGAAATAAAACTAAATGTGACATGATGCTAAATTGCACCTTCAGTAAAAAGTAAGACTCCCGAGACCCCTTAAATGAAAACAAAATTACCGAAAAAGATCACGTCTCCTTTGACGAAAGAAAAAATAACAGTTGCAAAACCAAAATACTTGAAATCTGTATCTATAATAATAAATTTTTGTATGATCCAGTATTTATAAAAATAAACATGACTCTAAATTTTATTCAGGTTTTCCGAAACTCCATTACATTACTTCGGGAAATAGTAAGTAATACGATGCAGGGTAAAAAGTCCCAAAATACGTTGATTACATGAAAATGGAAACCAAAACATGCGATGGTTTTCTTAAAGCCTAAATAATTAAAACCTTCATAATTTTCTTAATGCCTAAAGAGCGATAAATACTTTCCGCAGGAAATGGTACTGGGGTGTTGATTATCCCCGACCCCTCATTTTGAGAATCGACCTCCCGGAGGAAGCAACCTTAAAACCTGTCTCAGGTCTCTTCTGAAGGGAGGTCTGCAGTACAATTGTACCGATCTTTGTCCTGTGGTATTTCCGGCCAAGGTCCGTCGTAGCTAAAATGATGTAGAAGCTTAATAGCGCGCATTAAATACAACAGGACAATCTGATACCTCCCGATGTGTTTCCACGTCAGTAACTTCGACCTTAAGTAAATCTCACTAATCGTCACTTGCCAATGGTTTTTATTACTTTCTGAGAAGAGAAAGTAAAATATGTGTCACAAAAAAGGTCCTTCCTGATGGAAAATTTGAGAAGTGTACCGATTCCGTGACCTTGAGACAGTATTGCATAACAAGTTGCGTAACTCGGACATCCAGACACTTCACTACTAGCCTGCATTATAAATCACGAAGCAACAACAAAAAATAAATTTTGTAACTCGAGCAAATGGATATAGATAATTGCTTGTTTCGAGAGGTGCACCTGCACGGAAAAAAAAACAACAAAGGAACAGATATTTGCAAATTAAAACGAAAAGAGCTCGAGGAGGAAAAAAAAAAAGAAAAAGGAAAGTACTTGTAAAAGAGTGAGTCCTCCCTTTTAAAGGTGATCCAAGAACTGTGTTTATGCGCGTGAGTATGTGGGAGGAGGCATCCTCTATGGGAGCAGCAGTACGAATCTATCCTTTTTTCTCACCCATTTGACACACCTCCAAGGTCTTCAAAAATGTTTTAATATTACTCGAATTTTAAACTAATGGTCTTATTTTGATTGTATCACATGTTTGATGTATAATATCAGAAGATGCAATTTACGTTTAGGCTTGTGCAGAGTTGTAAACAAATAATTTGCAGATTATTCGTGCGTACCTGAGGGTGTCAAATGAGATAGTTGGCTAGAATTAGCCTTTGGCATAAAAGAAAAACTGATTGTCTAATTGGTTTTTGAAACTGGCGTCAAAGTAGACAAGCAAAATGATTATTTTTTGTTAGTTTTTTACACACTTACTTACACACACACACACACACACACACATATATATATATACAGGGCTTGATTTGAGGCGGAACGCATCGGAACAGCGTTCCCGTACCTCTCTTTTGGAATAAAAATTACGATAGTTAAAAACACTTATTTAATCACATATTACTGAGTTGTTAGTGAGTGGGCCTGTCCTATTATATATATATATATATATATATATATATATATATATATATATATATATATATATATATATATATATATATATAAATATATATATATATATATATATATATATATATATATATATATATATATATATAAATATATATATATATATATATATATATATATATATATATATATATATATATGTAGGAAGGAGTTAGTACTCCTTCCTTTAGAAGTGAATCATTAGACTTAATTATTTTGAACATTTAATTAAACTAGACGATGTTTACAAGACAGGACTAACACTTAGTATGAAATTAAAAAAAACAAAGCATCAACACAGCTATTTGACTCAAAACGGCAAGCCTGCGGAGCGACACATCCGCTTCGTAATGTCACTAGTCCATCACTGTGTTTGCGCGCCAAGTCCTTCGCGCCGAAGTAGTAGGAGTGGAAGTTGTAGTAATAGTTCAGTTGTGTTGCCAAACTCATTCTCACACGGCCGTTCTGACTTTCCAGACGTCCGCGGCTGGGTTGTCAACAATAATTCTGAAAAGATAAAAAAAAAAAAGAGCAGAAAAAGGAATAATATTTCAAAAAATCAAGCAGTGTTCAACACAGTGGTATTGGTGTTCAGTTTCTGCACCACTGTTTCATTTTGTCCGCTGCAGTTGATGTTATGGTTGGACCATCGTGATGTCCTAACTTTCGAACTTCGTAACGATCGTTGGGGTTGATGTTCGTGATCTCATATGGTCCGAAGAACTTTGGTCGGAGCTTTAATCCGGTTCCAAATTGAGTTCGTTGTATTGCCACTTTGTCACCGATCTTGTATTTACAAGCCGGTTTACGCCGTTTGTTATATTGTCGTATGTTTTCTTTCTGTAGACGGAGGATATTTCGTTTAGCTTCGATACGTAACGCTTCTTTGTCATCAAGAATTCTTTGGTGGTGTTCCTCGTCAAGAAGATTTTTAATCTGTAGATCCTCTTGTTGTTTCATTTTAACACCAATTAAAAGTTGAAAGGGTGTGAATTTTGTACTGCGTGTGGTGGTACTATTTAAGATACGTTGCAATCTTGGGACATATTTAAACCATTTGTCAGGTTCATCTAGAGCTAACTTAGTTAAAACGGGAATAATTGTGCCATGAACACGCTCAACCTGACCGTTGCCACGTGGCACACCTGTTGCTATTGAAATGTGTTCAATTGACTGTTCCTGGCAGTAACTTTGAAATTCTGAAGATGTGAATGCGCTACCTTTGTCAGTAATGATTTTTGAAGGGTTGCCAAATGTAGTTTGTTGCAAGGATAATTTGTCTAAGGCATCTTTCGTAGAGGTGGACTTCACGGGATAGATCCATACAAATTTGGAAAAGGCATCAACTACTGTAAAAAGATACTTATAACATTTTTTTGTCGATGGTAAAGGTCCTAAAAAGTCGCAATGGTAACATTCAAGGGGTGCATCACCTTTTGGAATGGGGTGAAGGTATCCTTCTTGTTTTCCAGATTTTCGCGAGGACAAAATGCAAGGAATACAGTTCGAAATAATTTCTTGAACTAATTTCTTAAGTTGAGGAATGAAAAATTCACGAGAAACAATTAATTCGGTTTTTTGTGAAGCAAAATGACCTTGTGAATGGTCGTTTAGCACTATTTCTTTCTGCATCATTTGTGGTACTACTAAAAGTTCGGCATCCTGATGAAGTTTATAAAGAATTCCGTTTTTAACAAAAAATTCATCAGAAGGTGTAGATTCAAGCATAGATTTAATTTGAGATATAAATTCATCCTGGTCTTGGGCATTTTTCACCTTTTGAGTGATATCATTTGAGGTAATTACAAGAATGGGGTTACGACTTAAAGCATCAACATGTTTCATCTGTCTACCGGGTCGATGACAAACTTCATAATCAAAGTCTTCTAACATCAATGCCCATCGAGCAATTTTAGCTGGTAGGTCTTTTTTGTGCATCGTTTTTTGGAAAGCATCACAATCGGTGATAATTTTAAATTTTGTTCCCAACAAGTAGTTTCGAAATTTTTTTAGCGCTTCAATAACGGCAAGAACTTCCAGTTCATAACTATGATATTTTTCTTGTTGAACTGTAGTTTTACGGCTAAAATAATGAATAGGATGAAACTGTCCATCATCGGATTGTTGCAAGAGCACAGCGCCAAAACCTAAGGAGCTGGCATCAGTGTGGAGTTCTAATGGGTATCCCTGTTGAAAAACATGAAGAACTGGGTTTTGTGAAAGAATGTTTTTAAGTTGTTGAAAAGCTGCTATTTGTTCAGAGTCAAAATTAAATTCTACATTATCCCGAAGGAGGTCACTTAATGGTCTAGCAATCAGCGCATAATTTGGAATGAACTTTCTGAAATAACTTGTTAATCCAAGAAAACTTTGAACTTGTTTAGGGGTTTGAGGTTGTGGGAAATTTTGATCAGCTTGTGTCTTGGTAGGTGAGGGTTTAACTACTCCATTTTCGATAATGTAACCAAGAAATTCTATCTTTCGCTGTAAAAATTGACACTTTTTAAAGTTCAATTCAAGGCCATAGTCTGCAGCTGTTTGGAGAACTAGGCGTAATTTTTGTAGACCTTCAACTTCATCATTAGATGGTATGAGAAGATCGTCCATGTAAACAATAAGAACATTGTCGCGAATGAGATTTCTAAAAACTGTGTAAACATATCGTTGGAAAACACTGGGACTGTTACATAAGCCAAATGGGACACGTAAAAATTCGTATTGTCCTTCACGAGTCACAAAAGAAGTATGTTTAGTGCTATTAGGGTCCATAGGTACATGAAAGAAACCATTTTTGAGATCAAGTGAAGTGAACACCCGAGATTTTCTAAGTTTGTCTAAAGCTTCTTCGATGAGCGGTAAGGGAAATTTATCTTTTATCATTTTTCTATTCAATTTGCGGTAATCAACACAAAGTCTATAATCTCCACTTTTTTTCTTACATAGAACAATCGGTGCGGCATAATCGGAGCAACTTTCTTTAATAATTCCATCATTTAACCAATCTTGAATTTGGCTTTCTACAATTTTCTGTTCCGCGAAAGGGAGTCGTCGAGAACGTTGAGCTACAGGGATTTCATCTTGTAATAAAATAGTCATCTTAATTTCAGTGTCTTGAACTTTATGTGGTTTGTAGGAAGTAACGATATTTTGAACTTCCTCACGAGTTTCAGAATTCAAAATGTGTGAAAGATCAAATGGAAAAGCTTGATCATCAGAAACATTAGCAATATTAACGAAGGTGTTATTTTCAGGAGTTTTGCATAAACGAATACCGTCTTTATCAAATGTAAATTGGGTTTGCTGTAAAAAGTCGATTCCGATAATCACATCAAAAGGAATCAAGTCATCCTCTAGAACATGTATTTTAGCAGGTAAAGTAATGGTTTGAATTTCGATGGAATCCTGAAAGAATCCGATGCTGTGAACTTGGTTTTTGCCAATTCCTGAAAAGGGAATGTTGGTGGGCTGCAATGGTGGCGAACCAATTCTTCGATAGGTTTTCTCATTGATGAGGGTTGCCTGTGACCCAGTGTCACAGAGTGCTGTCAATTGAATTCCTGCAAGTTGAATGTCAACATGCATGGGATTTTTCGATGAAGTTTCAGGAGAAAGTGCATTTACAGTTTTATCAGAAATAGGTTTTTGAGAATCAGGTTTTGGTTTAGAATTTCGATAACTTTTAGGGCAATTAGCATGAACATGACCAAAACTTTTACATCCGTAGCATTGTTTACCATGTGACTTATTCAAACATTGGTTGCTTTTGTGACCTCTCAAGCCACAGGAAAAACATACTGGCTGTGTATTTGGGCTACGTGTATTATCGACTTTCACATTGAGGTAGGAAGCATCAATTTTTTTCTGATTATTTTGTCTGAAATTTTGTGATCTGTTAAAGATTTGTTCATAAATTTTCAACTTTTAGTTAAATTCAGGGACGGATTTACAACCGTAAAGAATAACTTTATTGTTTGTTGAATCAGGAATTCCGTTTATGACATACTCAAACAGAGAGGAGTCATCGAGAGAACCTTTGTGTGCCAAATCTCTCATAGCTAAGAAATATTCTTGTAGGGTTTCAAACGGTTTCATACGTCGAGATTCCATTAATTTATGTAACTGAATACCGTTAATTTTGTCCGAAAATTCGTCTAATAAATGGTGCTTCAATTGTTCCCAATTTGTAATTCCACGAATAGACCTAATTAAAGTTTGAGCGGGACCAGTTAAACATTTTCTAACAAAAGTAATTTGGTGAATTGGATTGTTTATCTGATATAAACAAAAAAGTTCTTCAACGTCAGATATAAAATTCTCAACACTGTAATTATCACGAGACGAGAAAGGTTTTATTAAATCAACAACGTCTTTCAGACTAAACAACTGGAAAGAGAGATTCGCAGTTTCAACTGAAGGCAATGAATTTTGATCTGATTCACCAACGGAAATGTGTGTATTTTGCTTATTCGAAGATTCTTTTGCGTCAATGGTGGGGGAAAAGGGAGATCTATTTTCCTCTATAACGCTGTTAGTTTGGGATGAACGTGCACCCGGAAGTGAGTCATCATTCACTTCGCATTCCGAAAGATCAGAAAATTCTGCTTTTAATAACGATAAATCACTAAGACTCATAAGAATGGTATTGGCACATTTGTCTGGGTCAGTTGAAAATTCTAAATGAAGTAGATTACAAATAGAAATCAAGTCTTTAAGTGAAAACTCTTTAAGTACTTTCTGTTTCGTTGCTTCCAACACGAATGGCTGTTTAAAACCTGTAAATTTACGTAATCTGGTACGATTTTGTCTGTCGCCGTCTGTACCAAAAATTAAACGATGTAGAACCTTTATTTGATTCGTACTACCAATTTTTAATGATTTTGCAATATTGGGGTAATCGTTGAGAGTAGCCATAACTATATACTAGGTTCAAACAATTATAGTACACAAATATACAAATATTCAAAACCAAAATCAATACTTATAATACGTAGGTACTCAAATTCAAAAATAAAATTTCAAATCGAAATTTCCTCAAATACCAATTCAATAATAAAATATTGATTCTCAAAATATGCATCAAGGAAATAATATAATATTCTTCAAACTGTATTCAAATTGCAATCATTCAAAATATATGTTATGTTGTGGTTTGTTCAAGGAAACAAGATTCTTCAAGTTAAATTTCGAAATTTTCATCAAATCATCAAATAATTTCATCGAAATAGAATTCTCTTCAAGAAAACAGAAGTGATAAATTCAACGTCAAAGACCATCAAAAATGAATTTAGCATCAATTAAATTCTTG